>CM053773.1:214910883-214935438 GCA_028658325.1 Potorous gilbertii
ATATGATCCCATCCTATTCAATTCACTCTGTGCTCTCTGTCTCTGTGTTTTTCATGTTTTTCTTGCATCTCTCTCCTTTCTCTTCCCAGTTTTTCCTCCACCTGTCTTAACTTGATTTTCAAAATCCTTTTTGAGCTCTTCCAAGGCCTGAGCCCATTGGATATCTATTTCAGATGTTTGGGATACAGAGGCCTTGATTCTTGTGTCTTTACCTGATGGTAACCAGTTTTCTTCCTCGTGAGAGAGGAAGGTTGGAATCATTTGTTCACCAAGAAAATAACCTTCTATGGTCTTATTTTTTTCCCCTTTCCTGGGCATTTTCCCAGCCAGTTACTTGACTTCTGAGAGTTCTCTTCACCTCTGCCTAGGTCAGCCCAGCTAGTGCTTGGGGTCTGAGATTGAGATTGAAATGCTGCTCCCCAGCCTCGGGGCTTTTGTCGGCAGGCTGGGTTCTCAGGTGGGGGCAGGGCCATCTCCCAGGCTCAGTTCCCTTAGGGGGTTTATGCAGAGACCTTCTGTAATGGAGCTGCTGCTGAGCTCCTGCCTGCTCTGGGAGCCTCTGGCCGCTCACTACCTCTGCTGCTGCCTCCCGAGGGGGCCCGAGTTATGGAGATACCCCACTCCCCTCTCAGCCTGTCCAGAAGTCTCTCTCACTGACCTGCGAATCTGTGGGTAGAGGGACCTTCGCGGCCGCTGGAGATTCCATCCCTGAAGCCTGCTCAGATCTGCTCGCTCCTCTCAGTGCCGTGCGGCCAGGGCAGGGGAGGGCTCCACTCTCGTCCAGTGTGAGATGGACCTTTGGGATCGGTTTTTCAGGGCTCTCTGGAATGGAAATCTCCTTCACTGTGTTGCTGCATGGCTTCCACTGTTCCAGAATTTGTTGGGAGTTCTTTTTAGAGGAAATCCATGGGCTGTGGGTTCGGAACTAGCATATGTGAGTCTTTCTACTCCACCATCTTGGCTCCACCCCCAAATGCTTGTGATTTACTGATTAATGAAACTATCCCAGAGGTAATCACAGCTTGAATTCTTGGTTGCATGTTTAAAAAGACATAGCACAAAGACTGCATTTCCATTTGGTTAATTTCAGAGTTGGTGCTCTCATTCTTCCTTCTTGGAAGGCTCTCATTCTGTGAGTCAGAAGGCAATGGATATTGATACAAATTCTGCACTCCAGTGTTCCATACAGTAGAAATCTCATCAATTCAATCATAGCATTGGAACTAGTAGAGAGAGCAAAGCCCATATATGACACGGTGTCCCTGAATTAAAGACTCAGAATTTCAGATGCCATCAGTCCAATCCACATGTGTGAAAGTATCCCCACTATGAATTCCCTAATAGGTGGTCACACAGTCTTTGTGAGAAGGTGTGTGTGTGTGTGTGTGTGTGTGTGTGTGTGTGTGTGTGTGTACATACTACCATGATCATCAGTAGTGTGACATCTTCAGAACTGGACTTGGAATTAGGAAGATCATGGGTTGGAGTCTTACGTCTGATACTAACTAGTTGTGTGACCTCAGGGAAATCACTTAACTTCTCTGAAACTCAATTTCCTCATTTGCTAAACGAATAAAATAATGATGATGATGATGATGAATGGGTATAATAATTAATGTATATAATGATAATTGCTTAATAATAATAGTAAACAGGAGGGAGTAAGCCAGCATTGCTGCCAGCTGCCAGGGGCCTATCCCCTAATGCACACATGGTGAATGCATGCCCGATTTTACTCTGGAATCCCCATGGTTTTCTTTATGGGGGGTCCCTTTTAAACTCTGTCAGCAGAGCACTAAGACAGTGCTGTTTCAGCACCGTGGAGGTCCTTGGGGCAATATACATGATAAGAGTACTTATTATAGACAATAGTGTCCTAGGGAAGACTGCATACCACCCTCACCCTCCCTCTATGCATTCATGTCTATAATACGAATAGGATGGGCAAGATGGGAAAACAGATCTTGCTGGCCATGAAGGGACAGAAGAAAGAAGCCCTCGTTGTGGGATACTGAAAGCCTAGGCCCTGAATGACACTAGGGTTTGGTTCAAACAAGTGAGTGCTCATTGAGGGCAATGGAAGCCCACTGGGTATCTGCATCAAGGTACCAATTCCAAGGAGTCTCCAGTTACTGGAAGGCCGGTATTCCAAAGTACTTGCCATCACTCATACATCTGTGTGAAAAGCCAGGAACTCTGGCTGCAGGAGATGTTCTTGGAGGGAGACAATTAACAGAGCAGTTCCCAACTAGGAATAGGCATGGGGGAAAGGGAGGATTTTCCCCTTCCATCCCCATAAGGGAGGGAGAATCAAATTCTGTGAAGCAATAAAAATATTTTTGTAAAAAAACAAAAAGGAGGGGACAGCTAGGTGGCACGGGGGATAGAGCACCAGCTCTAGAGTCAAGAGGACCTGAGTTCAAATCCGGTTTCAGATATTTGACACTTACTAGCTGTGTGACTCTGGGCAAGTCACTGAACCCCAACTGCCTGGCAACCTCCCTCCAATCCCATAAAAACAGGGTTGTTTTAGTATTCAAAAGAGCTTTAATCGTTTAAAACAACACTAAGATTTTTGGAGTACCCTCTTTTAAAAAATACTTAGCAAATTTAAATTCTATGTGAATATCAGTTATTATATACATTATATTATACATGTACATGTATATACACACTTATGCATACAAATACACATATGTATATATATTATATGAAATATTGATGTAACACTTAGCAGTGTGTTTGGCATATGGTAGATGCTTAATAAATATTTATTTTCTTCCTTCCTATTACTCTTCTCATCACTGTTATATCATTCTCTTCTTTTTAGATGGTGTTCAGATAAAAAGTGAGCACAAATTACTATTTATCCTGCTTTTAGGGTAGAGATAGGACCTTGACCTCTGATTTCATTGATTTAAGAAGCTCCTGAATGCAGAAACTCCCTCTGCTGATATAGATCACCTTCTCTGCAGCTGGAAAGTTGCCTGGGACACTGAGAAATTAAATAATTCACCCAGGGTCACATAGCCAGTGTGCCTCAGAGGTGGGTCCCGAACCCAGGTCTTCCTGATTCTAAAGCTAGTTCTCTTTTATCCATTTCCCTAGTGTCGTTTGCCTCCCCTCCTTTCACTTCTTTCCTCATTCCCTCCCCTCACTTTTCCCCCCTTCCTCGCATCTTACCTCTCTTTCTTTATGTAATACATTATACATAAGTATATATATATTATATATATATAATATATATACATATTCTAGATCAATGATCATTTATTATTATGATGATTTATAATACATAGAATTGATAGTTCATAATATAGACTTATCAGATTTGAGATCTAATTTAAGCTAATGGCACAATGAATAAAGGTTTGGATTTAAAGTTAGGAAGATCTGAGTTCAAATCCTGCCTCATAGATGCAGAAGCAGTATGACCTTGGGCAAGTCACTTAACCTCCCTCAGCCTCAGTTTTCTCATCTGTAAAACTGGACTAATAGCAGTACTTATCTCACAAGATTTTTTGTGACCATTTTTGGTAAAACTGAAAGTATTAAAGAAATTCTGTTGTACTGTTACTATTATTAATTCATGAAGAAACCCATTTCAATTCTTTTCTCCAATTTTAAGTGTTTGAAAATGTTTCCCCCATCCAGGCTTTATCTGCCTCTCCTAGGAGCAATAGAAATCACAGAGAGGGGACCAGCAGAACAAATATTTGTGTGTTTTAATGCATATACACTATACCTGGCTCCTTAGTGTATGTGTACCCTGGCAAAACAAAGCAACTTATATTTTAAAATTCTTTGTAGCATTACTTGTAAACTTGGATGGGTGAATGTTTTCCTGATAATGAGCTTTTTTTCCACTTTCCAGACTCCAGGGCCTCCATTGTCAGCCATTTAACTTTATTCCATATGATTCTTGCCCTGTTTTTCCGTAGAAAACCCATACAACATGCCAGAGGCTTATGTCTGCGTCTTTTATAGTGAGAATATGGATATGAATCTGATTTGGTTCCTCAAAATTCATTCCTGGATGACGATCGTACACTCACAGTTACCACAATTAAGTTTATGTTTGATGACAGCTCAAGAACTGTGTGATTCTCAGTATTTTCTGCCCCATTTTTTGCTGTTTTTCTATTGTCACTGGAGAAGTAGCACTGGTCTACCTAGACTGAAGGGGCTGCTTTTGAACGTTTTCTTTTCTGTGAGTTGCCATGGTTGAGAGATCCAACTGCCTGGTGGCCAGAGTTCTGGGAGAAATCTTTCTGTACTGAACTCAGCTGAACTTCAGGCAGCAGACCTGTGCTTTAAGACTTTCCAGCTTGGCATGAGCTTCAAGAAACTTAGGTCACTTTTATTCCATGAGGAGGCATCAAAGTACAACTTCAGTAAGAAATTTGTATTGTTAAAATATACACGTGACAATATCTGACAATTATATAGTGCTTCAAAGTTTGGGAAGCACTTTCAACTCAGTTGAATTCATCAAACATTTATTGAACACTTATTATATAAGGAGAAATGTGGCACATAGAGGAAAGATCTGGATTCAAGTTCAGACTGAGACATATTGACTGTATGACCCTGGTAAAGCCATTGGTGTGCTAAGGCACTGGTATCCAACACAAATAGAAATGGAAGCCATTGAACCCTGAATAAGGTCACATGTTATTAACTTAGGAAACCACATATGTTTGTATATTTCTTTTTTATGAATACATCAGCACATTAAAATCATGAAGGAGCTGCATTTTAATCCAGTTTGGGGGTGTTGTGGATCATATGCGATCTCTAGGTACACATATGATACCTTAGTTCTAGGCAGCTCTCAAGGCTATGAATTTCTGAGTAGACAAGTCAAGTCAACAGTATTAAGTTCTTACTATGTGCCAGGTGAGACAACAGGCCAACAGCTATATATGAACAGGATAAATTTCAGAGAATCCTAGAAAGTGCCAACTTGCATTAGTAGACCAAATTTCCTCATCTGCGAGTTTTCTCTATCGGTAAAATCATAGATCTGGTCTCTATCCGCATTTGTTAACCTTAACATTGTAGTAAGTACTGCGAGTACTTGTACAATCTTGTCTTCAAAGAGCTTGCATTTTCTAGGGGAATATGGAGGGTTAATTTGTAAACAACAGAGCAGGATTTTCAGGAGCCCAATGAAAGGGTAGAAAACAGGGTAAGGACATCAGAAGGATGGAACTGTGTATAAGGCAGCAGAGAGTGGTAGCTGGGTAGTTTCCCAGTAGTTTCCCAGCCTAGGCAGGTTACAACTCTGAATCTTAGGAAATATGAGTTAGAGCCATAAGGATGGTATATTGTTACACCCTTCGTGGTAGCAAAAGTAACACAGATTTGATTATCAGTCCCTGAGAAATGTGGAAAGTGAAGGGTGTGTATCTATGGTGAGAGAGGAGCTGTCTAGTCCCTGGTTCTGATCTAAACCAGGAATCTAAAATATTTGTTTTGAGGGGTATACATGATCTCATTGGAACTTTCACACAACCCACAAGATTTGTGCAGACACTATAGGAAGCCTTATTCCCATTTCATAGATAAGAAATTCAACATTGAGAGAGGTTATGTATCCCAGAATCACAGTTAATGAGAGCTGGTGATGAGATTCAAATCCAGGTCTTTTGAGCTCCAACGCCAGAACTCTATCTAGTATTGTTATATTGTCTCCTAATTTTTCTTGGCTACCCCATCGTTATTATGAGAATAAGTTATTGAGATAAGCTCTAGAATTAGCTTTAGATGCACAATGTGAATGGGGTAAGACATGGGGCTGAATGGTTCTTCCACTAATGGTCTTGGAATTTGCTTTCTTAACAAATCCCTAATGCCAGCTTGTTTCCTGGTGATTTTCTTCCATCTCATAAAGGAGGTCACGAAAACTTCTGCAACTGTGTCACAGCACCTTTTTGCAAAATAAATGGTTAAATCAGAGGTCTTTTCCAAGTATCCTCCAGAAAATGTCATGCTCATTGTTGCTATCAGTGCCACTTGAGAATTTATTCATGATTTCTGCATCATTAACAAGATCAATGATGGCCCTGCTGTAGCCGCTTGCATCCACTTTCCTATTTCACATGAATACAGTTTTCCAGTGTTTCCTATAGAGTGTAAAGGGACAGATGCCCTTCACAGAGGTAAGGATAGATTCTGTCATCAGATAGATGAGGAATCAGAAAACCTGAGTTCAAATCCCACCTCCAACACAGATTCACTGGATAAGTCACTTGATTGATCAAAATCAGTTTTCTCATCTGTAAGTCAAAAATAAAATCGTAAAATGGTCTGTTTTGAGGGAGGAGTGATCCTTATCCATCTGATGTATGAGCTTGTTTCTTGTAGAGACAGCATGGTAAAGGAGATAGAGATCTTCCCCAGCCACCAAGAAGACCTAGGTTCAAGGTCTGCCTCTGATTCAGACTGGGCAAGTAGTGACTTTACTGTTCAGTGCAGTAGGAAGTGCTCTAAGATTCAGAGTTTTAGAGAAGGGGCATTTTAGAGGAAGTTTCCTGATCTAGGAGTAAAAATGAAATCATAAATCAAGATCCTCTCCCTCCCCCTCCCTTTCCTTTCCCCTCTTACTATGTCTATCCCTATCCCCTTCCCCTACTTCTTTCCCTACCCCTATATCTATGCCTACCCTATCTCTATCCCTCTATATCCCTATTCCTTTCTACCACTACCTGTTTTCCTACCTTTACCCATCTTCATACACCTACCCTTACTTCTCTCCCTGCCCCTATCTGTATCCCTATTCCTATCCTTAACCTCTCTACCCTATCCCTATCACTTCCCCTAACTGTATCCCTCCCCTATTCCTATCCCTATTCCTACCCCCATTCCTCTCCTTTTCCCTACCTCCATTCCTCTCCTTACCCCCACAATTCTCCCTACGCCTTTCCCTACCCTATGTCTATCCCTCCCCCATGCTTATCTCTATGCCTATCCCCTGTCATCATCATCATCATCATCATCATCATCATTCTCCCTCCCCCATTCCTATCACTATCATAAAAAATATAGTGATGCATGTTGCTATCTTTGAAATCTCTAGGATGGGAACATTTTCTAGCCACTTCAGGTTGATTTTATGGGAACAAAACAGCATTGCCCTGCTTCTCCTTGTCCCCTCCTGAATTTATTTCTATTTTCTTCCTTGTTTTTTAAAATGCTTCATTAAAACTCTTTCTTCTTTTCTTTTCTTTTTTCTTATCATCAAAACTCTCTACACCCCCGCCCACAACTAACTAGGTCCTGGTATGCATGAGCATATTCAACAATTCAAAAATCCCTCATTAAGTACCTAATATCTATAAAATATTGTGCTCTCAAGCATTTGTAAAGACTGTGGCCCCTTTCTAAACAACTTTTTTGATGATCTATAATTTCTTTGGCATATATTTTATTCTTCACAAACACAGATTACAACCATTATAACTTTGATGATTTAAAAAACAAAGATTAGTTGATGGAATTTACAAGTTGTGGTGGTCAAAAAGACTAGTGATGAGACTCTCCTACACCAGTTCGGTCTATCTCCAGGTTAATACTCAAAGCTTTTATAACTTAATAGAACTTGATAGAGCTTGGACTCTGCTGTCATAGCCTTTGAGAACCAGGGTCCTCTTCAAGTTATTATGAGGCAGAACTTCAGTGAAGATACCCTCTTCTTATGTTACTTAAATTCATCAAATGGAAAATTTGATTCAATGACACCTTCCAGGTGCCAGGGTTGAAACGGGAACATATCACTGCAATCAATGGTGTGCTGATAAATGATTGACATCCATCTTTCTAGAAAAAGAAAAGTAAATACAATTCACTTGAATTTGTAGTATTAACATTTTCTCTATCACTTTCTTAATTCTAGACAATCAACAAAACCATAAACCAAGCCCTGATTTGTTCCATTTGCCAATTTCCAAGCTATAAATCCTCACTCTGAAATTTTAACAACTGAGTCTAGAAATCTGGTTCTAACTGATTTCAGCACACCTTTATTTAAAATCAATGAGATTCATCAATATTAAAAAGTTGGTCAGGGGATAAACTGCTCAAAAATGAGTCTTCTGAAAAAGGCAACAGTTGCTTCATAATGACTGATTCTTCACTAATTTTATCTTGTCTTCTAATTCCAACTTTCTGTATGAAATGCCAAACTTCCCTCCATAAAATGCACATGACTCAGTAAACTCTGTTTACATATACCATCTTTTTCCTTTTCATTGAAACTTGGATGTTTTTCACTGAAAGCAACGCACCTGGATCATAGTCCTGACTTTTAATTTAAGTGAATATGTTGAATGATAGATAGTGTTGTATAGTGGAGAGATATTAGGCTTCAAAGCCAGGAAAACCTGGCTTCAAGTCCCAACTCTTCCATATGTGGATGGTGTGACCCTGGATAAGTCACAACCTTTCAGTGCTCTAGATAATTGGAAGATTTCCAACCAGCTTTGATAGAAATTTCCTAACTTGGATTTTCCTGTACCAGTGAAATCACAGCTACAAGCCTTATCCCATTAAATGGTATCCTCTGACCCCTTCAGGTGATTTAGAACGGAAAGACTACAGCACATTGTGATCATGATATTAAGTCATCAAAGTAACATGATCAAAAAAGAAGCTGAGATCAAGATGTGGGCAACTCATTGTGTTCCAGTGGTATCTTTGCAATGTCAGAGAAATAAAAGAAAGAAATTCAAGTAATGCCCATCCTATAATAGGTGGATCCAACATGGTGAGCTGGTCATGCACAGGTTGAGGAAGCATTAATGGGTTGTACCTGTGTACAACCCATATTGAACCCATATTGAAGAGATCAATAATTCAGTAGAATATTAGAATATAAGATGTAAATAATGGTCATCAAATAGTAAATGTGAATCTAGTCACTGTGTGGGCAGAAATCAACCAACCAAACCAAAAGATTAGAGTTTTATTAGTGTGGAGGAAACTAGGGCACATGACCATCTATGTTTTAAGGCTAGACTCAATTTTAAGTATTAGCAGCATTCTGGTTTTCATGTACTTTATAAAATAAAAGGTTTAAAAATAATTATATTTTAAGGGATGGTTCTGTAGAGAATTAATGGGAAATGATAATGATGTTTTAAAAAATGCTGTGCTAGGTGGACCATGAGGCCAATTCATTATAACATAAATGGACATATATTGGATATGTTCATTGTTGAGATCATATTTTTAAACATGAAAATGTGAATTTCTATCATTGTATTTTAATGTATATATTTAATTTAGCACTGACAATAACAAAACAATATTGTTGTGTTCCCCTTCTGTCCCCTTCTGAACTTATTTCTGGTTTCTTCATTTAAATGCTTCATTAAAATTCTTTTTCTTCTTTTCTTTATATCACTCTTTATAACTTCTCCATACAGCTACCCCTCCATAAAAGCCATTCCTTTTAACAACTAAATATAATAAAGCAAACACAAAAACAAAAATGTACAAACACATGTTAGTAGTATCTGAGATTTATGTGAACTGATGCATAGGGAAGTAAACAGAACTTGAAGGATATTCTTATTCTTAACTTTTAGCCCATCCATTCTATGACAAAAGATGGGAAAAATGCTTCATCTGTCAGTCTTCTAAAACCATAGTAAGTTATTATATCAACCAAAGTTCTTAAGTCCTTCACAGTTGTTTTTTCTTTACAATAGTGTAGTCATCTCATCAATTGTTCTCGTGTTTTGCTCATTTCACTCTAAATCAATTCATATAATTCTTACCAGGTTTCTCTAAATTGGATCTTTTCATTATTATTACAGTGAAATGATATTCTGTTATATTCACATATGATTTGCTTAAGCCCTCCCTCAATTTATGGGTGCCCATATTCTTTCTCATTATTTACTATTACAAAAAGTATTGTTGTAATTTTTCTTTCTATTTATGTCTTTTTCCAACCCAATTTAATTCCTTTTTGAATACCATTCCATATTGCTTTCCAGAATGGTTGGATCAACTTACAGCTTTACGAACAGTATATTAATCTGCCTGTTCTCCCAGAATTCATCCAGCAGTTATTCTTTTCTTTTTTGTCATCTTTACCAATTAAATGGATAAAAGGTGATACCTCTGAGTTAATTTTCATTTCCCCTATTAGTGATTTGGAATATTTTAAAAAATAAAGTACTCTTAGCTTGCTTTTATTCTTTTTCAGAACTACCTAATCATATCCTTTGACCTGATCAGATGTAATTTTAATTGGCATGCAAAGTATTGTGCTATAATAAAGATGATGATTTTGTCCTTCTGTACCACACACACACACACACACACACACACACACACACACACACACACACACACTGACTGTTAGTCAGTGAAGGATTACCTTGTTTTAAAACAATTTTGAAAGCTTTATTGATGTCTTTTGTTTTTATTTCACAGCTCTTTCTCCAAATACCTCATCCACTCACTGAAACCTCACTTGTCAGATAAGGAAAGCAATTAAACAAAACTCATCAACATGGCAACCATGCCTTACCAAGTATGCCCCATCCTACACTCATAGTCTGTCTACTCTACAGGAGGGAGTTGTGTTTTAAAAATCTGTCTTCTAGGTCTGAAGTCAATCATTAAAACTAATGGAAGTTCTTTCTTATTGTTCAGTTATTTCAGTCATGTCCAACTCTTTGTGATTCCATTTGGGGTTTTCTTGTCAAAAATACTGGAGGGATTTCACCATTTCCTTCTCCAGTTCATTTTACAGGTGAGGAAACTGAGGAAAACAGGGTAAGTGACTTGCCCAGGGTCACATAGCCAGTAAGTGGATTTGAACTCAGGTCTTCCTGATTTGGGGCCTGACACTCCATCTACTATACATTTTAATGTTTTGCTTGCATTATTATAGCTATCCTTCAAGTTCTGTTTACTTCCCTATGCATCAGTTCACACAAATCTCATATTTCTTTGCATTCCTTTTAATCATAATTTCTTTGTTGGTTAGTATTCTGTTCCATTCCTTTTTTTTTTTCATTTTAGAGGTAAATGGGGTTAAGTGATTTATCCAGGGTCTCATCGCTTGTAAGTGTCTGAGGTCAGATTTGAACTCTTATACTCCTGACTTCAGGGCTGATGCTCTATCCATTACCTACCTGCCTCATTCTATTAAATTTATATTCCCAAATATTTCAACTCCTTCCTCAATTGCATTGCTTTTCTAAAACATGTTTTTTTTTTACTAGTCAAAAAGCTCTCTTTTCCAGATTAATCCAGCACAATTTGCAAACATTTTCTGTTCAACTCCAACTTTGGACTTTTTTATAAAATATAGATAAGGGGAAAAATGAATTAGATTTTTTTTCAAGATGGAAATTTCTTTCTATTGCTTCAGGATATTTCTGCTACAGTCTTATTTTTCTTGAGGGCGCCTCCACGAGAAAATCAGGTGGTTTTTCTTGTGGGTAGAAAAGCTGTCAAGTGCTTGGGGGGTAATGCTTAGTAAATGGAGACTGAGCTCAAATCTTCTTTTAAATTCATTTCCAATCTAAGTCAGCTGAGCATTAGGGAGGCTGGTGAGCGTGACGGGGTGAATCTTTTGTGCCTGCTCTGCTGTGACATTGGCTAAGAACTAACCTCTGGGAGGGCAACAAGTGGTAGTTATGGATAGAGAAGTGAGAAATATTGCATTAGAATGTAACTATAGGCACTTAGACTGAAGGAATTGCAGAAATAAGTGGACAATTTGAAAAAAGAAAATACTTTTCTCAAAATTTATCTTGCATCTAGAAATTTAAATTATTGCTCAAATCATCACCAAATACTTATTAAACACTTATTATGTGTCAGACAAGTCAAGACAATAGGCATTAAGGACAAGAAGCATTTATTTATTAAGTGCCTAGTATGTGCCAGGCATTATGCTAATGGATGGACACTGTGCCTGGCATTTACAATGCAATGACAAAAATTAAACAGTCCCTCCTCTGAAGGAGCTAATATTCTATTGGGAGAGACACACACACTCTCTCACTCTCCCTCTCTCTCCTATCTATACACATATTTTATATATACATATATTCACATGTATTCATACTCATGCATGCAGAAGTATATTAAAAATGTAAAAAATAAACACAAGGTAATTTCATTGGAGAGGTCACTAGCAGTTATGGAGATGAGGAAAAGCTTTGGGAAAATGGTGATGTTTAACTGAAATGTGAAGGAAACTAAGGATTATAGGAAGTAGAAGTAAGGAAGGAGTGCATTTTAGGCACAGAGGGACTATCCATGAAAGAACATGAAGAGGAAGGAGAGGTAGTATATGACTGTAACACTAAAGTGTCTGAGGCTAGGGGATCTCTAGAGCTCAGGAGTTGTGGGATACAGTAGGCTAAACTGATTGAGTGTCCACACTGAGTTCAGGATGAATACGGTGAGCCCCTAGTGGAGGGGTAGAGAACATACCTGAGGAGGGGTGAATTCACCAGTCCAGGTCAGAAACCAAACAGGTCAAAACTTCATTCAAATCAATAATGTGATAGAGTAGCCCTTGTATTTCCAGCCTGAGCAAGAAAGGGAGACCCTGCTTCTTCCTTCCTTCCTTCCTTCCTTCCTTCCTGCTTTCCTTCCTTCCTCCCTTCTTTCCTTTCTTCCTTCTTCCTTCTTTCCTTCCATTCTTCATCCCTCCTTTCCTTCCTTCTTTCTTTCCATCCTTCATACTTCCCTTTCTTCCTTCCTTCCCTCTCTCCCTCTCTCCTTTCCTTTCCTTTCCTTCTTCCCTTCCTTCCTTCTTCCTTATTTCCTTCCATCCTTCATCCCTCCCTTTCTTCCTTGCTTACTTCCTTCCCTCTCTCCTCTCCTTTCCCTTCCTTCCTTCTTTCCTTCCAATTAGCCACAAGAATGCTGATTTCATTGATTTTTCTTGAAATTAGGCAGAAATGTTACAGCCGAAGCTATTCAAATAATATTTTTTCAAGGATGAGCTAGGGAGTCATTCAATCTCATTAGCTTGTGAAGTGTTAGCTGATCAATATAAAGCATTATTGGCTGAGCAGATGTCATAGAATTGATTGCAGGATGGAGGAATGCTATAGCCTACCAAGAAGGGAGGCCCCACAACTGCTTTTATAAGTAATCATCAGACATTTTTGGTCAGTTCTCAGCTTCGTTGTGTTTACCATTGAAATTGTTTTCTGTTTGCCATGGTTCTGACATTATCTCATTGGATATCAAGCAACTAGCATTTATTAGATACTTACTGTATGCCAGACACTGTGCTAAGCTCTAGACATATAAAGGCACAGTCCCTCCCTTCAAAACACTCACATTGGAATGGTGGAGACAATGTATTATTATGGTTCATTCATTTCAATCATATTTGATTCATGACCTTATTTGGAATTTTCTTGGCAAAGATAGTAGAGTGTTTTGCTGTTTCCTTCTCCAACTCATTTGACAGATGAGAAAACTGATCATGGAATGTTAAATGACTTGCCTAGGGTCACATACCTAATAAGTGTCTAAGGCTAGATTTGAACTCAGGTCTTCCTGACTTCAAACCAGGTATTCTATCCACTGTACCACCTAGCTTCCTTGGAGACAATATACACATACAGGATATGTACAGAATAAATTACAAGGTAGCCCTAAGAGGGAAGAATCTAGTGTCATGGGGACTAGGAAAAGTTCCCTTAAAAGGGAATTTTAAATCACCTAAAAGAAGGGATGAAGTTAGTTGAGCTTCAGTCCTGCTTAGTGCCAATTCCTAGTACCAAAGATATTGCGTACTACTCCTTCAGATTACTTTGAAAACTAGATTCAAAGAACCAATTACTGAGTGATTCCTTTGTCCTGTATAATAGATTTTGCTGAGGTGGGGCAGGAAGAATAAAGGAAACCAGTTTAAACAACCACAGTATCTCAGAAGTGGAAAAGACCTCTGAAGTCATCTAGCCCAATGCAAGCTTGAACAAGAATCCCTTCTCCCACATCAATTGTGTGTGTGTGTGTGTGTGTGTGTGTGTGTGTATGCAAGAAAGAGAGAGACAGAGACAGAGAGATGGACAAACAGAGAGAGAGGAGAGAGAGAGAGAGAGGAGAGAGACGGAGAGGGAGGGAGAGACAGAGAGAGAGAGAGAAAGAGAGACAGAGAGAGACAGAGACAGAGAGAGAAAGAGAGAGAGAGAGACAGAGACAGAGACAGAGAGAGAAGGGAGAGAGGGAGGGAGGGAGGGAGAGGGAGAGGAGGAGACAGGAGAACACAGATCGATTGAGTTTCTTAAAGCAGGTTAACTAGTTGGTGGTAGGCAATTGAAACAATCCAAGCTAGAGTTAATGAGAGCCTAAATTAGAGTGATGGCTTTGTGAGTAGAAACAGATACTGATGGGCAAAAGATTCTAGACATAGAATTAACATGATTTGGAAATTGATTGGATAAGTTGGTTGTGTGAAAGCAAGGAGTCAAAGATAACGCTCAACTTGTGAACCTATGTGAATGGAAGAATTATGATGATTCCTTTGACTGTGATAGGACACTTCAGAAAAGAGTCTGTGGAGAGAGGAAATCCAGTCAAGTGAATTTGCCTATTCAAGTCTTCTTTGCCCAGTGAAGCATTGTGATAACCTTGAGAGTTAGAAGACAACTGGGATCCTGCAACATCCAGGGTGTGGGTTACCTTGATCTATATAAATGCACCTCTTTAAAAGGAAGTTCTTTGGCTATACCCACACTTCCCTCCAAGGCCGTATACATACATATATACATATACATATATATGTATATATATGTGTATATATATACATACATATGTGTATATATGTATATATATACACACACATACACATATGTATATACATACGTTATCTATCTCTCTATCTATCTCTATGTCTCATCTATCTGAAGTAGCACAGGAATATTTTATCATCAGTGTTCATATTTTGCCACTTCAGTAAATGTCTTTACTTTGATTTAATTCTTTCAACTTATTGACTTTTCAAGGTGATATTACTAGAGGGAGCTCATGAGTCATGGGTAGTCACGGATAACCAAAGGATATAATCTGCAATTGAGAGTTGAAAAGATAGTCTCAGGACCAGTTGCTACACTGATAAGCATTCATTATGTACCTACCAGGGGAAGTGTGACACATGGCTCTGCATTTAAGTGGCCTGTGTTCAACCACCATAACTGACTCAACTCCTAACCCCTATGACTGACTATGCCCCACCTAATCATAAACCCATTTCTTTCACTATCTCTCTCTGTCTCTGTCTGTCATAGTTAATCTGATGCTAACTATCTTTGTGATTTGGGGCAAATGCTTAAATCTCTCTGGGTGGGTATATTTCCTAATCCATAAAATGAAATATTGTAGTATCATAGATTTAGAGTTGGAAGGGAACTTAGGAGCTATTGAGTCCATATGCCTTATTTTACAGATGGGGAAATAAAGGTCCAGAGAGGTTAAATTATTTATTTAAGGCCATAAAATTAATAAATGTCCTAAGCAGGGTTTGAACCCAGTCTTCTGGCTCACCTAGTACGCCATCCATTATACTATGTTACTTCTCTATTTTCAGTATTATTTTATTTGCAGTCGAGTCAATGTTTGTTTATGTCAGGATTCAATTCAGGCACTGGAACTTGACACTGGTGCTCATAAAAATACTCGGATATTTTGCCAGTTGTCTTTAGAAGAGACACCAGGAAATTGACAGCCTCATTTTGTAGATGAGAAAACTGATCATGGAAAGTTAAGTGACTTGCCCAAGGTCACCCAGCTAGGGATTGTCTGAAGCAAGATTTAAATTCAGGTCTTCCTGACTCTATGTCCAGTGTTCTCTCCTCCGCCCTGCTTCCCTACCTCATCATCTCATTTGAGACTCATAGCAACCCTGTGAGGGAGATGTTACTATTATAATACTAATTTTAAATATAGGAAAACTAAGGCTCAAATGTTTTGTAGGGGATTTGATTGACAGTCCCTGTAGTGCCTTCAAGACGTCAGAGTTTCTCCTTAACCCCTTTGACAATCCGGTGAAGCCTATGAGCCCCTTCTCAGAAAAATGATTTTTAAATCATTTAAAAATGTACAATTAAATAAAATGCCAAATTTCAATTAAAATTTAATGAAAATGAAGATACACATATATATGTGTGTATATATATAATAATAATGTATATATATATATATGATATATATATATATATATATATATATATATATATATATGTTTATGAGTATGTGTGTGTTTCCATCCAAGTTCATGGACCTTGTTGAAATCTATTCATAGACCTAGGTTAAGAACCTTGCCTCTAGATTCTAGAAACTAAGTATACAATGGAAATTGACAAACAGTCGTTTCTATTGACTCATTTTCATTTTAATGGGAGCATACAACATTTATATTACTAAGTAAATATAATGTGGCAACCAATTGGTACAATGGATAGAGAATTGAACTTGGAGGTCTGGGTGTCCTGAAATTCAAGCCTTGCCTCCGATATTTCTTAGCCATAAGATCCTGTGCGTAATTTAACTTTCCTCAGTCTCTCTGTGTACAATTATATATACACACATGTATATATCTACATATACATACATACATATACACTCTCCATATATATGTACACACACATATATGTATATATATACACACACGTTATTGTTGTTGTTAGCATGTACAGGGAAAAGATCACTAACCCTAGATTCAGAGGACCTGGATTTAAATCCTACCTTTGGTAAGTATTAGCTGTATGACTTTAGGTAAGTCATTTAACCACCTTGGTCCTCAGTTTCCGTATTTGTAAAATGATCCCTTCTAGCTCCATGTCTGTGGTAACAAAATATCTACAGCCGTGTCTATCCCAATATTTTTATCTGTCTGTATCTATACATAATGGAGGTAAATGGCAACTGGGAGGGTAAAAGGCACCTGAACTGAGCCTTGAAGGCATAAATAATGAGGGAGACTTTCTTTTCATCTTTTCAGATGAATTCTTGTTATTTCAATTTCATTTTTTTAAGGTTAAACATATAAATCTTTTTTTTAATCTCTTGAAAATTTTCCGTCTTCAGGCTTACTTTACTGGAAATTTTTAAAATGTTTTTTTTTAAAGTTCCCCTCTCTGGGATATATTCCTTACCCTTTCACATCCCCTGTCTTAGTTCTCATTTGAAACCGAAGTCCAAATTCCCCACTTCCAGGAAATCTTTCATGGCTGAGTCTGACAGGATTTCCAGTAACCACTCCCTTATCATCTCCTTGCTGTTTACCTACTCTGTTTGTGTGGTTTTTAATTTACACTCACTGATTTGTTGCCCTACAAAGGTGCTTTTCTCTTTTTTCCACCCATGACTGACACTCAGCTAGGAGAGGGTCCTGGGACTGCATTTCATTTATTGCCTTGTCTTCGAAGAGTTTCATGCCCTTCTCTGTAAATTTCTTATCACTAATATAGTGATAATTATTCTTCTTTTTATGATGTTTAGAGACTATTTTCTCCTGATGCTGGCTCTATGTTAGCAGAAATAAATATTCTACCACTAGTTCTTGAACTGAGAGAACAGGAAGATATATTTGACTGGCTATTTTGTGCTTGAAATAATGTTTTCCTCAAGAATTTTAAAATACTTTTAAACCCAATTCTTTCACTCTGATCCTGATGTAGTAATAGTCCCAAGTAGAGGGATTATTATAAATATTATAAATAGAGTGTCATGGCATGGATGGAGTTCTGAATTTGGAGTTAACGAGACCTTTATGTCACAGAAGACTTGGAACCCACCTTGTACAACTATCTCATTTTTTAGATGAGGAAACTGAAGTCTAGAGAAATTGAGTAACTTGCCCGAGGTAGAAACAGAGCAGAAATTTGAATCTTGGTTCTCAGACTACAACTCCATTGGCTTCTCCATCGTGCTACATGACTTATGGTCTCTGATGGTAGAAAGAGCTCCTTTATTGGGAGTTCCTTCTGGTAATATGATGACTAGATCTTTTGTATCTGGATTGTAACAACCTCAAATTTTACCTCCATACAAACATTTATGAAGCATTTACTACTTGGAATGAGAGAGGCAGATCTCATATTGTATAAAGGGTCATTCTTTATATCTGGAAGACCTAACTTCAAATTTTGCCTCTGACACAAACCAGCTGTGGGGCCGTTGGCAGGACCTCAAGGCAGTTCTCTAAGAAAACATGACTGCTAAGCTGCCATGTGAAGAATCCATTCACAGATGAAATCACAGTTACAGAAAAAGAAAATAGAGGTGACCTACACTGTGCAAGGTACTAATGAGGCAAAGAGAAGAATGAAATAGTGGTTGCCCTCATAGAGCTTATGATAACTGAATTTTTATAGTTACCACAGTGGGTTTTTTTTATCAATTGTTCCTATTTTCTATAATTCAAGGACTTCGCCAGATCACAATACATTATTAGACAGAGAAAGTAACTTTTCCATTGTTTTTACTATTTAATTTTCATGCCTGCTCATCATTCTGAGTACCAGAGAGCAATCCTTTCATGTTTATCATGTCATTGGATCCCATGTGAACTCTGGGAATGTCCTTTCATCTTAATACGTTTTCTGTAATTATAACATTGCCAGGTTTTCTGATGGGAGTTTTCCTTTATTATCTGATCGTCTCTGATCACAGTGCTGTAGCTTCCCTTGGAAATATGAAGGGATGTCTGTCTATGGTTGTAAACCTTTCATCTTAATGATGTTGCCAATCTAATTTTGCCTTCCTGGGAGGAAAAGGACTCACTTCTGGAATTGTTTTTTTATAAAATAGATTTTTTAAAAAGTTAGGTATTCAGGAAAGATTACACACAAAAATAGAACCTATTGAACATTGACTTGGAAATCGTTTACAATTCTTTACATTTTCTGTGGATTTTTGTTCATGTACTCAATTCATTTTTACCCAAGCATAATTAAGGTGTGCACCTATTTTCTTTTCTTTTTAATAAGTGATAGCTCAGATACACATTTGTGGAAAGAATGCTTGACTTGGAGTCTGTAAAGCCCCAAATTCAAATGCCTCTGAACTTCAGTTTCCTGATTTGAAAAAGAAGAATACTTTCATTTTTCAATACCTACCTCCTCATTATTCAGAAAATCATCAGTCAATTTAAGAGATTTTGTGAAAGGAAAATGATACCAAGTTCATGAAATGTGACATTCTACTAATCTACTAATAAGTTAATTTTGATAGATACTTGCAAGAAAATAAGAAATTATCTAGGGGTAGCGAACTTGAAGTCTTGAGGTCATATGTGGTCCTCTCTAGGTTCTCAAGTGTGGCCCTTTGAACCTAAACCTCAAAGTCAAAGGGCCAGACTTGAGGACCTAGAGGGCCACATGTGGCCTCCAGGCTGCAGGTTCCCCACCCCTGGAATATATGCCAGATACTATGCTAATTGCTTTACAAATATCATCATATTTTATCATCCCAACAACTCTGAGAGGTAGATATTGTTGTTATCACCATTCCATAGATGAGGAAACTGAGGTTGACAGAAGTTAAGTGACTTGCCCAGGGTCATACAGTCAATAAGTTTCTGAGGCTGGTTGAACTTAGGTCTTCCTGACTCCATGCTCTGCTCTCCATCCACTACCTTACCTACCTACCAGGTATAGACTCATGAGAAACATCAAAATTCTTTAAGTTCTCAATGAGTCCAGCATCTGGCAGTGTGGCATAGTAAATAGAGACTTACTCAACGTCAGGAAATCCTGGATTCAATTCCTGTTTCTGACACTTATTGGTCCTGTGACTCTGGGCAAGTCATTTAACCTCTGTGTGCTCTGAGACAGTCCTCTAACCTGCAGAGATTGGCTGATCTGCATTAGTGGAGGGAGTTTCCTTATCTAGGAGTCCCTTCTACCAGTGAAATCACTGGTCCAGTCTCTATCCTTACAGAAGGAATGGAAAAGACTGGAAGATAGATGAAACTAAGTGAAAACACCTGATATATTTCTTGCTTTGAGAGGGATAAAATAATGCTTCTCTATGGGCATCCCCTGGTACGATATAAGTTCCCTGAGAGAAGGAAGTTTAAAATTTTGTCTTCATATTCCCAGAGCCTAGCAGATCATTTTACACACATTTGCTGCTTCTTGTTCATTGGATTCAATAGGAATAAATTGTACCCTGATCATTGACAGTTGTGATAATCATTTTTTTCCATAAAGGCACCCTACTTTCTCACTTCCCTATTTTGTTGAGGGTACCATCATGTTCCTACTTAGCCAGTTTAATGACCTATGATTTGGATTCTTCCTAGAAGCAGCTTGGGGGTTCAGTGGTTAGGGGCATTGAACATGGAGTCAGAATTTACTTATGCATGTAGTACAGTGGATAGAATATTAGACCTGGATTCTGGAAGATATGAGTTCAAATTCTGTCTTAGACACTTACTATTTGTGTGATCTTGGGTGAGTCAGTTAACTGCTATTTGCCTTAGGTTTCCTCATCTGTAAAATGAGGTTAATAATATCACCTGCTTATCAGGTTGTTGTGAGGAAAAAAATGAAATGATATTTCTAAAGCACTCTGCAGACATTTAAAAAATGATAGGGCAGGTAAGTGGTGCAGTGGATAGAGTGCTGGGACTGAAGTCAGGAAGAC
Organism: Potorous gilbertii; assembly: GCA_028658325.1. NCBI lineage: Eukaryota > Metazoa > Chordata > Mammalia > Diprotodontia > Potoroidae > Potorous > Potorous gilbertii. Next base: position 214,931,527 of record CM053773.1, read on the forward strand.
TTATCTTGTTGAGTTCAAATCTGACCTCAGATACTAGCAAGTCACTTAACCCTGTTTGCCTCAGTTTCCTCATCTGTAAAATGAGCTGTACAAGGAAATGCAAACCTCTCCAGTATCTCTGCCAAGAAAACCCCACAAAGAGTAGGATGTGAGTGAACAACAAGAAAATGGTATGTAAATGTCACTGCGCCTACTCCCGCTACCTCTCCCCTTCATTTTTCCCTTTTCTCCTTCTCCAGGTGCTAAATCATAGCAAATCTACCTCTTCAACATTCCTTGAATCCATCATCTCCTTCCCTCACCTCACGCAGCTGCCACACTCATTCAGATCCTTATTGCTTGCCAGGACAATTACAAAATCCTCCAAATAGTTCTTCCTGCCCCTGCTCTTCCCTTTCTCCAATACATCCTCTACATAGCTACTAAATTGATATTCCTAAAGCTCAGGTCTGACTGTGCAGTTCCCAGCATCACTGGTTCCTAATCATCACTAGGATAAAATAGAAATTTCTCCATTTGACATTTAAAACCTCTTACAATCTGGCTACAACCTATCTTTAGAGACTGAGTTCACATTATTCTCCTCCAGGGCTGACAATTTACTTGTTCCCTGTATTGGACATCTTAACTTCTGCTCTGTTCATGCCAGGAATATTTTCCCTTTTCCTTTCCATTTTTTTTTTTTAATTCTGAGCTCCTTTCAAGGGTCTGTTAATATTCCATCTCTGACATGAAGGCTTGGCTGATCTCCCCAGGCACCAGAGCTCCTCCAATTATTCTGTATGTGAATTGGTTTTACTTATTCACATATGTAATCTTTTGTTTATTAGAAAATAAGGCTCCTGAGGGCAGGGGCTGTCTCATCATTGTCTAGCACAGTTTCCACAGTATTATGTATTATATACTTTATAAATGTTTGTCCATTCATTGTTGAATTTGTGTTCACATTTATATAGAACTTTAAGATCGCATTGTGCTTTCTTTATAACTCTCTGACATCATCATCATCATCATCATCATCATTCATTTATCACCTACTACATGCCAGGCATTGTGTTAAGCCCTTTTGCAATTCCATTTGATCCTCAAAACAACCCCAGAAAGTAATTGCTACTATCATTCTTATTTTACAGATGGGGAAACTGAGGTTCAAAGAGGTCAAATTTTCTCACATTAAAAAGACAAGTCAATATCAGAGACAAAATTTGAACCCAGGTATTATAACTCCAAGTTATGTGTCCTGGTCTTAATTATATGTCATTCATTGTGACTGTATTTAGTCAGCTTCAATTTAGCAGTTATTGGGCACCTACTCTTTGAAAATCCCTATGGAACATTTTGTGTCTACTATATTCCAGGCAGCATGAAGAGCAACACAGTCTTTATCCTCAAGATACTGTCTAATCATGTTTCTCTACTTATTAATGCTATCTAGGCATCAATAGTGTATATTCCTTGAGGATACCATTTCTTATCTTAAGAAGTACATATCTATTTGAAAGGAACAAGCATATCATAAAGATATGCAAAGTCTTTCCTTCCTTCCTTCCTTTCTTTCTTTTTTTCTTCCCCTTTCCCTCTCTTCCTCTCTCTCTGCTTGCTTTCTTCTCCTTCTCCTGTCTCTTTACTATCTCTTTCATTTTCCCTACTACTTTCTCTTTCTCTCTTTTCTTTTTTCTCCTTCTTCATTTCCATTCTTTCATCCCAGCCTTCCATTCAGTCTTTTTTTTTTTGTTTTTGAAGAAAAAATGCTGTTATTCCAAGAACAAAATTTGTCAAAAAATAGTTTGAGAGGCAAGAAATAATACCACTGAGTGCATGCATATATATTCATACATGCATCTTGGTGTGTATGTTTATACGTGTATACATACACATATGTGATATATGTGTGTACATGTACATTGGTATCAGTATGTGTGTACAATATGCATATGCATGCATGTGTACATGCACCTGCACGTACACATGGCTGTATATGTTTGTGCACATATTTGTGCATGCACCCAACATATCTATTCATATGTATACGTCCTTGTATATATTCATGTATATGTGTGTGCACGTGTGTATGTATGCATGTATTGTGTGCATATATTTTATATAGTCATATTTTATATATTCATATAATCAAATATGTATATATACATATTTATTTTAAAAGTCCTTTATTTTATCCTTCTCCTATTCTGAATGTCTCTTCCATAGTGACTGTTACTTCACTGTGGTCTCTTTTCCCATCCTACCCACTGACAGTCAAGTTCTCTTTTTTGCTTTCAGTGAGGACAAGAAGTAACCCTTTCCTCCAGAGACATTCTTCTTCCTGTTGCCCTTCTGTCTCCATCCTTCCTCTCCCGCCTTCCTTGATGGGCAGCAATCTTTCTTCTTCTCTTTTTGAACACAGCACACAAAAGAAATGCAGGAACAGAGACAGCCTAATAGGTTTGGTTGGAGGAACACTGACAAGCTGGGTGCAGTCTGTTAACAGAGAAGAATATTATTTCCAGAATGAAGCAAGAGAAATGTATAAACTTACGTTGGGTTAGCTGTCTGAAATGTTAATGGAGGTCTCATTTCTTTTACTTTCAAAGCTGTGAGGATTTTTTTCTTTTTCTCCCTGTCAGTTCAAAATATATGCAACACTTTTAAGGCTATGGCTTCAGCTTTTTCTTGCAGTGACACCTATTAATCTACCCCTACTTACATACAGGGTTTGGCTCCCTAATTTAATTTAATCATAAGTCACTTCTAAACACATCTCATCCTCCAGGAACCAGTTCTTACTGAAGTTGAGAAAACATCAGTGAGTGGGAAATGAAGCAAATGGGAAGTCAAAGAAACAGAGGCTGAATTGTGGTGTTGGTCATTCATTGGCTAACCTCGGAAAATAACCAATTAAAAATTTAAGTATTTTATTTATGCTTAAAATGGTAATTATCAAAACAATCTGGCACTGATTAAGAAATAGAGTGTTAGATCAGTAGAAGAGATTAGAGACACATTGTATTATAGTAAATGACCATAGTAATCTAGTATATGATAAGCCCAAAGGTCCAAGCTTTTGGAATAAAATTTCATTATTTGACAAAATCTGTTGGGAAAACCAGATAATAGTATGGCAGAAACCAGATATAGACCAATATCTCATACCATATTCCAAGATAAGGTCAAAATTTGTATACATGATTTACACATAAAGGGTGATAGAAAAGCAAATTAAGATAGCATGGAATAGTTCATCTGTCAGACTTATGGATAAGGAAAGAATTCAGGACCAAAGAAGATACAGAGAGAATTAAAATATAAAATAGTTACTTCTGATTATGTAAAATTAAAAAGTTTTTGCATAAAGAAAACCAATGTGACCAAACTTATAGGGAAAGCAGAAAACTAGGAAAAATTTTGTGACCAGTATCTATGATAAATAATTTCTGAAATATTTAGAGAACTAGCCAAATTTATATTTAAAAAGGTACAATTCATTCTCCAGTTGATAAATGGTCAGAGGATGTGAATGGGCAGTTTTCAGACAAAGAAATCACAGCTATCCATAGTTATATGAAAAATGCTCAAAATTGCTATTGGTTAAAGAAATACAAATTTAAGCAATTCATTTGTCTTTAAAAAAAACATTTATTTTATTTTTTTAATTAAATAAATTTATTTATTTAACTTTTTACATTCATTTTCACAGAATTTGGATTTCAAATTTTCTCCTCATTTGTCCCCTCCCCCCACCCAAATACACTGAGAATTTTAATTACCCATATCACTAGTCTACCCTCTCTTCTTTCATCCCTCCCTTCCCTTAACCCATCTTCTCTTTTGTCCTATAGGGCCAGATAACTTTCTATTCCCCATTACCTGTATTTCTTATTTCCTAGTAGCAGGAACAATACTCAATGGTTGTTC
>CM053773.1:214935938-214952075 GCA_028658325.1 Potorous gilbertii
ATTTTTTTCCCCTTTTCTGGGCATTTTCCCAGCCAGTTACTTTACTTCTGAGATTCCTCAGTCCACCTCTGCCTCACCTCCAGATCTGCCCAGCTAGTGTTTGGGGTCTGAGATTCAAATGCTGCTCCCCAGCCTCAGGGTTTTCAATGGGGACAGGGTTGCTACTCAGTGAGAGATTAAGTACTGGTACTCAGGTCGGGGCAGGGCCACCACACAAGGCTCAGTTCCCTCAGGGGGTTTAGGTGGAGACCTTCAACAATTGACCTGAGCTCCTTCCAGCTTTGGGAGCCCCTGTCTGCTGCTGTCTCCATTGCTGCCTCCCGATGGGGCCCAAGTTATGGAGATACCTCATTCCCCTCTCGACCCTCCAAACAGTCTCTCTCACTGACCTGTAGCACCTGTGGGTGGATGGACCTTTGCATCTGCTGGAGAGGCTGTCCCTGAAGCCTGCTCGGATCTGCTCCTCCTGGGGCCATGCAGCCAGGTCAGGACTGGGCTCTGCTCTGGGTCTGGTGCATGAAGGACATTTGGTGACAGTTTTTCAGGTCTTTCTGGAACAGAAATCTCCTCCACTCTGTTGTTCTGTGGCTTCCACCACTCCAGAATTTGTTAGGAGTTCTTCTTTACAGATATTTTATAGGCTGTGGTTTCAGAGCTGGCGTATGTGTGTCTTTCTACTCCGCCATCTTGGCTCCTCCCCCTCCATTCTAGAAGCTTGCCAGCAAAAAGAAATCCAGCTGATTGGCCTTCAGTTTGATGAACTTATTCTCATCTGTTTTTTGGAATATTGTCTCTTTCCGGTCCTTTTGGCAGACATGGGAGCAGTGCATGGAAACTACAAAGAAGGGGATTTAGTTTCTTGGAATGAGAAACTTCCTAACCATCAGAGATGTCCAAAATGAAAATGGTCTACTTTAAATAATAGATGGCCCTGCCTCAATGGAGGTCTTCAAGTGGGGGCTAGGTGTTGATTTCTTAAGGGGATAGTGGAGAGGATTCTGATTCTGATACAGATTGGATGAATGATTTCTGGTGACCCTTTCAACAACATTCTATGAGTTTTGTGTAGTCTGAATTCTATGGAAGGGTTTCAGAAAAGAATAGTTTTCCTTCTTACCATCTTGGATGGACAATTTCAAGATTTAATTCCCTAGCTATTGCTAAATATAGGAGGGTGGATGGAATATATATGGGGAATCACTAATTTTTCTTCCACACTCAGGAAAAGATATTTTCAAATTCAAACAGAATTCTCCCTTGAATGCCTTTTTAATCATTTGCATGGGATTTCTTGAGTATTTAGAAGGTATCAGGTAACTTTGTTATTATGTGGGCCAGCTTGCACTTTGATGCAAATATTCCTTGATTTTCACTGCTTTTTTTGTCTTCACTGAAATGGCAAATATGAACCAATATTTAGGGAGCTTTTTAAAAAATAATAAAGGAAAGTGAAAGTAAATGGATGAGTATAATAGAGTTACTGTAATTCATGTTCATGATACAAAAGAATAGAGGTGAAATCATTTCTGGGAGCCTTCACCTGGCTTCCTTCTCAGATCTCAATCAATAGACTGACAATAAACCATTCTTCAGACATGAGTTTCTGATGATCAGTAGGACTGACAGCTGTGGATATAAAAACTGTATCAGAATAAAATGAAATGGGAAAAAGTCTGGGTTGTGGCTCACTTGGACCTTAAAAAGAATTTTCACTATAATTATGAGTTTGAAAAGGAGGGAAGAGGTGATAGATATAGCTCACTGAAAGTGGCACAGTGGAATTTGGAGGCATAAATGTCTGTTGTCTTTCATATAGAGAGGGAAGGGGTTGAGAAGAAGAGAGAAAGGAGGGAAGAAAGTAAGGAGAGAGGGAAGAAAGGAAGGAGGAAACAAAGCAAGGAAGGAAGGAGGGAAGGAGGGAAGGAAGGAGGGGAAAAGGAAGGAAGGAAGGAAAGAAAGAAGGAAGAATAGGACAGAAAGAAGGAAGGAAAGGAGAAAAAGAAGGAGGGAGCCAGGAAGGAAGACAGGAAGAAAGGAGGGAGGGAATGAAAGAAGGAAGGAAGGTCATGTTCTCCCCTTACTACTGTCCTCTGGAATCCTTTCCAGTTTGGAAATCAAATCCTCAATTAGAACAAGAGGTGTCTGATTTAAGATAATGCTTGTGTTAAAGCATGTATCTCATTGATCACTAGATGTCCCTTTTAAGAGGAGAGATGAGGTCATCTTTCTAGTAGCATCATTTTTCTGTTTATCCAAGGGTTGTGTTTATAAATTGCATTCAAGTTTCAGTTTAAAATATTAGTGTTAAACTACTCTCAGCAGAGAGGAAGAGTTCTCTTTAAAGTCTTTTGTGGACTTTCACCCCCACTGCTTCTAGTTCTCTTTTTTGGGGACATGCAGAACAGGGCTAATGTGATCCCTCTAGGATAAAATATAGAGTTCTCAGCTTACTTCTTAAGGTCCTCCACAATCTGACTCCAATGGACAAAACAAATATTACGTTCTTTGTGGAGCCTTCTCTGATTCTCTTTAGGTTTCCTTTTCCCTCTCTTCTGTTGAAATTTGATGAGTCCTTCCTTCAAAAGGGGTGCAGAAGTTGTGATTTCTTCCCCCATGACTTTGTTCAAGGGGTGTCTTATTTTTGGATGTACTTCAATCTCCAGTCATATTTCTCTTTCATGAAATCCTATCCATGCTTTTAAAGCCTAGTTTGAGTACCTCTTCCTTAAAGACCATCCTTTTTGTATGTCCTGCCAGTCAAAACTGGTACTTCCTTGCTTTGACTCCATATAGCTTATGGAAATAGTTGTTTATTTTCTTCCTATGTAAAACTATGGGGTTCAACTAGGATCAGGTGTGGGGAACCTGTGACCTCAAGGTCACATGTAGTTCCCCACCCTGAACTAGGTGATTTAAAAGTCTTTCTCATCTTCAACATTCAATATCCTAAGATCTTCTGCAGTTTAAATATTCTATTTCTTCCTTCATTTAAAAAAACATTTCTTAAACATGTACTGATATATGTACCAGTAATTGTACTAGGTGCTTGGGTATAAAGACAGAAAAAAAAGAAGAAGAATCTTATTGGTGAGAAATTCTATGTTCAGTGCTCTAAGATTTATTCCATCTTGTGTGTTCCATTTTCTGAAGTCTGTCCCTCCCAGTGACAGTTTGTGTTCTAAGGTATTTTCCAACTCTGATACTGCTGTGACTTCTGTGTTCTGCCATCCCTTCCAGAGATGAATAAATGGGGTAGAGAGAAGCAATTAATACATGTTCTCCATTAGCACTGGGGGGAGAGATTTTAAAAAGCAAAGAAAGAAGGAGGGGAATAGGTATTTATTTGTCATCTACTGTGAACTAAGTGCTTTATGAATGCCATCTCATTTAATGCCCACAACTCTGGGGAGTAGGTGCTATAACTATTCCCATTTTACAGGAAAGGAAGCTAAAATAAATAGAAGTTAAGTGAATTTCTAGGGGTCACCAAGCCAGTAAATATCTGAGGCCAGTTTTGAATTTAGAGTTTCCTGTCTCTAGGTCCAGAGCTCTATCCATTCCACCCTTTAGTTGCCTTGATGGTACGGAAGTGATTCTTCTTCAAAGGCTTCCCTGGTAAAGAATGATCTCTGGTAGTTCTTGCCAAGCAAGACAGGCATTGACTATTTGTCTGTCCTCTGAAAACAGAGAACTGCCACCTGAAAGACCCATCACCATGTTGCCTGGTAGAGAATGATGAAGCTTTGGCCATGGGGAATCTCAGAAAGCACCTGCCAAATTGCAGAAGAGCTATCCTCTGTGGCAGTGCTGAATTTGGAGTCACAGGATCTGAGTTTGAATTCAGCTTCTGTTTCTTACTTCCAAGTAGGACTTTGAGCAAATAACTTAAAATCCTGGACCTCAGTTTCCTCATCAGTAAGACTACATGCTTGGACTTAGATCACCTAGTTGGGTTCCTTTCACTTCTAAATGTATGACATTTACATAAAAGCATCTGTTATCATGTATCCTTGAAATATTGAAGGGTGTGCTATGATTTGAGTTTCAAGGGACCTCAGAGGACATAAGATGAAAAGATCATAGATCTAGGATTGGATGTCACCTGGGTATAATCTCCCAGACACAGTGCTTCAATCTGCATGGTGCAGTATCCCATTGCCATCAATGTATATCACTGGTGTAGGGCCAGGAGTGATAGACTAATTTGTGGTGTATGTGTTTATATGTGTATGTGTCCATGTGCCTTTGTGTGCTCACATGCTTGTGGGGGTAGGAGAAGGATCCCAAGTCTGCATATGGCTCACAGCAATAGGATCCAGATGTGGTACCTCAGAGCTCAGTGGTGTCACATTGTTTCCCTTCTTTTCCTGCCTTAACTCTGCTGAAGAGAATTCTTCTCCAGATAGTGTAAAATGCTTCGCGTTGGGGGCCTCTGGATGTTTGTAAAGTTGTGTTGGGGCTTCCAGCACCAGGCAATTCCAGTGCAGCACACAATTGCAACTCTGCTGGGGTACAGCTCAGCAAGGCAGTCTGTGGATGTCTAACAACCTGAAAATGGAACACCTGGTGCGTGTGCTTTTGTGTCATTGTTTACATACCTCTTCCCATGGCTCCTCTTCCTCCTTGCTCCCAGTTCTTTCCTAGTTGAGCTTCCCTCTGATTTCTGTGTCTTTCACAGCGGCTTTGCCCTTAAAAGCAGGCATGGGGAGAAAGAGTTTTGTCTATTTTTTTTGGAACCCAATATTTTTGGAAACCAATTTAATAATTGAACTAATTAAATTTTAATGTAAACATTTCATAAAAATCATGAAGTGCAGTGCTGCTCATTTTAATATGGAATAACTTGACGCAGCAAATTTGCTGCAAAGAATTCAGAGTTGAATTGTATCTTTAACACAATTTCATTGTGCCTTCAGGGGGTAGCAATTATGCCAGAATGGGAAGGGTACTTGACTTGGATTTAAGACTGCTAGATGTTACAGCAGATAGAGTGCTAGAACTATAGTCACAAAGACCTGAGTTCAACTTTGACCTCAGACATTTACTAGCAGTGTGATCCTGGGGAAGTCACTTAAACTCCCTGGGCCTAAGTTTGCTTATCTGTAAAATGGAGATGAGCTTAATAATACCAACCTTCCAAGGTTGTTTTGAGGATAAAATAAGATAAATATTTTGCAAACCTAAAAGTGCTGTGTAACAACAACTACTACTACTACTATCATCACCACATCTACTATATCCACCATCACCATCACCTCTTCTTCTTCCTCCTCCTCCTCCTTCTTCTTCCTCTTCTCTCTTCCTCCTCCTCTTTCCTCCTTCTCTTTCTCTTCTTCTTTCTCCTCTACCTCTTTTACTCTTCCTCCTCCTTTTCCTCCTCCTCCTCCTCCTCCTCCTCTTACTACTACTACTACTATTGCTGTTTAGGAGAGATCTGAGTTTGAACCTTGCATCTACCAGTTCCTACCTATGTGATGATGGATAGGTTACTTGCCCTTTCTGAGCTCTAGTTTCCACACTTGGCAAACAACAGTAATCCTACTTGTGTGGCCCACCTAATCAGTTGTCAGTATTAAATGTGTTAATATATTTCAACTATTTCATTATCCTTACATCTATTGAAATTCAGTTCAATTCCACTTCTCTACTATTGAGTTTCTTCCTTTGTTAAATAAGGAAATTTCACTTAGATGATCTTTAAAATCCCTTTTGCTCTAAATCCTTGTCTATGTGACTTACTCAGAACAACACATTTATTTGGTTTCAGAGGCAGAATTTGAAGCCAAATATCCCTGCCTGCAAGTCTAGCACTTTGTTCCCTAGTTTCAAATGGTTAATTCCTTCAACAAACTTTTATTAAAGATCTATTGAACAATCAGAATGCATGAGTGAGTAGATATCATTTAGAGATGGAACAGACCTTACAGATCGTTGACTATAAAGGATGTTGTATTTGGTGGCTTCTAAAGTCTATTTATCTTTGTCAGTGATCTTATAATCATAGAGAAATGAATGACCATCTACAGTCACGTTACTTATATGAAGCAGAGCTGGCTCCAGAACCCCAATCTCCTCATTCTATACCTAGGCTTTTTGCTTCTGCTCTGCTCTGTTGATGTATAGCCAGATCCCAATTACAGTCCCAATTACAGTCTTGCTTTCTCCCTACTCTTATACTGCTATCCATCTAGACTATCCTCCAGTTCCCTTAGTGACCAGCAGGATGCGCTTTTGAAATGCTTGGCCAGAGCTGAGGCTTTACTGTGTGATCGGGAAATGGCTTATTTTCCTCTATGTGAAGCTAATCTGCTTAAGCTGGAACTCATAGTCCTTAACCTCATTAGCACCAGCCCTAATCAGTCAAGTAAATCCATGCCAACATAGAATTTGTAAACAGATGCTAAAGGAAACAAATGGGATGATGATGAGATGGGAGCTCTGAAAGGTGTTACAAAGGCTCTAAGAGGGATCCTTGGGGAAGAGAGAGGTGCAGCAAGACTGTAGAAAGACAAATCTTATCTCAATTTTGAAAACAATGAGTGAGGGTTGTCTGTGATATTTCAGGATGTCAGTCAATTTCACTTTGATTCCTAGGAGTAGAAGGTAGGGAATTTTAGAAAATATTTTTAAGGAGATAGTTATTGACTATCTAGAAAAGGGAGCAGTGATCCTAGAGAACCATTGTGCCTTCTTCCGTTGATCAACAAGCATTATTAAATACTTATTATTAAGTGCTTATTAACAAAGGACTGTGCTAAACACTGGGGATATGAAGAAATCCAAAGCAAGAACATATCAAGAAGAAATTTTATGATGAATCTTATTTCTTCTTTGGTGGGGCTATTAGACTGGAAGATGAGGGGAATGCTATAACTATAATTTACCTAGACTTCAGCAACAAGTCTGTCCTTGTGGTTGAAATAGGGAGAGGAGCCCTAGATGATGATGATGATGAAAAAGAAGAATAGCTAGTATTTATATAGTGTCAAAGGTTAGCAAAATGTTTTACATTTAATTTGCATAATTCATTTTATTGCAACAATGAGATAGATGTGATAACTTTGCCCACTTTACAGAAGAGAAAACTGAGGAGCAGAGGAGTGGAGTGACTCAAAAGGTCAGAGAGTTAGGTCTTCCTGACTGCAAGTCCAATGCCCTATCCCTTGTACTGCTTAGCTGTATACTATAAAATTGGTTCAATGGCCAGATCCAAAGGACAGTCATTAATGTTGCCATGTGAACATATAGGGACATCATTAGTGGAGTGTCTTGAGGATTTATATTTAAATTTCTATTATTTGACATTTTTATTCATGATTTGGATTAAGATAGAGGTGGCATATTTTATCAAATTGCTAGATAACGTGAAGTTGGGAGAGATAACTGACATATTGGATGACAGAATCTAAAAAAAAGATCTCAAAAGTTAGAATGTTGGATTGAATCTAATAAAACAAGACATAATAGAGATAATTTTAAAAGTTTTGTACTTGGGATAAAAAAAATCAACCTCGTAAGTAAAAGCTCAGTGGGCATGAATATGTATATAGTGGTGTGTCTGAAAAAAAAAAGATCTGGCAATTTTAATCCACTGAAAGCTCAGTGTGAGTATACTTGGTATTATGGTAGTGAAAATATCAGTGCAAATTTAGCACCTGTTAAGAGAGGTATTGTATCCAAGAGTAGAGGGATCATTGTCCCATGACCTGGAAAGACTACCCTTGAATTGTAGTGAGCATGATCAGGCAACCTCTGATTTGCTGGACTAGAGCACCTTCTGTGGGGATGGATAGGTGCTCTGGCTCTTTGCAAAGGGTCGTGTACCATGCTAGTAAGGCACAGGGAACTCCTGATTAGTCTTCGATGTTTATGGATGCAACTGAAGAGATAAAAAGTGGAGTCAGGAAGGTATGAGCTCAAATCCAGCTTCAGACATTTACTAGCTGTGTGACCCTGAGCAAGTCACTTTACCCAGTTTAACCACTTAAGCCCTTTCTCAATTTCCTCATCTGTAAAATGAGCTGAAGAAGAAAATGAGAAACAATTCTAATATCTTTGCCAAGAAAACCCCAATGAGGTTATGAAGAATCAGACACAACTGAAATGACTGAACAGCAACCAAAAAAAAATTTCTATTTGAATTTGACAGCACTGGTCTAAAAGATTAGTTCCCTGTGTCATCCTGGGAAAGCTTATATTCCTTAAAAAAGAGGTCTGGACCCATGTCCCTGGGGGTGGAGTCCCCATTCAGAAAACCAAGGTTTTCCTGGTCACCTTTGCAAAAAAAACAAAAACAACAACAACAAAAATGAAAAAAAAAACCCTATAGTATTAAATTCCAGGAACCATATTTTAGGAAATACATTGATAAACTGAGGAACTTCTGTGGGGGGAGGGCCACCAGAATGATTATCCTTTAAGATTTGGTTGATGAGATAGTGGATGGTTAGGTTGATAAGAGAACCCTTAGTTGGGAGATGATACCTCATTTCAAGGACTTAGAGAGTTGTTATTTAGAAGAGAATTTTGACTTGGAATACCTGGCCCCAGAGGGGGAAAATTAGAGTCAATGACCTAAATATCAGCTGGCCTACTACTTCTGGACCACAGTATGACATTGGAAAAATGATTCTCCTGCCTTGGTTATCATTTTCCTCATCTATAAATTGGGGGCAAGGGGTATATATGAAATTGACCTACATGATGTCCGAGGTTACTTCCATCCACAGATGGTGTGATCCTTAGATAGAAAGAAATGATTGTTGAATTATCTTCTCTTAGTTCCTTTGGTTTGCACAAGATATGAACAAGTCATCCTTGTAATATCCTATGTATTCTCCAGACACGTTTCCCATAATAAAATTGACCTGATGATAAGACCTTTGCCTCCTTGAATCTACACCAAGGAACGACCTTTTTACACAGGCTATGTTAAGTTGTCACATCCTTGTTGGAAAGCCATGATAAAATATCAGTGTGAAAAGAAATACTCCTTGAAGTCTTCATGGTTGTAAAAATCTGCTGGGAGAGGAGGAGACAAGCTCTGTGATGAAGTCTAAAATCATTTCATCTGATAACTAGAGATTTTTTTGCTCCAGATGCTTCATTCAACAGCTAAGGAAACTGAAATAGGGGAGGGGAGGGGGAAGGATTAGTTATTAAACCCAGAGTAGGACCATGCTATGGTACTATGGAAAGAGAGCTGGATTTATAGTCAGAAGACATGGGTTCAAATCCTGGCTCTTTCCATCTTTGTGGTCTTAGGATAGTTATTTAATTTTTCTGGTAACTAGTTTATTCATTTGTAGACAGATATATAGACAGACAGAGAATGATATGGATAATGATAGCTAGTACTTATATAGTACTTTAAGGTTCAAAAAGCACTTTACAAATTTTGTCACATTTTGTCCTCACAACAACCCTGGGACATAGATTCTATTATTATTCATACTTTTTTTTTCTCATGAAGAAACTGAAAGACAAAGATTAGATAGAAAGTATGGATAGAGTATCAATCGTTTATTATGTACTAGCAGGCACTGCCCAAGTTCTGGGGATATAAATGAAGGCAAACAAGAGAGTTCATGCCCTCAAAGAGCTTACCATCTAATGAGAGGAGACATCTCATAAAGGAGAACTGGAAGCGTTGGCACAAAGTGAAATGGTATGGTGATGGGCACATGGAAATTGCAAGATGAAATGAAAGCTCACCTGTCAAAGTCACTCAATCTGTGGATTCCAAGGTGGACGGGGAAGGGAAATGAAGATGTTGATGCTAGAGTCTGGTTAGAAATGTGATGACACGGGCCAGGATGTAAAATGAGGGAGGTGGGCTATTTGACTTCGAAGGTCTCTTATTACAAAATCTATGAGTCAATGATAAAATAAAGTTGTTCTATCACTAACCAGTACTATAATAATATGAATAATGGGCAGTTAGAGAGGGGTTTCAAATTCACAAGTTATTTTGTATTCATTTATCTCAGCAACTTTGTCAGGAAGCTCCTATTACTATCGTAGTCATTTTACAGACAAAAACCTGAGTGCTAGAGAGGTTAAATTACTCACCCATGGTCAACTCTATGTCAGAGGTGGATTTGGAATCCAAGTCTATCTCAATCAACTAAAAACCATGATGAGAATTTTAGGAGCATATTAAAATTTAAAAAATTTGAAACAAATTAAAAATATTGTACCAAATAAAATTTCGAATCTTCATACAACAGTTGACAGGGATTCTCTTCAATTCTTCTTAACAGGGAGACAGCTGAATGGTGCAATGGAGGAATCCAAGTCTATCCCAATCAACTAAAAACCATGATGAGAATTTTAGGAGCATATTAAAATTTAAAAAATTTGAAACAAATTAAAAATATTGTACCAAATAAAATTTCTAATCTTCATACAACAGTTGACAGGGATTCTCTTCAATTCTTCTAATAGGGAGACAGCTGAATGGTGCAATGGAGTGAGTGTTGGACTTGGAGTCATGAAGACCTGAGTTCAAATCCTAACTAAGACATTTACTAGTTGTGCGACTCGGAGCAAGTCACTTAACTTCCCTCAGACTCAGTTTTCTCATCTGGAAAATGGAAATCATGATTGCCCCTACTTTCTGGGATTGTTGTGAGGCATTACAAGATAATATTTGTAAAGTGCTTTGAAAATCTTAAAGCAATATATAAATTGTCTCTCTATAAATATTGTTAACAATAAAATATATAATGAAATTATACATTACAATATAATTCATAATAAAATAATAATATAATATATAATGTGTATATCTCTGTGTGTGTGTAATAATAGCTAATATTTATATAGAGTTTACTATGTACCAGGTACTAGGCTAAGCTCTTTACAGTGATCATCTCATATGATCTTCAAAACAGCCCTGAGAGGCAAGTACTGTTACTATCACAATTCTTCAATTAAGGAAACTGAGGGAAACAGGGACTAAATGACTTGCCCAGGGACACATAGCAATTAGGTATGTGAAGTCAGATTTGAACTCATGTGTTCCAGACTCTAGTAAGTGTCCAAGGTTGAATTTGAACTCAGGTCTTCCTGATTCCAGGCTGAATGCTTTATTTACTGTACCATTTAGCTCCCCACATGCCCTGATATACATATACATATATATATATGCACATTATATATGTTTGAATTTGCATATATGATTAAGAAAGTAAGATTCTCGAAGGCAGGGGCTATTCTAATTTTGCTCTCTCTCTTTAGCATCAGGTATAATATTTTAAACTTAATTATCATTTAATAAATGCTTTTTTGGATTGAGCAAACAGGTTCCCTGTTTGTTAAACTTCAGCACATTTTCTGTCCAAATGCTGCCTTTGGACACGTACTACTTATATTATTCTTGACAAGTTATAGAATTCCTGGGGGCCTCAGTTTCCTCATTTATAAAATCAGGAGGGAGGGCTATAGTAGATGACCTCCAAAGTGCTTTACTTTGAATCTTTGGCCCTACTTTCTTTCTCTATTTTTTTTAAATCAGTCAACATTTATTAAATAGCTTCTGTGTGCTAAGCACTGGTACTACAAAGAAAGGCTCTCAAGTTTAATGGGATAACGATATGCAAACAACCATGTCCAAACAAGATAGAGACAGGATAAATTGGAGATAATCTCAGAGGGTGGGCATTAGTATTGAGGGGAATAGGGCCAGGTGGTGGAAAACCTGGAAGGCTAAGGTGGAGATGAGTAGGGAGAGAATCCCAAGCATGAGGGATGACCTGTGAAAATGGAAAATGGATTTTGACCCTACTTTCAAAACTCTGTTAGAAGAGTTTGGTATCATTTGAGGTACTCAAATAGAAGTTATATAAGGCAGATTCCCAGTCTCTTACAAGGAGAGCCACCTAGCTTACAAACTAGGAGGGGAATTACGATGTATACACAAATAACTACGGTACAATTTGTGGTAGCATATAATAATTTCCCTAAAGAGAACTTCAGAGTACTATAGGAGTTCAGAGATCAGAGAGACTGTGTTTGTCTTTTGTTTTGGAAGAGGACCATGATGTCAGGGAAATGATGACATGACTTACAGTTGATTTTGATTTTAGTGAGGAAGGGCTATGCAATGTCACCAGCCTCATTTCTCTTCTGAATGGGATGATCAGGCAAGGCTTTGATGGGGAGGTTACTTGAGGGGACCCAAACAATAGAGTTTTGATAGGAAATATTAGAAGGAAAGGTAGCCATTCTGGGACTGTGCCACATTTCTTTCAGACATATCTGACTCTTTGTGATCCCATTTAGGGTTTTCTTGGCAGAGATACTAGAGTAGTTTGCCTTTTCCTTCTCCAGCTCATTTTACAGGTGAGGAAACTGAGGTAAACAGGCTTAGACGACTTACTCAAGATTACACAGTGATAGGTAAGTGACAGAGGCTGGATATGAACTCAGGAAGATGAGTCTTCATGACTCCAGGACTGGCACTTCATCCACTGAGTCACCCAGCTGCCCCACACTAGGTTAACAGAGACACAGATAATGCATTATTTGTTCAGAGAATAGTAAGTAGACAAGGAGAGGGCCTATATTCAGAAGAATAATGAGGAAGCAAACTAGAAAAAGCAGATTGGGACTAGTATTGGAAAGCACTGAACAGTGAGTGATCTACGGAGTTTGGACTAAAGTATTCATTTTGAGGAGACTTTGTAGCTCTGGAGGATGGAAGAAACAGGGTCAGAATTTTGTAATAGGAATCCTCATACTTACTAGCTTTGAGATTTGGGGCAAGTTCTCTAACCTTTGTGGACTCCAGTTTCCTCATCTGAAAAATGAGAGGAGTTAGATTCAATTACCTTGAAGGACCCTTCTAGTCCTAAATCCAGGATTCGGTGGTGAGTGATGAAGACCCGAAGCAACCTGGTACACATGGAAATCATACAGTCATAAATCCAAGACCACAAGTGACCTGAGAGGCAATCTAGTCCAATACCTTCATTTTGTGGATACAAAACATGAGCCTCAGTGATGCTGAGAAATCTGCCCAAGGTCATATAGGCAGTAAGTATTAGAGAGGGGATCTGAACACTTGATCGCTGCTTCTCAAGGATGCAAGCCTTAACTGTGCCAGAAACTAGACATCCTAGGGCATCAGCAAGAGGTGGTATCCAGGGCATCAGCAAGAGCTAATCATAATACAATATAGCCTCATATTTGCTCTGTTCATTATTTAAAAAAACATTTTTTAAAAGAAAATAGATTAGGAATGGCTAGATGTCACAGTGGATACAACACCATGCTGAAGTCAGGAGCACTTGAGTTCAAATCTCCTTACTAGTTGTGTGACTGGGCAAATCACTTAATCCTGGCCTAAAAAAGTAGATTAAAAAGGGTAGAGAGTATGGATTATCTATGCATCAAGTACTATGGGAGTCTTGGAAGAACAACCAAAGCCCAAGACCCAAGAAGATAGGGTTAGCTTTGCAAAGGAACAAGAACTTATTTGAGGAAGTTAGGTAGTAGTCCAAGGTAGAGACCATTAGACTTGGAGTCAGGAAGATGTGAGTTCAGATTTTACCTAAGATACTAACTTTATGTCCTTGGTCAAGTTATTTACCTCTTATACCCTCAATTTCCTTGTGTGTAGAATGTGTATAATAACAGCACCTACCTTGTAATGTTGCTGTGATGATGAAATAAGGTAATATATGTAAAGGACTTTGCAAAACTTAAAGTGCCTATTAATGCTATATAATTATAGCTATTGTTGCTGTTACATATATAAAGAAGAAGGGAAGGGGGAGACTATGAGAGGGGGATCTGAAGCCGGGGGACTGGGTTTGTGACTTCAGGCAGGTCCCTTTTCCCTGTGTCTCACTTGAGGTAAAGGTTGGTTAATGTGGCCTCTGATGTTCTCTCTAGTTCTAAATCTTTGACTATGATCCTGAGATAAACTTTCTCCTTGTACATGAGTAGAAATATCTTTTTACAGCAAAATTGCCGTGGCCCGGTTTTACTCAGTCTATTGAAATGAACTCTAATCTCTGTGAAACTGATGACATCCCAGTACCATTTTCCTTAAAACCCAAGCTGCCTTCCCCCCTTGATGGATTAGGAAGTGAGATTCCTCCATATATTACTTTGACACATTGCTCTCTCCTGTGTCACCCTGGTGTTTCAAGGTTCTAATAATCCATTCTTTTATAGGTCTCAGGGATAGTGAGCTTACTTTTAGTCTTTTATATCAACTCCCGGAATATAATTGTAACTTCTGGATTTTTTAATAAATAACATTCACTGTAAGTCAAGCCCCGGGCTTCTTCTAGATACTAAATGTTGAGGTCACATGCCTAAAGAAAGGACTAATAGGTCATTTGTGGAATAAAGCTACAAAAATTAGTTCCTTCTGAGTGATGTCCGCCATGACCTCCTGTTACTTGTCTCTATAAGTGGAGGGAGCTAAGGTTGCTGCCCCGAAATATGTAATTTATCGCACAATTAAGGTTTGTGCCCTTGGGAAACAAGGGTCAGGTATTCAGACAGAAAAGGTCCTCGGGCTTTGGTGCCTGTGATTAATGTTTAACTGAGTGTGTCTTGGTTGCTTACTTTTACAAAGGAATGAGAAGCCTGCTTGACAGTTAGCTTGAGGTATTGTTGGGTTTTACAGCTAAAGTGTAATCTATAGCGTCGAGGTGAGTCAAGAATGATTGATATAGCTCTTCCAGGAAACCAGCTACTTTGAGCATCATCCCATTACCTCCTTACTTTCCATCTTTGCACAGGCCAGCCCTTTTGGATAGAATGTTCTCACACTTTGTGTCCATCTCCTGGAACCCTGAGCTCCCCTGAAGGCTCAGCTCAATCATCGTCTCCAATAAGGAATTTTTCCTAGCTCTCCCAGTTAATAGTCATCTCCCCCACAGCCTAGATATCACTGCATTAGTAGTATTTATTTTGAATGAATTTATTTTGTATGAATTTTATATATTAATCATTTTATTATGCATTTATTATATATTAATTATATATTATTATGTATATATGCGTTTGTATGAATTTTAATTTACTTGTATGTACACATGTGGCTCCTGCTTCTCCTTTGGGAGCATGTAAATGCCTTGAGGGAAGAGACAGTCTTGTTTATCCTTTCTTTCCTCAGTGTCTATCACAGAATCTTAATCTGAGATTACTTCAATCTCAGTCTCAATTATTAAGAATTTATCATGTGCAGGCACTCTGCCGAAAGCTAGAAATAAAAAAAAAAGTAAAACCACAAAAGAACACTTCACCTCGATGGGTTACATTCTAGTGGGGGAGACAATATGTTAATAAATGAGTGTGTGCAAAATACATAAAGAGTAGAAGGTAGACTTCTCTATGGAGAAGGCTCATGTGTCTCAGGTGAATGAGGAGTTCTGCACAATGGAGCATGTTAGCTGAATATTGAAAGAAGTCAGGGATTTCAAGAGGAGGAGATGGGGATGGGGGAGAGAACATTCCACGCATGGGAAACAACCAGGATAAAGGCTCAGAGATGTGAAAAAAAAGAATCATGTACAAAGGTATAGATTACTTGGGGGAGAATAAAGTATCAGAAGACTAGAAAGGTAGGAAGGGTACCGATTGTGAGAAGTATTAGACACCAGGAAGTAACAAGGAGCCATTAGAGCTTACTGGGCAGGAGAATAGCATGGTTAGACCTGAGCTTTAGGAAAACAACTTTGGCAGCTGAGTGGAGAATGCATTGATGTGATGAAAGACTTGAGGCAGGAGACCAATTAGTAGTCTTTTATAATAGTTCAGATGAGATGTATGAGAGCATCATGTAGGGTAATGGCTAGAAATGTGAAGATATAAAACAGAATGGATCTAGGGAGTACGGATGAGGAGTTGAGAATGACACAAAGTTTGTGAACCTATATGACGGAGGACAGTTGCTGCCTTTGATAATAATAGGGAAGCTTAGAGGGGAGGAGGGTTGTGGAAAAAGTAATGAATGCTATTTTAGATACTTTGGGTTTGAGATACCTACATGACATCCATTTCAAGATGTCTAGTTTGAGATACTTACCTGACATCCATGATACCTACATGACATCCATTTCAAGATGTCTAGTTTGAGATACTTACCTGACATCCATGATACCTACGTGACATCCG
>CM053773.1:214952175-215004675 GCA_028658325.1 Potorous gilbertii
GTTTCAAGATGTCTAGTTTGAGATACTTACCTGATATCCATGATACCTACATGACATCCGTTTCAAGATGTCTAGTTTGAGATACTTACCTGACATCCATTTCAAGAGATCTAGTAGATAGCTAGTTGGAAATGAGGGATAAGAGTTTTGAAAAGAAAGCAGGGCTGGCTATTTTAATCTGAGAATCATTTATGTGCAAAGAGGTGATAACTGAACCCATGGGAGTTGATGAGATTATCAAGGAAAATACCATAAAGAGACAAAGACCTTGGACAGAGCCTTGGGGGGAATATCAACAATTAGGGGGCAGATCATGGATGAAAACTCAGAAAGGAGAGTGTATCCAGAAAAGAGAGTGGTCAGTCAGAAGCCAAAAACCAAATTGCAACGTGAGAATGAGATGAGAGGAAGAGGAGGAGGCACTGAGTGCAAGCGACTTTTTGAAGGAGTTTAACTAAGAATGGAAAGAAAATATAGGACTATTGGTAGCGTGGACAGTCAGATCAAATGAGAGATCTTTGAGCTTGGAGGACACATGGACCTGTTTGCAGTAAGCAGAGAAGGAGTCAGTAGATAAAGAAAGCTCTAAAATGGGAGATATTAGAGATGATGGTGGGGGACAACTTTCTGGAGACGACAAGAGGTCTTCAGCATATTTTGTAATTCATATTTGAAATGAAAACATAATACACATTCCCTTAGCATAAACAGAATTATTGTGTCACTGTTTTGTTTTTACAGGCAAATCACCAAACTAAATTAAATTCTTTTTTAAAAAGTGTGACCTAACCCTAATTGCCTCAAAAAAAAGTGTGCCTAGGCCCCATAACACCTAGAAGATACATTGAAATGATTTCAGTAAGTCTGGGTGACTTTATAGGATATGACATAGATGAAGATTTTCTTCAATATAAGGTCACACTCTGAGGTCCTACCGAGTTCTGAATTTCTGTGGTACTGCAATTTATTGGTGCTGTCCTCTGGAATAAAATACCAATCGAGGTCAAACTTTACAGTTACCGGAGACTTGGTGGGAATGATTGGAGTGTGATTTGTTGTGGTTTTTTGAAAAGCAGGAATTCCCATAATAGGTAATTTATTTTTACTCATGCTAGTAGTGCCTTTCCACTAAGATAAACTCCAGTTTATCCAGGATATATCTTTGTATTTTGTCTTTATTGTTAGACTATAAACTCCTTGAGTGCAGCAACTAGTTTTCGTTTGTTCTTATTTGTAATTTCAGGGCCTAGCATAGTGCCTGGCACCCAATTAGCTTAACAAATGATTTTTGACTTGGCTGGTTGTCTTGAACGTACAGTGGATATGCTGGTTCTGCAGACTATCATTTTTGTTTCTGTATTTTACACATGACTCCAGGAAAAGAGCAAAAATAGAGAAGAAAATGATTTTCCATTGAAGAAATGATTTATTTAGAAAGAATCTTTGTTATTGTTCCTTTTTTATGGAAGCTACTTCTGTTCTGTGCCTCTGAGCTGTTGGTAAAAAGATTCAGGACAAATCAAATTCAGGTCAACTCATCTTGTTTATTTATGGGCCAGTCAGAACTCCTATTTGTCCAGGAGTCAGGTACAGTAAACTCCTGGGGCTGAGATGCATTTCCCTTCAGGCCTCCCTGAAGAACAGAGTGTCCTAGGTTTCTGTCATTTGTTCTCATTTTACAAGGTTCCTCCTGGCAGATTTCAATGATGGTCATTCCCCTGTCACCACTGAAACCCCAGTGGATACATGCAACTGTCCTATAACCTTCCTCAATATTCTTGTGCTTTTGAGTGGCAAGCCAACCAGGATGAATTTTCCTTTTCTAACCACTCTTTCATTTAACTGCCATACCTTTAGTTTCCCTTTCCCACTCTACATTGTCCCTCCCTTATGCCCTCTGGACTTCTTGTTATATTATTATTAAACCACCCATCAAATTACATCTGTGCCCCCCCCAAAAAAATCACTTTCATATTTACTTACATGGGCACAAGTTGGTTCTTCCCAATATAATGTAAGCTCCGTGAGAGCAGTCATTATTTCATTTTGTCCCTGTGTCCTCATAATCTATTCATGGTACTTGACATGGAATATAAGCTTAATAAATTCTTTTAAAAATTTGAGTCATATTAAACACTTGTTGTATGGGTAAGATGAGAAGAAACATGGCGGGAAGAGGACTTGACCTAGAGCCAGAACAGAACAGAATTTAATCGCTGGCTCTGAAATTTGTTAACCATAGGAAAGTATTCTCATCTACACCATGGTAATGGTAAGTATTATTAACGTTAATGATAAATGATGGTGATCATGTTTGTGCTATCTCATTTCACAGATACAATGCTGGAAAAGAAATAGTAAAATGTACAGAATTACTATTATTATATCCAGTATTATTTTAGGCAAGTCACTAAACATAAATAAGGCTTAATTTCTTCTTCTATAAAATGGGGCCAATATCAATTCTTTATAACAATTAGAACTATCCAAAATTGAATTGGACTGCCTTAGAATAAAGTGGTACGATAGCCTACCTTGGAATCAAGAAGACAGAAACTTAAATCCTGCCTCTCTCAGGTTCTGGTAGCGTGACCTAGAGTGTCTCACTTAATCTCTCAATGCCATAGGCAACTGTTGATTGGTCCAAGTAAACATTTATTAATCACCTACCATGTATAAGTCACTGTGCTAAACACTAAACTCAGCTGCCTAAGATTGCATGCTATAGAACAGATATCAACTTATATTCATTGAGGGAGGTCCCTATAACCAGCAATATCATAGTTATAGTTCAAAAAAAATAGTAATATAATGCTCTTAGAATTATTGAGATATATGATTGTTATTCATCTATCTGAGCCTCAGTGTCCCTCTCTACAAAATATGGATAAAATATTTAAACTGTTGACCTTAAAGGCTTTCTAATGGGGAAAGCACTTTGTCTAATTTAAAGCAAAATAGAAATGAGCTGTTATCATAGGATTATAGTTTTGGAGCAAGAAAGAACTTTAGTGGCCACGAAATCCAACCCCTTCATTTTGTGGATGAGGAAAGAAGATGAAGCCACAAGGGTTAAGTGACTTGTCCAAGTAGTGAGCAACTAGCAGATATCTGAGGGCATACCTGAAGTCAAGTCTTCCTAGCTCCATGCCCAGCAGTCTATCCACTATTCTACACAAGCCAACTCTAAAGAGCATTGCACCAGATCCAAGAGAATTACTAACTATGAAATGAATTACTTTATGGCTTCCTTTAGGATTTTCAAATGACACCTAAGCTCTTATTTCCTCCCCACAGTGTCAGAGAGCCGAGGAATTTTAGAGAGCATCCAGAGATTCTCCCTGCTACCTACCTATCTTCCCGTGAGTTACCATATCAACAATGCTGATATCTCCTTCTTCCTCAAAGAAGCCAACCAGGACATCATGAGAAACTCAAGCTTGCAATCCAGAGTGGAGTCCTTTCTGATTTACAAATCCAAGATGGCACCTTCCTTGAATGCCAGCTATGGACCTTTTTCTGTGGAACAACCTGTGCCCCAGGACCTGCTGTTGCCTTCCAATCCATTTGGATCTACCAATAAGTTTGCTCTCAATTGGAAGCTAAAAGCCTACATCATGAATGATAAAATCTACCTGAGTAGACCCAGAGTTCAGATCCTGTTCTACATCGTGGGCAGGGATTGGGATGACCATAGCACCACAGAGAGGCTGCCCTGCCTCCGAGTGTTTGCCTTCAGGGAGACCAGGGAGGTGAGGGGCAGCTGCCGCCTGGCAGGGGAACTCGGACTATGTGTAGCCCAGTTGGAGCTCCTGTCCAGCTGGTTCAGCCCCCCAACTGTGGTTGCAGGGAGGAAAAAGTCAATGGACCAATCAGAAGGAAGTCCTGTTGAACTTTATTATTCCATCCAACCTGGAGATGAGAAAGGAGACTGTACCAAGGAAGAGACGAGGAAAAATAATGGAATCCGACCAGGCCACAATGATATTGATGAAGTGGGTCCTCCCTTACAGAGAATTGGGAGTGTGTTTCTCTACCAGACTCACAGCAGCAACCCTTCTTGGAGGCAACTTTACTTAGATAATAACGTTGCTATCCACTACGTGGCCAAGACTGCCAAACAAGGAGACATTCTGACTTTTCCTGTTTCTGTCTCTAGAAATTCCACTGAGGATCATTTCACACTGAGGTAAGTTAGAAGAGCTGAATGCTGAGATATATATTTTTTGAATTTTGTTGTTTTCTTGGGATGATTGTCCTATTACCATGACAATTTAACATTTTGTAAAAAGTTTCCTTTTAATATACTATGGGAATTAAGTAGAGAAAATGTGGCAGAATAGGTAGAGTGCTGGGCTTTGAGCTTGAAGACTTGGATTTTAATTCTACCTCTCACACATACTAGTGATTGAATGCTAGGCAAATTATTTAGTTTAAAATTGTCTCAGTCTACCCCATAGCAGTTGGCTAGGTTGTCATGAATGAGTCACTAGCTGGTCTGTAGTTGGCAGAAGGATTTCCTACGCATGGATTGACAAAATAGCAGTTCATTTGGATATTCAGATTCGGAAATATTGACCTAAGATTGGAGTTAGTTATTCACATAAATAAGTGGATTATTAAAATTGTTTTTCTTAGATTATCCAGGTTAATTATAATTTCTTTTACATGCTTCTTTGCTTCACTTTTTGCCTAGAAGATTTTAGATTTCTGGAATGAGAACATTTTGACTAATGCTAAACATTTGGAGGTTCAAATTAGTACCACAGTGTTTGTAACTGTCATTAAAATCAGGATGGGAGAGATCTCTTCCTATCCTATGCATTTTGAGTGTACATGGGTTAAGTCCACTTTTGAATTTCTTATTTTTTCCTAAGTTATAATTTCAGAGTGCCTGCCTCCAATAACATTGAAAAAAGTTGGTCCCTTTTCATGGTCCCAACTATGAATTGGTCCCAACTCATTAGGTTCATTGGATTGATGTAAAACTGATATGACAACATATGAAATAGAATTTGTAATGAAATGGATTTAGGGAGCTCTTTATAATTGTAATGGCAAAAGGAAAATGCTTGATCAGACCCGGGGAATTGTTCAAAATATTGTTGAAGAAGTCTAGTAGTGTACAAATGTAGTCTCATCATTCTTTCTAGGTGCTATGAGTTGTGTAGGAACAGGCGAAACCTTTAGCCTCTTTGTTCTCCATTTGTTTGGTCTCTCCCCTTATCAATCCATCCTCCACAGAGATACCAAAATAATCTTATGAAAATCTCACTTATGCTCCCTTGTTCAAAAAGTGATATTGGCTCCCTATTGCCTTTAGATTGGATTATAAACTCTTCTGCTTAATATTTAAATTTTTTAACGTCCAGGCTACATTTCCAGATTTATTTCTCTTTGCTTCTTTTCATACATGTTATATTCTTGCCAAATTAGCCTTCCTCAAATTTTCCATAATGTATCATGTCATTGTGTCTCTGTACAAGGTGTTCCCCATAACTGGAAGATACTCTTTCCTCTTCTCTATTTCTTGAAGTCCTTATCTTTCTTTAAGATTGAACTCAACCTCCACCCCCTCCATGAAAGCTTCTCTATTCTTCTTAGTTATTAGGGTTCTCTCCTTTTTGAAATTATTTACCTGTTGTTATATACCCTTCCCCCCAAAAAAGAACATAAGCCCTTTGAGATACTATTTATGTGTTGGCTCCTTTGCATCCCTTCCACCTGACACCTAAGTCATGTTCAATAAATGTTTGTTGATTGTACTGAACTAAACTTAGGAAACATCGTCCTAGACATAGTAGTGAATATTGTTTACATAGAGCAAAATAAGTTTTGAAGTTACGGGATTGTTGGTGATCTATGGTATCATGGGAAAAGCATTAGATTATGTGGAGTCAGGGGGGTTGTGTTGAGGTCTAGACTTTCATACCTGGGATCATAGATTCATAGCTTCAGAGCAGAAGACATCTTCGAGGACACCAAGTCCAATCTGTGCATGTTACAGATGAGAAAACTGAAACTAATTCAGGTCAAGTGGTTTGCCCAGGATCACCCAGTTAGCAATGGAGTGATGTATGATTTGAATTTAGATCTTCCTGTCTCTTAAGTATAATTATCCCTTCCATGCTGCAGCTTTCTCCATCATGGTTCTGATATATAGAGGGTCAGTATAATAAATTAAATGAGATTTCTTGTGGAGGGGGAATTTTGCAGCAACAACAGATGATGTATATGAAGTCCAACAGATGATACAGAGTCTGCGATCAATAATTAAAACCCAAATTTTATAAACACCCTGTAAAAGAAAAAAAAATTCAGACTTCTTCTTTGGCACAAAGGGAAGGCTGAAAAATTTTGTGTAGATTTTCCACATCATTAGGGCAACCCCTAACCCCCACAATGTGGAAGGGATAACTGTATTACTGCATCCCCTAGTAAGCCCTTATAAGTTGTCTGAGATAGAACTTTTCACTTGTGCTCTCCGGGAGTCATATTCTAAATCAATAATAGAGGGTTGCACTAGATACTTTTTAGTTAATTGATCAGTCTGTCTACAAACATTAGGCACTGGGTTAGGTTTTAGAAATACAGAGAAAAAGCATAAAAACTGTTTCTCCCCTGAAGGGGCTTACATTCTAATGGGGCAGGGGTAGACACACATACAAATCAATATATAAGGCACATACAAAGTAGATGGAAGGTACTAGCCACTGTAGGGGAAAGGGGAGTGTGTCCTGCAGAAGTTGGCACTCGAACTGGAATTCAAAGGAAGCCAAGTGATTCTCAGAACTGAATTTTGGGAAACAGAACATTTCAGCCATAGGGAAGAGCTAGGAAACAGAGAGGGATGAGAGATGAAGTGTTGTCGGAGAAAAACGGCAAATAGTGTACATGGAGAAGAACAGAATGTAAAAAGACTTGAAAGGACAGCTGTGGGCTGAGTAGAGAAGACCTTTAAATGGCAAAGAATTTTATCTTTGGTGCTTTCCATACCTGTCTCTGAGTATAGTACTCTACTGACTGTTCCCCCAGGGGGTTTTACAAGTTGTCTAACATAGACCTTTTCACTTGACCTCTCTGGAGGTCCCATTCCTCATCTGTATTAGGGGATTATTCTAGGCATACTTTAGTCAATCGATCAGTCAACAAATGGGCTCTGGAGAAGAAGTGAGGTTGGTAACCTGCACAGCCCTACCTCACTGAAAACAAAGTCAAGTGCAAATCATGTCATTGTTTCTCTGATGGCATGGTCCTCTTAGAAAATGAAGGCTGAACACAACCTGTGAATAGAGAGAGCTGCCTAGATGGGGTCCCAGCCAGATGAGAAATTCAGAAACTTTCCCTTCTGTCTCCCTTTTTCCTTCCTTCTCCTCTTCAACAGAAGATAAATTTGGATGGCCAGAGGTATCCCAGTTAACTTGGCTAAATTTCTTTTTTCTTTCTTTTTCTTTCTTTCTTTCCTTCTTTTTCTTTCTTGCTTGCTTTCTCTCTGCCTTTCCTCCTTTTCTCTTTTCCTTCTTTCTTTCTTTCTTTCTTTCTTTCTTTCTTTCTTTCTTTCTTTCTTTCTTTCTTTCTCATTTTCTCTCCTTTTCTCCTTTCCTTCCTGTTTTCCTTCCTTCTTTCCTTCCTTTCTTCTTTTCTTCTTTCTTTCTTCCTTTTTTCTTTCTTTTTCTCCTTCCTTCCTTCCTTCCTCTCTCTCTATATGTATTTCTCTCTTTCCCTCTCTCTCAGTTTCTCACTTTCTTTCTTTCTCTCTCTCTTTCTTTCTCTCTCTCTCTTTCTCTCTCTCTCTTTCTCTCTTTCTCTTTCTTTCTCTTTTTCTCTCTCTTTCTTTCTCTGTCTCTCTCTTTCTTTCTTTCTCTCTCTTTCTCTCTCTTCCTTCCTTCCTTCCTTCCTTCCTTCCTTCTTTCCTTTCTTTCTTTCTTTCTTTCTTTCTTTCTTTCTTTTCCTAAAACTTTAAACCCAGTGCACTCTGAACCCCATAAATTAAACAACAATAGGTCCCTGCCCAAACTCCACTTAACGACTGATTCCCTAAACCCTCCCAGCTTACAGTGATTATAAATAGTAACTGTTTCTCTTTCTGTCCCACCTTGATTTAGTTGTTTTTTTTTTCTTTTTCTCATTAAAGGAGCCATTCATTCCCTGACTTCTTCTTAAAGGGACCTATTCACAGAATAGGAATTACCTCACTTTAAGTGAGTACCTAAAAATGCCTTAGCCTAAAAAGGCCAAGGCCTCTCATTGTATCCCGGGCCATTTCCAGTCATCCTGATGAATATCTGGCTATTGGATCCAGATGTCTCAGGAAGAGAAAGTGAGACTGGTCACCTTGCACAGCCCTCCCTCACTCAAAACAAAGTCAAGTGCAAGTCATGTCATCATTTCTCTGATGTCATGATCATCTTCAAAAGCAAAGGATGAACACAAGTCAACAAACTTTTGTTAAATGCTTATGATATGGGGTAGCTAGGATAGAGAGCTTGGCCAGGAGTCAGGAAGAGTTCAATTCTAGCCTCAGATACTTATGAGCTGTGTGACCCTGGGCAAGTTGCTTCATCCTATTTGCCTCAGTTTTCCAATCTATAAAATGAGCTAGATACTCCAGTATTTTTTTGCCAAGAAAACCCCAAATGATGTAACAAAGAATTGGATATTACTGAAATGACTGAACAACAATAATTTATATAGAGAGCCTTTGGAAAATAATTACTAACTGGGGTGTTAGATCAATACTTAAGGAAAATCACTTTGGCAGATGACTGGAGGATGAGAAGAGACATAAGTCAGGGAAATAAATTAAAAGTTATTACCATAGTTGAGGCAAGAAGGTGAATTGAGGTGGTGACAATGTGAGTGGAGAGAAGGGAATGCATGTGAAAGAATTTGTAGAGAAAGAAATTGTGATACTAGAAGTGAATTAGATATGTGAGGAGAGTAAATAAAAAACTCCAGAATGACTTGAAGTTTTGGATTTGGGCAACTTGGAAGGATTTTAGTTCCCAACACAATAATGTTTTTCAGGAGAACCAATGACATAATGGGTGATATCTTGACTTGCATAAATTGGATTTCAGTGAAGCAGAGTTGCACAAAATACTGTAACAGGGAAAGTCAGAAGAAGGAAAGATTTGGGGGAGAGAAATAGATTCTCTTTTAGACTTGTTGGTTTGATATGCTTAAGAGGTAATGAATTTTAAATGTCCAACAAAACAGTTGGTAGGTGATATGGATCTAGATCTTAAGAGACAGATTAGGGCTAGTTAGTTATAGAAATGATATTTCATCTCATGAAATTAGATGTGATCACCACGTAAAAGGAAAGGGAAGAGAACCCCAGGATGGAAGCTTGAGAGACATTCACCTTCTCTTGGCATGGATGATAATGTAGCAAATGAGACTGAGGAATACTCAGATGGAAGAGACATATCAGAGATACATCCTAGAGGAGCAAGTAATCAACAGTGGCAAGAAGGATGAGGATTAAGAGGAGGCAACTGCATTTGGCAAATTGTTAGTAACTTTGGAGAGAGTAGTTTCAGTTGAGTAATTGGCCTGAAATTAGACAGCACAGAATTTAGAAAAGCTTGGGTAAACAGTTAGTGGAGGCTCTGATTGTAGAGGGCTTTCTCAAGGTGTTATCAAGAAAGAAGATGGGACTGAGGAGCTAATGAAGATTTTTCAAGTATTGGGGAGATTTAGAAGTGTTTGTAGACATCCAGAATGGAATCAGCAGATAGAAAGGGACTGAAGATTGGAGAGTGGGGATGAGAGTGGGGGCAATCTTTTGGGAAAGATGTTTGGGAATGAGATCAAAGTTACAAGTTAGAAGAGTTCATCTTGGTAAGCAGAAGGCTATGTCATGATCAGAGATGGGAGTAAAGGAGAAAGTGAGAGATTATGTTAGGGTGCAGGGGATGTGTGAGAGAAGATTGGGAGAAGAGTGACATCTTGATGAGCAGCCTCATTTTTTAGTGAATTCTAAGCTAAATATTCTTAGCATAAAGAATGGAGAAGAGGAAGTGATAGGGGAGACTTGAAGGAAAAAGAAGGTTTAGGATAGTTATAGTTAATGTCATAAGAAATGAATTATGAAGTAGAAGTAATATGAATGCCCTGCTTCAGTGAGAGCCCAGTTGAGATTAGCTAGGATAATTACCTATCTAAATCATGGTGGATTGAGTACTCAGTAAATTCAGGGAAAACTAGATGCTAAATGGTATCATGAAAGCAACATTGACTTTGGATTGAGAGGACCTAGGTTCAAATCCAGACTTAGACGCTTAATGCCTATGTACTTAGTATGTCACCTTAACTTTGGGACCTCGGTTTCTTCATCTGTAAAATGAAGAGGATTGACTAAATAGCCTCTGAGTGCTCTTCTAACTCTGAACCTATGAGTCTAAATACTGCCACTGATCCTTCTCAGTGTTGTGACAATGGGCAAGTCATTTTGCCTCTGAGACTCAGTTTCCCCTCTGAAAACTGAGTAGTTCCTACTTAGATTTATTGTAAAGTTCACATGAGATTGTATAGTCTAAGTGCTTTACAGACTTTATAGAGCTCTATAAATATCAGTCATTACAATTTTTTTGTCCTAAATAATACGATTGTTTCTGTAGTCAAGTAAGGCAGATGCACTGTGGGATGCTGAGTAGATATGATGGAGCCAACCCTATTATTACTGAATCTGGCAAAGCATGCAGGTGTTTTAGGTTTGTTGTTCTTTTTTTTCTTTGCTTGAGAGAGAAGGGTTTGTTCTTATGTCTTCCCCAAATACCAGTTCATTTTCTTATCCCCATAATCTAGAGGAATATAAGCTGTTTCTTGGATCACAAATGATTCCCATGTCCAAAACAATTCTTTTTTTGAGTCTCTGCTTGATAAGACTCCAGATGCTACCATTGACGTGGGAGTTGTACAACATTTTGGAACTTTGGGGTTATCTATGGGCAGCTCACCTTGGGGTGTAGGGAGTAGGAGGGTAAGTCATATTATCAAGCAGGTTTCCAGTCAATGTGTCCCACATAGTAGGTACTTAGTAAATGCTTGTTGGTTGTTTGGGTTTCCCTTTTCAGAAAGCCAGTACAACCACCATCACTAATCCCAATGTAAGGAATGTATTACCCAGGTGGGTTTTGTATATATTCATAGAGGTTGTTTAACTCCAGTTCTAGGGGAGGCTTTGAATAAAAATCTCTGAAATTTCCTCCTCCATTTTCAGTGATAACTTTGTTTATTGCCTAGAGTTGGGGTGGAAGGAGCAGGGCAACAAGGGATTGTGGCCTTTAGGTTGAACTGCTCTGCTGTTTTGAGAGGCAGTATTAGACCAGAATAATATCTGTCTGCTTTCCTAAATATTGTTAGTTTAGGTCAAATTTTTTGAGGTTCAGGTTGCTTCCCTGGTATCTATCTCTTAAATCAGAATGGGTGTAACTTATATCTAGATGGTTTTGTCCTTTCCACCTGATGCTAGTTATACAAAAGACCAACCCAAATAGTGAGTAAATCCATTTATCCAAGCAGATAGCAAGTAGAAATCAAAGAAGTTATAGAGATTAGAATATTCCAGATAAGATACAAAATAAATTAACTTTCCCATTGGGAGAGAATAATCTCAGTTTATCTGAGAGTTTCTGATTTTACCCAAAGCAAAATTCTTGGAAATCTGTAGGAAGGTAAACTGGACCCAGGGCCATATTAGGAGGTAGCTTTCAGCTACCTATCTACCTTCTCAAGTCTTTTTCTCTGAGTCCTACCCCCCAGCCCCCCATCTTCCCCAAGGGCCTGTAATCTTGTGGGTCTTCTCTCCAAGAGGGGAGCCAGAAGAATGTGTCTTATTTCCAACTCCACCCCTCAGCCAGGAATTGAGTGTCATCTTTTCCAGCAATGAGAAATGGTATGAAAATGTATCAGGCTTGAACCCTGGGTTACGGTAATAAAGATAAATACTAGTAACAACTTCATTTTTATAACAGCTTAAAGCTTGCAAGGTTGGTACTACAAATATTATCTTAAGAAATTAGGGCTGTCCAGTAATCTGAGTGTGTGTGTGTGGCTGTGTATGTGTGTGTGTGTGTGGACTGATATGTCATCACCACTAAGAAGATATAGAAGCACAGTGGCTTTCAAACCAGCTTCTTTCCAGATCTCTAAACAGTGGCTAATAGGACTTTTGGGTAAGCTACTGAATAAATAGAAATAATTTTGCTTCAGAGGAAAATAGTGTCATTTAATGAGAATAAAGAAAAGTCTGGACAGTCAGGGAAATTTTGTACTTGAAAAAAACATGCAAATTTATTTTAAAAAGACTTTTACAAATTGAGTAAATTATTCCTAACCATAACCCTAAAGGTATAGATGAACTAGCATTCCTGCAAATGGGAGAAAAGTAGATTAAAGAGCTATACCTGTCCTAAGATTTCACTTGGTAAACCTTGAGGTAAAGCTCCCCAGCTTTGAAGTGACAGCAGAGAGGGAAACAATAGAGGAAAGGAGGATTTTGAAAAAAAAAGAAATAATGGTTATCATTTCTTTTTGAAAATTCTTTTACAAATGGGTTCATATGTGATTTTCACAGTATCTCTTTGAGGTAGGTGCTAACATTACCCCCAATTTACAGATGAAAAAACTGAGATTGAGAAAATAAAATTACTTGCTCAATGGTTGTACAGCTAGTGTTGGAGGAGTGGTTTGAAACCATGTGTTCCTAACTCTAAGTCCAGAGTTCTATTTATTATACTACACTACCTTTCTCTCTAATTGTATTATCCGTTGGCAAATTGAACACTTTCCTCATAGATGGTGCAAAAGAAAATGCAATAAAGGCTTGACTGGATTATCGCTCGTTTCATTTTGGTAGCACTGACCACATAAATGACATTTTATTGTATAATTTCCTG
The DNA here is from genome assembly GCA_028658325.1 of Potorous gilbertii. Classification (NCBI taxonomy): domain Eukaryota; kingdom Metazoa; phylum Chordata; class Mammalia; order Diprotodontia; family Potoroidae; genus Potorous; species Potorous gilbertii. The sequence continues at coordinate 214,965,081 of CM053773.1, forward strand.
ATTCCAAGTCCAGTACTCTATCCATTATGCCAAATAAAAGAGAAAGAGAAGAAGGAAGACCAAGAGGAGAAAGTAAGAGAAAGAAAAGGGTAAAAATTGGAAGAGGGAGAATGGAAAAAAAAGAAAGAAGAAGATAAGAAGGAGAGAGAAAGGAGAGAGAGAGGAAGGAGGGAGACAGAGGGAACAAGCATTTATTATGTGCCTATTCTGGGTCAGGCACTGGGCCACATGCTTTACAGATATTATTAAGGAAGAAAGGGGAGTAGAAAGGGAGAAGAAAGAAAGTAAAAGAAAAAAGAGGGAGAAGCGGAAAGAAATTAAAAGGAAAAGCAAGAGAATGTGATAGAAAGGGAGAAAGAGGAGAAAAATGATAATGGAGAGAGAATACAAGAGAACAGAAAGGAGAGAGGAGAGGAAATGAGAGAGGGGGAGGCAAGGAGAGGGAAAGGGGGAGGGGATGGAGAAAGAGAAGAGGGAGAGGGAAGGAGAGAGAGGTTTGTTGTCATCTATAAGTGGCCTTCAGGGATAGAGTTGTTGTGTTTGTCCTTCATTCTGGAAGACGACCATGACATCAAGACGATGACATGACTTTCAGTTGACTTTGATTTGAGTGAGGGGGGGCTGTGCAAGGTCACCAACCTCACCTTCTTCTCCTGAGCCATCTGGGTCCAGTGGCCTGATACTCATTAGGATGACTGGAGATGGCTCAGTATGGAATGTGAAATCCTGGCCCTTTCAAGGTAAGGCCCTCTAGCATTCTCACTTTGAGTGAGATACACCCATTCAAGCTGGGAGAAGACAATGAGGGTTGCTGGGTAAAAGAGAAACAATTACTGTTTAGGATAGAAAGTGGTGAAGCTGAAGTATGAGAGAGTGAAGGAAGGCTGACGATGTGGTCATGAGCTGCCAGCCCAGGGAGGCATCTTTTTTTTTCCCCTAATGTTTCTGCTCTCAAAATGAGGAAGAAACGCAGGGCCAGAAATCCTGTTTTTTCATCTTTATTTCCTTCCCACTCCTTCTAGTCTACTCAGGTCATTTGCACTTGTCACTCAGCAAGAGCTAGAGTCTCCCAGAGCCTGGCCCTCAGTTCTCCCTGAATGAATGAGAACAAAATCCCACCTTCTCTAGAGCTCTTTGCTCTTGGATCTAATGATTTGGGGCTCTGCCTCTTTTTAAAAAGAGACAAGTTTTAAACCTAGAAACTTTTAGTGATAAAAATTAATAATATTGATAAAGAGTACTGATAAAAAGACACACCCCCTTTTCTGAGGCCTCTTGTTCTCTCTGAGACTGAGTGCCAGAAGGACCCATTTTCATGTCTTCCCTCCCATTCTCCATCACTAAAAGGTAATGAGGCCTTGGATTTATGCCTCCCCTCCCCCATTCCCCATTACCAGAAGGTAATGAGGCATCAGCTAAAGTAGCTGAATGATTGTAATATTGTCTAGAGTATCCCAAGAAGGCAAGTTTGGTGGATGAGTTTATAGATTTAAACTTTCACGTGACCTTGGAGGTCATCTCATTCAACCTCATTTAGAATATAATGTAATTTAGGGGCAAGGTAGGAATTGTTTTTTCTTCATTCTCAGCACCTGTCAGAGTACCTGACACATAGTAGGTACTTAATCAATAGTAGAATAAATGAAAGAAGAAAGAAACCTAGAGAGATTGTGGATATGAAGGATGTTGAAGAGGTAGAATTGACAAGATTTGGCAATTGATTGGATATGAAGGCATTCTATACACACACACACATATTCAGTGTATTTACTGTATATTTGTATATACTGTTAGGAAGAGGGATTGGATCTTTGATTTTACATAGAGAACTTAGCCTGAGCAAGTCACTTAAGCAGTTTGCCTCCATTTTCTCAGCTGTAAAATGAACTAGAGAAGGAAATGGCAAACCACCTCAGTATCTTTGCTAAGAAAACCCCAAATGGAGTCACGAGAGTTGGACATGACTGAAATGACTCAATAACAAATCTATCTTTCTAAATACATATCATATATATTTAGATTAAAAGAGTTAATCCTTGGCAAGTAGCATCAACTATATATGACAATATAGTGATCTAGAATTCTCTGATTTTTAACAAAAAGAAAAACAACTCCGAAAACTATAATACAGCATTAATATGTAGAATTTGACTGGCAAGAAACAAATCTTTTTTTTTGGCCACAGAAAAATGGAGGTTTATGGTGCCTTTTGGGATTAGCCACAGGGGTCCAGTGGTTAGAAGTATGTCTGTGGGTCTTCTCATGAGACTTCCCTTGGAAATCCAGTCCTCAGTATAAATTGGCCTGTCTCTCTAAATTGGTTTACCTTACCAGTACTTCAGTAGTCTCATTCAGGACCCTTCAGTGGACATGCTTCGTCCTTAGGAGGGAAATTGTTCCCTCTCAGACAATAAGTATTGACTATAGGCAAAACAGGATGCTTTGTATGAGCTGTGTCTGGCATTCTATGCCTTATGTAGCCTCTCAAACTGCCAACTTCTGCCCATATGTATTCTAGCTACAAGGGTTAGGAACAAAAATTCCATGAAATACAAATTTGGTTTCAATATATTATGGGTTGGTATAAGAAATTAAATGGGAATTTTGGGGGAGTTTTGCAGAAGCCACAGATGGTACAGAAAAAAATTTAGAAACTCAGAAATGGTGTATGGTATTGTCTAATAAAAACCCAAATTTTACAATAAGGCACTGTAAACATCCCACAAAAGAAAAAGAAAAAAATTCAAACTTCTTCTCTGGTGCAAAGGGAAGACCAAAAAATTTTACATGGATTTCCAGATTGTGGGAGCACTGCACCCCTAACTCCAGTGATGTGGAAGGGATAACTAGTTATTATATGAGAACTAAGATATCTATCCAGTGCCTTCAGACTTACTAGATGGAGTTGGGATCACAAGAGGTTTTCCATCTACTTGTATCTTCCTTAATATTCTCTCTCTCTCTCTCTCTCTCTCTCTCTCTCTCTCTCTCTCTCTCTCTCTCTCTGTCTCTCCTCTCTCTGTGTCTTTCTCTTTGTCTCTGTCTCTCCGCTCTCTGTCTCTGTCTTTCTCTGTCTGTTTTTCTCTCATTCAGCCACTATATCTAATCACTTGTCCATTCTCATGATTTCTTTCTCTACAACATTTCTCATACTCCAACAATCTCCACCCTAGTTTCATGCCCTCATCACCCTGGGCAAGTCACTTATCCTCTGTTTGCTTCAATTTCCTCAACTGTAAAATGAAGACAAAAATTGCACTTCCCAGGGTTTTTGTGGGGATCAAATGAGATAATATTTGTAAAGTACTCAGTAACGCACTATTTAAATGCTATTAAATTGTTACTGTAATTGTTATCATTAAATGGAGTTTAATGTATAAGGAAACAATTATGATTAGATTGTATAGTGCATGGAGTGGAAAAGGAAGGAGATTGGGGTGGAAAATAAGAAATTGACAGGCAATGAAGGGCTTTATTTTTTTCTTTATATACTTTATTTTTTAAATACTTTTTTCATTTCATTTTCACTTCCCACTTCCCCTGCCACCACTGGGGGGAAAAACCCAATCAACCAATCAATCAATATTGATTAGATACCTACTATGTGCAGAGCTGGGGATACAAAATGATGCAAAATATGATTCCCTCCCAAACAAGAAAAGCAAAGGTGTTTTAAACTAATATGCACAGTCAATTAAAGTACATTCCCAATGTCCCAAAGTGTATCTTATTCAGTATATATTCCTCTTCTTCAGCAAGTAGGTGGCATTCTTTATCACTGGTTTTCTGGAATCATGGTTGACCATGGTTCATTGATCAGAGTTCTCAAGTCTTTAACTTTGTTCCTTTTTACATGCTGTTGCTATGATACAAATCGATTTCCTGGTTCTGCTCACTTCCCTTTTGTGTCAATCAGAAGTTTTCCCAGCTTTCTCTGAAATCATCTTTTCTATCATTTCTTATGTGACAATTGTATTCTAGTCTATTCATATACCCTCACTTATTCTGTCATTCCCTAATTGATAGGCATCCCCTTAGTTCCCAGGTTTTTTGTTTGTTTTTGTTTTTGCTGCCAGAGAAAGAGCTGCCATAAATGTTATGGTACCATTGGATATTTTCCTTTTTCTTCTCTTTCTTTAAAGCCTAGTTGTAAAGAGCTTTAAATGCCAGACTGAGGAGCTTATATTAGGAAACCACTGGAATTCATTGAGGAGGAAAGTGATGACTGAAATCCGCTGAGTGGAGAAAAAGGGATGGATGGCATCCATTCATCCAGATATCAGGGATTTTGGCAGAGGTACAAATGGCAAGATTTGTCAACAGATTGAATAATCAAGGTGAGTGAGAGTGAGGAACCTCACAATTGTGGAGATTATGGAGCCAAGGGGACAATTCTTAAAATAAAAATTATATAAAATGTGCCCACCAACATTTGTAAAGGCAGATCCATATCAAGTGCTCTCTTTACCCATGAAATCTTATGTATGATAGGAAAAAAAATAATCCCATAATACAGTCCATTTCACATAAGAGTCACTTAATAAATGTTGAATTAATTGAATGGAAAAGTGGATCAGTGTGTGTGGCTATGAGAATCACATTATTCACATGTTTTCAAGTGTAAATGCAAAACTACATGAAAGAGAGGGAAAAGAGAAGGAAACAAGAATTTATTAAGCACTTACTATGTGCTAGGCACTGTGCTAAGTGCTTTACGCACATTACATTTGATTTTAACAATAATTCTGTTGAGGAAACTGAGACAGGTAAAGGTTAACTGGCTTGCCCAGGGCCACATAACTAGTAAAATATCTGAGTGTGATTCCAAGTCCATATTCTATCCACTGTACCATCTTAAATTCAATCATTAAGCATTATCAAATGCCTACTATGTGCCAGGTATTATGGTAGATGTTGGGGATAGAAAACCATTCCTAGCCTTCTGGGGACCTATATCCCACCTTGGGGATTCGGGGACAATATACAGATAGATTTTTAATCATATGAAAATAAATCTAAAGTAATTCAAGGAGACTGGATATACCCATATGGGAGGATCAGGAAAGCCTTTATATAGGAAATGACACATGAGGTAAGATTTGAACTGGGGTGGGGATGTGAACAGTTGGAGGAAAGAGGGAGTTCTTCCTGAGGCTGGAGTTTAGCCAGTTTGAGGTGAGATGGAAATTTGTTGATGGAGAGAAGTAATGGCTAGAATCCAGACTGAAGGAACGGAAGTAATATGAAACCAGCCTAAAAAGACAGGTTAGGGCCAGATTAGAAAAGGCTTTAAAGGCTAATCAGAGGAGTTTGTATTTTATCATAGAGACAATAGGAAACTCCTGGAGTGTTCTACGTACAGTAAAGCCTTCTTTATGTGGCCTCTGCTGCCAAAATGAAATTTGTGATCATTCAGTCAAGGCTTGGTTATATTTCCCTTAGCACCCTCTATGACCAAAGGGCTCAATCAGTGTGGCAGCAGACAGGGAGAGGGGCGTGTGTACTTAGAATCAGGAAGACTAGATTTCAGATCTTGCCTCAGTAACTCACCATGTGACCCTCGGCAAGTCATTTAATCTCTTTTAGCCCCAGTTTTTTCATCTGTAATATGAAATTAATAGTAGTACTACCTCCCAGCACTGTTGTGAGGGTTACATGAGATGATAATTACAAAGCATTTTGCCAGCCTTAAATGTCTATGTGAATGCTATTTTATCAGCCTGCTTGGGAGCTGGCTAAACTATTCATATTACCCAAGAGGAAACTGCAAGACCCTATGCTAGGGTCACTAGGCATGTAGAGGCGTAAAATGAAAAATAATCAATCCCTGCCCTCAAGGAGCTTACATTTTGGGAATGGGGCAGTGTTAACATGATATGTAGAGGATGAATGAGAATGAGAAGGGAATGAGAATTACTCATGATTAAGGGCATCAAGAAAGTCTCATAGGAAATTGTAAAAGACTTGAGCTTTGAAGAAGACTCTCAAAGATAATCTGAGATTTTGAAGGTGAGGGGGGCAATACATTCCACGTCTGGGCAAAGGCACATAGGTGGGAGATGGAATTTTGAACTTGGGGATGGTTGTGGTCACTCTGGTAGCTGAAGTATGGTTAGATAAGGTTACTTTTCACTCCCTGGAGGACCTGGACTCTAATCTCCATTATCATTAGCTGGTAGAAAGATTGAGATTCTTTGCTGCTAGTCATTATCCCACTAATGTTCACTGTATATTTGTGTGCTTGTGATCTCAGGATGATGAAGCTTCAAGCGTGCCCATGCAGAAGCTTTTGTACTTGAAACTAGGTTGTGGTGCAAATTACAAATGACTGTCTTTGAAAATCAGAAAACAGCTGTGGATTTTCTTTTGTTTAACCTTTGGAGAACAGGGGGCTCCCTATAACTGTTTATTGTCTTATGTATTCTGAAATGTCCTGTTGTTGGGATCTTCTGAAGCTGGCTTCCCCAGATAAGGAGGGTCAGGATGCTTTCATTCCTGGTACATCTGAGAAGTCCTTTTAATTTTTTTTTGGGGGGGAAATAAAACCTCCTTGAAGTGAACAATAAAAGAAGTCCAGGGGCTTCAGGGCCTCTGTTACACATTTTCCTCTGCCTTCTTCCTATCTTTTTTTTCTTCTCCCATGGAGAGGCAATTTAAGAAGAGACTTCATGCCTAGATGTCCTGTATTAGGGGGAGGAGGGAGGAATTGGAGGGAAGATGAGACTATAGCTTCCGTTTGGCTGCCCAAAGTGGAGTAATGAGGATAGTAACTCCCACTTTTATAATACTTTAAGGTTTATAATGTCATTATAACACATTTAGGTGAGGATATAATGAGTAGAGGTGTGCAGAGAGGGAGTACTGGTTTCCTGGTGCAGTCGACTGGGAGTGAAACAGAAACAGAGAGTGGAGAAGAAATAAAAGAGACTCTCTCTCTCCTTCTCTGTCTCTGTCTCTCTCTGTCTCTCCCTCTGATTCTGTCTCTGTCTCTGACTTTCTTTTTCTATGTGTGTATTTGAGAGACAAATACAGAGATATAGAAACAGAGAGAACAGTAGAGACACACAGATTGAGTCAGAGGAAATGTAAAAAGAAATGTATAAAAGAGAGTGAGTTAATAAGAAGGTGTAAAACAGAAAGAGGAAAAATGGTATAAGGAGAATAGAAAACAGGAATGTGGGAAAAGAGAGAGAAGGAAAAAGGGAGGGAAGGGGAGAGGATGCAGGGAATGAAGGAGGGATGGAGAAAGTGAGAGGGAAGGAGAAGAAACAGAAACAATAGTGTAGGGGGCAGTGAGAGGGGAAGGAAGAGGCGGGGAGAGACGGAGAGAGACTGGAGGGGGGATGGAAGGGAGGGAGGAAGAGAGAGAATGCTTGTAGAATACCAGACAGCATAGCGGATGGGAGCTTATCAATAAGTAGACTTCTGGTGAACCATGTGAATGATGGGAAGATCAGAAGCACTTCCAAAGCCGAGTGAAGATGAAAAGGCAAACAGGGCCAGATAGAGCCCTATTTCAAGCCCATGTTTAGCATGTTTATATCATAGATTGCTGCTGTTTTGCTCCCCTGGAAGTCCTGCTATCCCAGCAGTATCTTGACAGTCACACTAGGGGGGCTGAAGCATCCTGACTGAGCAATAATCTGTTAGCAGATTTAAAAAAAATTAGAGAGGGACTAAGCCTGAGATTGGATGAAACAAGATCTTTGCATTCCTCCTAAATTCTTCAATTTAGTATTTGCAAATGAGCAGGTTACTTAATGTCTCAGTTTTTTTTAGTTGTAAGATGGGTGTGGCAAAACACAGCCTCTGTGTGCCTCCCTGGTGCAGCTTTAAGAACAACGAAGCTTTGGTATCTTTGTTATATGGTTTCTTCCATTTATTTAGTTCATCTACATAGTATGACTATAGTGAAAACATATTCAATAGGAAAGTATATGTAGATCCTATATAGTATATATGTAGCAGGTTGCTTTGTCCCTTTGTTGAAGGGAGACTATAGTGCAGTAAAAGAAAAAAAAGACTGTAGACTCAAAGTCAGGAGGATTTGAATTTGCTTAACTTCTCTGAGCTTGTTTCCTTAACTATAAAATAGGGAAAATAATGCTTGGAGTATCGACCTCGCAGTTCTGTTGCGAGGCTCATTTTGTAAACCTTTCCAGTGTTAGATGAATATCAGTTATTGTTATTGCGATTATCGTAATTAACATTATTAATTCTAATATGGAGTGTTGCTGGTGTGATTAGGGCTTAGCTCTAGCTTTCCTGAGGCCCTGGAATCAGATCTATACTGTAGCCCAATTAAGATGCTGTCCATGGTACCTTCGATAGTTAACTTCGGCTCTCTGATCATCAGGGTTTGCTTCTTTCCATTGTAAAATGAACAGGTTACAATGGATAAGTAACCAAAAGGTAGGTGCAGTCATTTCTTGCAGGAGGGAAGAGGTTTTGTAAATAATCATTTAAAAATTATTAAAATGTCTGATAATTAGAGAAAGCCAAGTGAAAAGCCAAGTTGCCTTCCAGAAATATTTTTTTTAAAAAAGATCAGTGATATCATTGATTTATAAGTTTACTTGAAGAATATAGATTAGAACCCAATCCATACCTATCCATTCTGAGATCACAGATTTAGAGCTAAAAGGGTCCCTAGAGGCCATCAAAGTCACCATCTTCCTTTTATGGAAAAAGAAACTGAGATACAGAAAAGTCAACTGAATTCTTTAGGTACACACATCTGCTAAGACTGAATAAATGAATGAATTAAGTGCTTATTAAATGCCAGCTCTGTGCTAAGTGCTAAGGATATAAATGTAAAATGGAGAGTTCCTACCCTGAAAGAACTTATGTTCTAATAGGAGAAACAACACATACAGGAGAATAGTGGAAATGGAAGGGGCTTATGATCTTCAAAGTCAAAAGTCACAGAAATGGTAGTGGAACACTAGGAACACCCTTTCCAGAGGCAATGGCTGTTTTTATAGCAGTTCTCAGAGAAAGACATGGGAAGGGGAGGAAAGAGAAATGGCCCAGGATAAAACCCAAGGTCCCAGGGAGTGCTAAATCCAGTGAGTCAGCTCCATTGAGGCATGACCTCTGGTCATCCATTTTAGAGGGTAGGGCAACATCAGGAAAGAAAATGGCCAGGCTGAAGATGGGGACACAAGGTTCTAGTAAATGCATCTGATAGATTAGTTGAACCCAGGTCTTTCTGAGGAGGCTTCCAGTTCAGTGCTGTTTCCATCACACCTTTCTGAAAGTCTCTTTCTCTTTCTCCTGACATCAGGAGGCCATCAATCTGCCAGTCATCATTTTGTTATCTGCCTACCCCACCATCTTGTATTTTCCAGTTGCCTGATGATGTCACTTATTTTTTCATTTTTATTTTTTTTAATGTTCTACAATCACTACCATAAAACTTAGATTTTTACACCCCCCCACATCTACCCCCCTCCATTTCCCTCCCTCCCCAAGACAACATGCAATTCTATATAGAATCTACATATACTTTCCTATTGAATATGTTTTCACTATAGTCATACTATGTAGATAAACTAAATAAATGGAAGAAATCATATAACAAATCAAAACATAAATACACACACACACACACACACACACACACACAAACATGATCTGCTACATTCTGTGAATGGATTCCATAGTTCTTTCTCTGAGTGTGGAAGCCATTTTGCCTTAGAAAACCATTGGGAATTTTTTTTTAAGTTCTTGTGTTATTACGAAGTTCCAAGTCTACAAGAAAAAGCTCTTGCACACTGTGGTCATTGCTGTGCACAAAGTTCTCCTGGTTCTGCTCCTTTCGCTCAGCATCAAATCATATAAGCCCTTCCAGGCCTCCCTGAAGTCTTCTTGTTTATCATTTCTTATGGTGCAATAGTACTCCATTACATTCATATACCATAATTTATTTAGCCATTCCCCATGTCATCCCCTTGACTTTCAGTTTTTGGCAACAACAAAGAGTACTGCTATAAATATTTTTGTACATGTGGGACCCTTTCCCATTTTCATGATCTCTTGGGGATACAGTCCTAGTAGCAATATTACTGGGTCAAAGCGTATGTACATTTTTGTAGCTCTTTGGGCATAGTTCCAAACTGCTCTGCAGAATGGTTGGATGAGCTCACAGCTCCACCAACAATGAATTAGTGTCCCAACTCTCCCATGTCCTCTTCAACATTTATCATTTTCTTGTTCTGTCATGTTTGCCAATCTTATAGGTGTGATGTGGTACCTCAGAGTTGTTTTGATTTGCATCTGTCTAATCAAAAGTGATTTAGAGAATTTTTTTAATATGATTATAGATATCTTTAATTTCTTCCTCTGAAAATTACCTGTTCATATCCTTTGACCATTTATCAATTGGGGAATGACTTGTATAGTTATACATTTGAGTCAGTTCTCTATATATTCTAGAAATGAGGCCTTTGTCCCCGTGATTAGCTGTAAAAATTCTTTCCTAGTTTACTACATCCCTCCGAATTTTGGTTGCATTGGGTTTGGTTGTGCAAAAGCTTTTCAGTTTAATGTAATCAAAATTATCTATCTTGCATTTCATAAATGCTATCTCTTCTTTAGTAAAAAATTCTTCCCTTCTCCATAAATATGATAAATACACTATTCCTTGCTCCTCCAGTTTGTCCATGGTATCAATCTTTATACCTAGATCATGTACCCATTTGGATTTTATTCTTGTGCACGGTGTCAAGCATGGGTCTATGCCTAGTTTCCACCACACTGTTATCCAGTTTTCCCAGAAATTTTTGTCGAACAGTGAGTTCTTATCCCAGAAGCTGGGGTCCTTGGATTTATCAAACAGGAGGTTGCTATATTCCTTGCCTACTGTGTCTTGAGTGCCAAGTGTATTCCAATTGTCTACCCTTCTGTTTCTTAGCCAATACCAAATGGTTTTGATAATTGCTGCTTTATAGTACAATTTGAGGTCTGGTAGCGCTAGGCCACCTTTCCAAGCATTTATTTTCATTAATCCCTTTGATATTCTGGACCTTTTGTTCTTCCAGATGAATTTTGATATTATTTTATCTAGCTCTAGAAAATAATTATCTGATAGTTTAATTGGTATGGCACTAAATAGTAAATTAATTTAGGTAGAGTTGTCATTTTTATTATATTAGCTTGGCTTACCCATGAACAACTGATATTTTTCCACTTACTTAAATCACTTATTTTTTTTCTTATGAGCCCTTCATGGGTTATATGTTGAAGACTCTTCATCCTCATCAAATGCCTCCTCATTGCCTTCTGTATAACACTGATTTTTCATTCTTTAGAGGCAATGGTATTCCCTGTTTTGTTGCCATAAATACCAGTAAAATATTAGCATTGAAAAGATGGGTCTTTACTTTTGTGGAAATTTCATGGTCGGTAAAGGAACTTTGTACTTTGCCGAAATCAATCCTGCCTACTCTCCTTCTTTTCTTCCACTCCAGAACCAACACATTGTCTAAAAGGATGATCCATCTCAGATACACATACTTTTGTTTAACCACTATCGAGTTTCCATGCAAACGCATATTGAAATATTGCCAATAGGCATTCTTCACACACTTGACTTTTCTGGTGTGGACGGACAAGGCAACATTTTTGAGTGAATATTAATCTCTTGTAGGATGATCTGCTGTACTTTGAAGTTTGATGTAAATAATATTTATAATAGAGAAAAGGGGAAAAACAAAAACAGCCTACATGCCTCCAAGAGAAAGGAATGGCTCCATAAACTGTATGTCAGTTTAATGGAATACGATTGTGCTGTTTTAAAAAAGTGACAAGAGTGAAGACTAGAGAGAAATAGGGAGAGACACACAAAGTGATGCAGAGAAAAGAAGAGTATACATATTGACGATGGCTATATAAAAATAATACAATCAAATGTTATAAGAAGACAGATGGAAAAGAAATCCAAAGAGTGGACAAAAATAACAAGAGTTGACATTTGTATTACACATTAAGGCTTGCAAAGCATTGTACATGCATTAGATTGTTTGAGCCTCACAACATCCCTGTGAAGTAGCACAGTGAAGATAATATTATTCATTTCTTCTACTCATCCTTTTTTGTGTGTATTTGTCCGTTGCCAAAGAAGATCATGCCATCAGAGAAAAAATTATATGACTTGCACTTGACTTTGTTGAGTGAGGGAGGGCTGTGCAGGTCACCAGCCTCAGTTCTCCTCCAGAGCCATGTGAATCCAGTGACCAGATATTCATCAGGATGACTGGAGATGACCCAGGATGAGGCAATTGGGGTTAAGTGACTTGCCCAAGGTCACACAGCTGGTGAGTGTCAAGTGTCTGAGGTGAGATTTGAACTCAGGTTCTCCTAACTCCTGTACTGGTGCTCTATCCACTGCACCACCTAGCTGCCCCATACCCACCCTTTCAACAGATACAGAAATAGAGGTTCAGCAGGCTTAAATGATTTGTCTATGGTCACCAGATATTTAGCATCAGGTGGAATTCAAATTCAGATCTCTCCTGACTCTTTGTGTAGTCCTCTATCCACTCTACTATACCTTGTGGTAATCAATTTATTATCATTTTATTTTTGAATCAGATTGTAAATATTTTGGGATTTAACATTTTGCCTTGAAATTTATTTTTCATATTGTATTTTTATCTGCCTGTTCATAATTTTGTGATTGTTTTTATTTATAAAACAAGTATCAGGGTATTGCTTATTTGATTACCTATATCTATCAACATTGTTTTTTAGTGTATACTAGCTTTTATTTGAGAAATTAATAATTTTTGAAAGAAGAAGATTGCTTAAAGCAGTCATTCTTAGATGTTTTGGTTTCAGGACTCCTTTATCCCCTTAAAAATTGCTGAGAGCCCCAAAGAGCTTTTTTCATAGACTCTACCAACATTTTTATATTAAAAATGAAAACATCTTAGTATTATTATGAAAATGGCTTTGATCTCATGTACTGCCTGCAAGGGTCTTAGGGACACCAAAGGGTTTCTCGGGCTGCACTTTAAGAATTATGGGATATAACATCAAAGTACAAAATAGACACCTCCTCTTACATGAGGTCTTTCCTAATTTTCATAGTATATACTTTTAGATATCCTCTGTACATGTTGGATCCTCCAAGGAAAATGTAAGGTTTATAAGGGCAGAGATTGTTTCATTTTTATCTTTCTATCCCCAGTCCTTAGCATTCTGCATGGTATGTAGTAGGTATCTAATAAATGTTTATGATTTGATGACTTCTTGGTTCTTTGATCATGGATTGAAGCTCTGGGGCATAGTAAGGGTTCAGATCTTTAATGAGACAGTTTCTATCTTTTGGGGAAAGTGTGTCAAGTTCATTGTCCTCAGGTTAGCCTGTGTGCTTCCTTCCAGTCCTCTACTTGCAATTTCTCCTAAAACTGTTCAGTTTTAGATGCAAGAAATGCTATCGTTCAGCAGTTGTGATGACAGGTCTTCCAATCCCACAAATCAGTGCACTGCTCTGCTTTTATTATATTGTATACATGTCTTATTTCCTTTCCATATGTCTTCTTATAAAGCTGCATCACTTTTATTTTTATTGAGCCAAACTCAGTAGTTAAGTACGGGCACTATCTGTAAGAGACTGGGCAAAATTTAACAGAAATTTGACCTCCTTGGCTACAGAAAATTCATCCACTGGAAGACAGGAAGGCAAAAGTTAGAGAAGTTGTGTAATTATTGGCTTTATAATCACTAGGAGGGGAAATTGAGGAAGGATCCAGAAACTATTATTTCCTTCTTATGGTTGTTGAGTTCAACTCAGAAGGGAGGGGAGCAAGTATATTCTTTGGGTGTCAAGACTGTTTTCTTTCTATCTTTGTATTCCCTTATTCTTTGCAAACATGTGGCAATGATTTCTTCATTTTCAGAATTCCCTCCACCTAGGTGGATGCAGCTTCTTATAGATCAGAGTTTTGAAGGGGTACCTGAGGATTAGAGAGAGGTTATGTGATTGACTTTTGATCATACAGCTATTAAGTATCAGAAATGGGGATTTAACCATCAGATCATAGTTTTAGAACCAGAAGTTACTCATAGCAATATCTTGTCCAAATCTCTTCAGTTTGTAGATGAGGAATCAAGGCCAACCCAGATTAAGTGACTTGCCCAAGGTCACAGAGGTATTGAGAAAGCCATGATTTGAACCCAGGTTCTTTGACTCCAAATTCAATACTCTTCCCACTGTACCATGCTGCCTCTCCCTTTTCACATAGTAGCTGTTTGCTAAATATCTGAATTATATTGCATCATGAGATGGAATCTTTTGATACACATGGCTTTCAAATAGGAGACTGTGAGCATTCATTCACATTGGTCCAGGAGGTCCAAAAAAACCCACCAATAACAGGAGCAGGAAGAAGGCAAAAAGAATTTTCTCCCCTGAACTAGAAAATTTAGGGTAGGCTCAGTGAGAAGCTGGAATAAGGGCTTGTTTTTGCCAGGACTAAATGGTTTGCAGATGTGTTTTGGTCTTTCTCACTTTTCTCTAAGGCCAGGTCTGGCAAGCTTGCCTGGCCATCCTGTTGATGGTAAAGCCAGCTTCTAGTGACTCCCGTTCCTGCTCAGCCAGTCACTCAAGGATTGCTTATGTTTAGTAATTATAAACATTCTACCTGGAATAGCCCCTTTCATCTCTCAGGATCTCAACGCTATTACAGGCTGATGCTTATTGATCGCTCACAATTTGGAAAATATTGTGCTTCAGACTGAAGCTCAAATCTCAGTTGTCCTCCTAACATTCTGGCTAGGGAGGCACAGAAGAATTATAAATAAATAGCAACCTTTTGCAGAGGTATGAGGAGATATAACAACTTCACAAACCAGTGTACTATGGGGGGGGTTTCAGATCTCCAACCCAAGTGCCTTAAGCCTTGTAGAAAATATTGACTCCTACTAGGTTACATAAATGGAGTCAATTGACTTTAGGGCAGAAAAGCTCTTATTCTCATTGAAATGGTTTAGAGGGGAGCTATCTACATGGAGAGACAACATGGCTTAGGAGTTCGAGGGCTAGACTTGATGTCAGAGGAGAGTGGATTTTGAATCTCACCTTAGGCTTTTACTAGCTGTGTAACTATGAGCAAGTCAATTCATTTATTTGAGGCTTAGTTTGTCAAGTCTTTTAAGTTACTTCTCTGAGCCTTGGTTTCTTCCTCTGTAAAATAGTGGTGAGTCTACGTCACAAGGGAACTGTGAGGGGAAAAAGGAGATGATGTCTATAAAAGGACATTACACACCTACAAGAGCCATATGTGTCCGTCAATATTAGTTTTTTTATTATTATATAATTATAACATTTCAGACAGAAGGGAAATATTCAATCATCTAGAAGACTAGGGAATGCAGGTGACAGTGACATGGAGTCAGGAAGACCTGAATTCAAATCTAACCTCAGACATTTCCTAGCTATGTGACTGGGCAAGTCATTTAATCTCTATCTGCTTCAGTTTCCTCATATGTCAAATGGGGATCATAATAGTACCTAATTCCCAGGTTTGTTTTAAGGATAAAATGACATAAAACTTGTAAAGAGCATTGAGTGCCGTATAAATCATAATTTTTGTGGTCGTCATCATCATAAAGCACAATCTGTACCCACAAAAATCAGTTTTCTAAGATACCTACTGAATGATCTTTGCTTAAAGGTCTTCAGTGATGGGGACTCCATTAATTTCCAATGCAACAAAGTCAGAAGCCATTGTAGCTTCCTTGGTCTTAGATATGTCATCCAGGCCATGACTCCATGGTGGAAAAGGGAGTGTAGTACAATGGGAAAAAAGAGTATAGTACATTGAAAATGATAATGAATTTGTGTTCAGAACATCTATCTTCAAATTTTAGGTATATTTCTGTAGGTATCCAGGAGTAGGGGTAGCATGTTAGATTTGGAGTTGAGAAGACTTGGGTTCAAAGCAGCCCCCTGATACTTCTTGCGTGACCTTGGGCAAATCCCTTGATGTCTCTGAACCAAAGTTTTTTTAACTGAAAATGAGAGAAAGGGTTGATGAGCCCAATAATCTCCAGCTTTAAATCTATGATCATACAATCCTAGTAGGCACCTACTATGTGCACGATATTTTGATTCTAGAAAAGACAGTATCATGAATTAAATACTGCTCTGATGTTACAAAATATATACCTCAGATTTAGTTGATAAATAATACTCATGTCCTAGGAAGCTAAGACTCCAAGTGAACTCATTCCATTTTTGCGTAGCTTTAACGTTAGGAAATATTCTTTTACATTGGCTATTTTTTTCCTTTTAGCAACTTCCATCCGGTTGTTCCTTGTGATTACTTTACAAAGGGAATTTTGAAGCCCATGTAGTCTATTCAGCCTGGGTGAATTAATGATTCAGTAATTGAAAAGATAGAGGAATTTCTGTAAGTGATCAAAAGAGCCCCAAAGCAGACAATCTGGTTGGCCGTGATCAAAGATTGAAAATTGAGGGAGAGAGGAGGCAGTAGAGAAATAGAAGACGGGAGATATGGACAAAGTTTCAGATCAATTGTTTCTTTTCAGGCCTGAGGGTCAACCACTATATGAGGCTTTTGTTAATCATGTCTAGAGTTACAAGCCAGAGGAAAGATAGTAAGTATGGACATCATCACAGGATCTCTGATGTCCAAGACCATCTAGTGTAGGATCATTTTGGGTCATACGCTGGTGCTTTTTGCCACTTCAGCACACACAGATGAGCATCATCATTGATATGCCCCATTTTCAAATATAGTGATCATAATTTTGTACATTCAAGCACATATGGGACTGCCAAGATAGCCTCCGAATGTCCAGATGGAGTTTGCCCAAGGGCAGAGAACCATTCAGAACCAAGCTGTGTCAACAGACTTTGAGAGTTTATGAGAACGTGAACAAAAGGTTGCCTCTTACTTGAGTTAAAAGAATGAAGTTAACTAAAGTAAAGCAAATAAAATAAAAATAAAAATCAACTGTGAATTCAGTAGAAGTTATAATTCATTCATTCAACATATCAGAAATGAACTCTGTGCAGAGTACTGTGCTAGGAAAGATTAAAATTGTATAAGAGGCCATGTCTTTGACCTCATGGAAATTAATGACCTTCTAGATATCACAGGTAATTATAATATGTAGTGATATTTGTTAGAAGAGACAGTGGAAATCATCTAGTCTAACACTCTCATTTTATAGATTAGGAAACTGTGGCAAACAGGGTTCCATGACTTTCCCAGCATCACACAGCTAGTAAACATCTGAGGGTGGAGGTGGTACGGTGGTTAGAATACTGGGCATGGAGTTAAGAAAGATCTGAATTCAAATTCAGTCTTAGACACTGACTATCTGTGACTCTGGACAGTTCATTTAACCCTTTTTGTTTCCTCACCTATAAAACGAGCTAGAGAAGAAAAAGGCAAACAATTTCAGTATCTTTGCCAAGAAAACCCCAAATGGGGTCACAGTCAGACATGCCTGAAAACAGCTAAACAACAACTTTGACTCTAACTCTAATGCTTTTACCAGTATGCTTCCCTTCCTACCAGTTCCTAGCCCAAAGTTTTCTCTAGCATATCATTGTTTCATATTATTCAGATAGGTTTTTATTCCACTTGCCTTGGCTCATAACTAATAGCCCTAATAGTTTATAATGACATCATAGTCAGTATAATGGGCAAAGCCAAGGGGTATGTCTATCTGCAAATAGACTGGTATTTCTGTGAGGTCTTTATCATACATATCACAGACAATGTGATTGTGGTTGTGTCTCTCCACCCCCATCTTTTATACCCTAAAGAAACCATGTTGAGTTACTAGTGAACTGTGGTTTAATTTTGGATTCCAACTTTACCTAGGTTGTCATATTTCAACCTGGGAATAAAATTATGGCCTTTCTTTTCTCCTTCATCTCAAAGACTTTGATTATTCTCTACCCTGACTAATGGAAATTCCTTTTGGTCCCAAAAGCAATCTCCATCAATTTGTGAAACATTGGTTGAGCATCCATTATATAGTGCATATATTTATGAAACCAAGATATTGTTGTGGTTGGAAGACAAATGGTATATAATAGAAACAATATGAGGAAATGGGGAAGCACCATTTGAAGAAGTGAATGTTGGTATGGTGGAGATGATAGCAAGGGGGATTGATTATAGAGTGATTCAAGGGAAGTTCCTTGGAAAGGATAAATCTTGAGCTTGGTTGGGAAAGAAGCAGGAACCAAATAAGTGGCTTCCCAGTCCAGCAGTGATGCTAATGGGCATCTACATCCATTTTGAGTTTTCAAAGGGGAAGGTGAGATCGACTGCAACTACTACTACTACTACTACTACTACTACTACTAATAGTAATATTCCTAATAATCAAAGCCATACCACAAGTTGAATGGATTGGAGGGCAAGATGTATGGTGCATCCCTTCTTTCTTTGGACCTTCAAAGGGACACCAGATCACCATTTGCTAGAAATATGTTAGAGAAGACTGCTGTCCTGATATGGTTTGCACTTGATACTCACTGAAGTGTCTCTGAGACTTTTTGTTTCCATGAGAAGCTATCAGAAGCAGAAAGCTGGTCTCCTATGAATAGAGAAACCTAAGGGCATGGAAAGTTGAGTTTTTCAGAGGGTAAGGTTTAACTTCTGTTATCACTAGGCAGAGATGCTGTGTAGAGTTCTATATTTTTTTCCAGTTTGCTGCCCAGAAAATGTATTCTTTTCAGAGTTCATTTCACTCTTCAGTGCATGGACACTTGCAGCTGATGCTCTTTAACCTGTTGGGAAAGGATTTGTTTTAATTTTTCTTTTTAAGCAAGTGATTCAGTCACAGCAGAGAAATTATTGGAGGGATGGTATTTCAGGGAAGGACAAATGGACATCTAACCCTGAGGAATCTATCTGACATCCACAGCGGTATTATTGACTGACTCTGTATTGTTCCCGTGGGGGACAAGTCATATGAGAGTCTCCCCAAGTTCTCATTTCCCCCCAGTTGTTAGTGTTTTCTGCCTTTTGAAGATACATTCTATTTCTTTGTATACACATACGTTGCTTTGCATAAGCGTTATATTTATTGCTGAACTTGGAATCATAAGACTTGAGTTGGAATATGAGCTTTTCCTAAGTGACTTTGGGCAATTTATTTAGCACCTCCCAAGCCTTAGTTTCCCCATCCCAATGGGATACAATTGGGTAATAAGTCCAATCACCCAAATCTGTTCAAATATAAGTAATAAGAATACCATTATTTGTACCAATTATTTTGTATCTTAATCAGATGAGAACAAGGCTCAACCAGTAAATCAAAGATTCAAATTAAATGTGAGAAATGTTTGGATAGCATTGACAAAAAAAGAATTCACACTGACTAGGGAAACTTGGTTATGCTCTCGAGGGTCATTTACAATATGGAAGACTAGTTCAGCACTCAAGAGATTCAGTTTCTAGTCAATGAGAGATTGGAGTGAGTACAAGTCAGAAAAAGTGAATTCCAGTCAAATCCCTTCTAAAGGGGAACCTCTTGCAGGGAGTGAGGAGAGTCCCTTGGCTTCCACCTCAATATATGTCTCCTCCTATTGGCCCGAACAGGGCCCTCTACAACTTGGAAGAGTCTGAAGGACTTTGGAAATCCCATCTTCTCATTCATGTCCTAATATCATCCTCTATGAAAGCAGTGGCTAATTAGAGAGTCAGTCCTGGTTATTGAGGATTAACTGGATGAGATGTTGGAAGGCAGATTCATGACTTCACAAAAATCCCAGCAAAGACCCTTCATCAAGGGTCGAGAACCTATGGCCAAAATATCACACTTAAGGACCCAGAAGGCCACATATGGCATGAAGATCACAAGTTCCATATCCTATCCTGCATCATACTTAAGAGGAAACTTCTTGAGTACCCTACAAAGAAGAAAAAAGGGATTTCCAACAGCCAGGAGTAATGAGTTACTTCTTTGCCACATGTGCTCTTTAAAAGTGAACTCACTTTTCCCTGAATTCTGAATGTACTTGTGGGAAAGTATTTCACAGTCTTTTGGAAGATTTTTTTTAATCATCATAATAAATTGTTGTTTTTGTTGACTCCTTCCAGTCACATCTGATTCTTCCTGACCCTATTATTGGGTTTCCTTGACAAAGATGCTGGAACAGTTTGCCATTTCCCCGTCCAGCTCATTTTACAGGTGAGGAAACTAAGGTGAACAAGGTTAAGTGATTTGCCCAGAATCATATCGCCAGTGGGTATCTGAGGCCAGATTTGAACTCATGGAGTTGAGTCTTCCTGATTACAGGCACCACCGTGCCACCTAGCAGCACATAACCATAGTAAATAACACCTTTCTAAAACACAACTTATAATTGTGTTTGGAAGAATGCTGGTAGATTCTCAGGAGCAATAGCATGGGAAAAGATACTTTTCTACCCCTCCTGCCCCTACCACCAACCGTTAAAGGATACCTCTAGAATCCTAAGGGGAGATGTAGCCAGACTTGCTCTGGGTACCCTAGCTGTCACAAGAGTTGGGGTTGTGATAAGGACTCTCACATACATGTAAAATGATCCTTTATTGTACAATGGAAAGATTGCTGACTCTGAAGTCAGAAGGTCTGGGTTCAAATCTCACTGTAGATACTGTTCTAAAGTCACTTAATCTCCCTGGGTCTCAGTTTCCTCATCTGTAAATTAAGGGATCCAGACTAGATGGGAACCATAGATTTAGTTGTAACTATAATCCCATGAGCCTTATATTTCTCCCCACTCCTTTAACTTCCCACAGTGAAAGATAAACCTCATGAAGGTAGGGACTGATCTGAGAGAGTAGATTTTTTTCTTTGCATTCTTAACCCCTAGCACAGTGCTTAATACATATTTGTTGAAATCAACAGCATTGATTGAGAATAATTATCTTGAGTCTCCCTCATGGTTCTGTGTCCCAATTGTTTTTCTGGGTTGGTATTTCAATGGATCTGTGATCTTACCAATGTGGATACTTTTCTTCAGTAGTGCAGACTACAATCCATTCATGCCTTCCCATCTTGGGTGGCTCCTATCCATGTCTCCTCTTTATTCATCTTGGGAGCCCTAACCCAATATGCTGGCATGGAGAAATAGATCTACATCATCTTGGGAAAATGGGAAGACATTTATACATATGGACATCCTTCTCTTGAGTGAACTCATTAGATAAAATTTAGAATTAGCAAAATAAAATAAAACAACTAAAGAACTACCTTAATTTACATATCCTGAAGACTCTCAATGAATAAGTTGTTTGGCTAGAGAACATCAAGCATCAGATATAAGTAAATGTGTGTGTGTGTGTGTTGGAAAAAATGCAGATGGATAATTAATGAAGCTCAGAGTTAATATCAGTCTGAATTGCATTTGGGAAATTGTTCTTTGCTTTTTAATGACCCCCAAGCCTCTCCCTGAAACACTCATTCTCCTAACACTAATATTCTTCTAGGGATGATAGCAAGCCTTGGAATAAAAAAGTTTTTGCATAATTAAAGTTGAAAACTATCCAAATGCTAATGGAGTGGTTTATGGTAGACATAAGTAAGCTTTAACAAAGATCAATCAGGAATTATATCAGAGAAATGGTATAAAGGATGACCTTGAATCAGGAAGACCTGGGTTCCAATCCTGTCTCAGATATTTATTAGTGGTATGACCTTGTGCAAGTCACTCAGACACTCTAGTTCTCATTTATCTCACTTGTAATAGCACCTCTCTCATGGAGATATTGTGAAGAATGTTATATATAAATGTTAGCTCTTATCATTGTTCTAAAAGACCTTACAAGTCAACTAGTGTAAGAATGAAGGACAAACAGCAGAAAACAGCAACAGATGAGGAAATTGACACCCAGAGAGTGTAAATGACTTACTGAGCCCAGATCAATTATGCAATGCAAAGGGATATATCTTCTCTATCTTCTTCTTCTTCTCTTCTTCTTCTTCTTCTTCTTCTTCTTCTCGCTATACATACATATATATGTATATATATATATATATATATATATATATATATATAAAACCTTTAGGAAATCCTTTAAATAAAAAGTTTTGGTCAGATTTTAAATTACTGGGTCATCTGACTACAGTTTCTATTTCTTTGCTTTCCTTGTCTGGATATTGTACTACTCTTATCTTGATTTCACTGGGCTTTTTCTCTGCTTTTGTTCTCTTTATAACATAATCCCCCTATTGCCTGCTAACTCCTAATTAGCAGATCCTCAAAGAGAAAAAAATTCAGAAATATGTGCAAGATTTTTAAATTATAACATACAGATACATAAATAGACTCTCCCCCCATATGCTTTTTTTTTCATTTTTCCTCTTTTAGTGAGGAGAATTTTCAATACTGCTTAGGGTCTTCCTTTCCAAAATTCATACACACTTCAACTGGTCACCTCTCAAGGTCATAGGCTCCAGCAGCTGCCACATTACATCATTCTTCTCAGGCTTTTAGGATGTTTTCTCTCAATCAGTCCCCCACTTTGGGTCAATTTTCTTTGGTTTTTTTTTTAGGCAGTCAGTGGTTTGTTAAGTGGCTTGTCCAGTGTCATGCATCTAATAAGTGTCTGAGGCTGGATTTAAACCCAGGTTCTCCTGACTCCAAGACTAGGGCTCTGTCTACTGCATCATCTAGCTGCTCCATTCTTTGGTTTTTAATATGCAGCTCAGATCTTACTTTTAAAGGAGGGATGTATACCCATTCTCTGGGCAACATTTTTTCCCATTCCTTTGGAGACTTGGTTTACAGGACCATAGACTTTAAATCTGGAAACAGACCTTAGCAATTATCTTGACCAACTTTAAAAAAGAAGAAACTTAATCCTAGGGAGGAGAGATAATTTATTCCAAGTGTCACTCTGTGAGTAACAGAGTGGAGATTCTGAGTCCCTGATCTTCTGATGTGATAAAATAAAGACATAACAAAAGATTGGTTGGGTAACTTGAGTGAGAGTGACATAGTAGATGAAGCACACTGGAATTTGAGTCAGGAAGAATTGGGTCCCAATCTTGTGAAAATATGCATTGTCTGTGTGACCCTGGCCCAGTTACACCCTATCTCCGGTTCTCCATTTCTTCATCTGTAAAATGAAGGGATTAGACTGAATAAATTCTAAGATCCATTCCAATTCTAAACCTTTGTTCCTAATATCCTTTGAATTCCATGAAATAGACTAGACAGGAAAGAAAATGGAGTCAGAAATACTTGTTAGGAGGCTATCAAATTAATTCAGATAGGAGATAACAAAGACCTATAGAGAGTAGAGTGAAGATAGTGAAAATAGAGAGAATGGGACATATGTTTCACAGATGAAATTGATGGGACTTGGGTGACTGATGGGATGAGAGAGAAGGGAAGAGACTGACAGAAACCCACAGCTTCCTACATTGTTGATAGAAATGGTGATCCTTCAGTAAATAGGCTGGTAGGAATAATCATAGAATAAGTTATGCTAAAACATGCAAGAAAATTAAATAGCATTTTGAAGTGAGAAACTTCTGCACTTTTCTCATTGAAGTTCATATCTCTTTATTGAAGGAATGACCATTTCCAACTAATGTCTCCAAATTTTGCTACATCTCACAGTTTGATGAGGTGTCTAGTCCAACTCTCAGCTGAAAAAGAAATGTACATAAAATATATGAGAAGACCTTGGTGATCTAACCTCTGCTCAAAGACCTTTGAGGAGGGAAAATCTACCACTTCTACTCATTGTTCCCAGTTGTATCTCCTGGAGGGAAGTAGTCTATCTTCAATATACATTCTTCAACTACTTAAATACATACTTCGGATATTTAAGAACCCTTCCTTCCACCAACTGAAGTCTTCTCTAGCCTAAACATCCTCAGTTCCTTCAATATGATCCACATATTGTCTAATCTCAAGACCTTTCATTGGCTTTATTGTTCATTCTTCCCTTGACTTTTCAGCATGTCAACTTCCTAATAATATTGATAAGTATTACAGTAGTAATATTTGGATAGAGTTAAGGTTTACAAAGTGACTTACAAATATTATCTCATTTACTCCTCAAAACAACTTTGTGAACTAAATACCGTTATCATCCTCATTTTACAAAGAAAGAAACTGAGTCTGAGAGAGATCAGGTGACTGGCTCATGGTCACACAGCTTGTAAGTGTCTGAGGCAGGATTTAAACACAGGATTCCTTGACTCCAGATCTGACCCTTTCTCCATTGTGTCACCTAGCTGATTGTTAGGACATGACATCCAGAACCAAACACAACACCCCATTTACAGGGGCTAATCGGGTCACAATACTGAAATTGCCTCATATCACTTTTCATAGATTCTTCTCTTTTTACTTAGCTTGAGATCATGTTGGTTTGTTTGACTACCTTAACATACTTTTGACTCATCTTGAGTTTAAATCCATTAATACTCTCAGATTCTTTTCAAACCAACTATTTTCTAGTCCCATCTCTTTAAACTGCAATTGTGAAATTGTATTTTTTTAACCTATGTGTGTTATACTTATTCATTTCCTTCTTAGATTCAGTAGAGTTTTGTAATCTTTTGGATCTTGTCTCTGTCCTCTGGTGGGCTTGGGCTGGCTAGCTATCCCACTGAGCTTTGTGCCAACTGTACATTTGATTAGCATACTCTCTGTGACTTAATCCAAATCATCAAAAAAGTGTTAAACAGCATGGGGCCAATTGTAAGTTTTCTTTTAATCATGTGATCATTTAGTCTTCTGAACATTCTCCAATTTGTTAATGTCTCTGCTAAAATGAGGTTTCTAGAAGTCAACGAAGTCATCCAGGTGTGGTCTCAGCAGGGCAGCAATTTCACCCTAAAGACTGTGCTTTGAGGTATGGAATCTCAATTCACATTGGGTTTGTTTTATTGTTAAGATTTCTGCTTTCATATCAAATTATTGAGTTATAGTGAGATTTTTATCCAACAGAAAGTCTTTTCAAGAGAAATGCTTTCTACCAACCTACCCCACTTTCCCAATCTATCCTTGTATATGTGGGCAATATTACAAAACTTGCACATTTACAGAAAACAAAAAGAAATTGAGAAGGGGAACAAACTAGTCAACTTTGTTACTACCGTGTTAAATTCAAAATATACTTAATAAAAACTGAACTTAATAGGAATTTAGGATTTCACATTCAATCCTCTTTTTTTCTTTTCTGTACATTAAGTGGTTGGTATTTTTCATGATCATTGAGTTCATAATGATAAAGAGTCAATTTAAATTAAGTGAAGTATCAGAATTATAAATTTAGAGCTGTAAGGAAAGAAAAACAAAAAAAGGAAAGAAGGAAGAAAGGAAGAAAAGAAGGAAGTGCTTTATAAATATTATCTCATTTGATTCTCACAACAACCATGTGAGGTAGATACTTTTATTATTTCCATTTTACAGATGAGGAAACTGAGGCTGAGATGTCAAGTCACTCATGCTCACAAGGAAGAAAAGAAGGAAGGAAAAAAGCATTTATTAAATACCTACTATCAGGAAAACTGAATTAAAATCTGGTTTCAGCCACTTACTAACCAGGCAAGTTACTTAACTGTGTTTGCCTCAGTTTCCTTATCTGTAAAATAAGTTGGAGAAGTAAATGGCAAACCACCCCAATATCTATAAAGAGGGTCATAAAGAATCAGACATGACTGAGCAACAGCAACATTCCAGGTAATGGTGTGAAGCATTTTATAAATATTATTTTATTTCATTCTCACAACCCAAGGAGGGAAGTGCTACTATTACCCCATTGTAGAGCTGAGGAATATGAGGCAGACAGAGGTGAAGGGACTTGTCTAGGATCTCAGAGCTGGAAAGTGTCTCAGGTCAAATTTGAATTCAGGTCTTTTTGACTGTAGACCCAACACTATCCATTATGCCATCTAGTCTTACTCTCTCCTTTTAATGAAGAGGAAGCAGGCACAGAAAGGATTAAGATTAGGTGATTGCCCAACAAGGTCATGCAGGGGATCTAAGATCATAAATTTAGATTAGGAAGAGAATGTACTGATTACTTAATCCAATCCCATTATTTTATGTATAAGAAACTTGAGTCACAGAGAAGTTTGGTGATTTACCTGGATCTTACTTTGATCTCTTACTCTGTATACTTGTTTGCAGCCAATAATACAGATTTAATTGTTTAATAACATTTTTCATATTTTAGACCTTATATACTTCCCATCCACATGGAAGCCTCCCCTTGTCACTCAATATATAGTGTTTCCTATATGTCAGGTACTGTGTGAAGTGCCTGAGAAAAATGGTCAAGTAAAACCAATTGACAGTCACAAGAATTGCGTCTGAGAGTTTATGTTCCAATCAAAAACATGAACTTCCCCAACCCCACTGCCAAACCTCCAAGTTGTAGTGACCCTGCATTAATATCCATCCTCTGGCGCTGTTATTAGTCACTGGATTGTGTTTGATCTGTGTTCTGCCGCCAGGATATGTTGTTTTCATTAGCAAACTGTGGGTACCCAGGTGCCAGATATAGCCCTGAAGCTTTCTCTCTCCCCTTGGCCCTGCCTAGGACGGACCTGCCACAGTAGGGAGTAATACATGTAGATGGACATGCATCCCCAAGGGAGAGACTGTGCATTCTAACTATGATGCTGCAATAGAACTGGGACCACACAGTCCCCAACATCAGCTCATAAACCGACTATTCTGTGAGGACACTAGATATTATATTTGCATGAATGAATGATTGTTTTCCAAGAGCTTGTGTCCAGCTGTTCTCTCCCTGTGTAGCCATGATAAGTATGGGACCCATGCCGTTCCTCTTTAAAGGTTTAAATGAGGTTAACCAGCCTGGATTGAGTATAAAGCACCTCTGGTTATTGGAAAAGAGACAAGGTCAGTTCTCCTGCAGGGGAAGGAATGGTTTCTGAGAGTGATGTTCAGATCAACACTTCAGAATATTAGTGAAGCCTTGTCTTTGGAGCAAACCCAAGAACCTCTGCAGTATTTACTTATTTTGAGACATCTCTTCCAGTTGAAAAAGATTCAGTTTTCAGTAAAATATTTCTGAATTGTTAATACTAGAAACTGCCAGGGGGTAAAGTCAAGTGATGATAACTTTGTTTCCATTAAGAGAAGAAACAGCATGATGGATAGAATTACTTGACTTGGAATCAGTAGGTCCGGAGTTCAAATGTCCCCTCAGACACATACTAACTCTATGACCATGGCCAACTCACTTAACTTCTTTTGATTGATCTTCTGTAAAATAAGGTGGTTGAACTAGCTGGTGCCTTTAAGTTCTCAATATTTGATTCTAGGATCTCTAAGGAACAGTGACATAGAATGGTCTCTAATAGGAAGTCATTTTGTGATTAGTCAGTCTACATACCAATCAATCAAGTGAATTAATAAGCATTTGTTAAAAATATCTATTATGTACTAGGTACTGGGGAAGCCAATCCAGAGAGTGTTAAAATTTATCTTAAGGCCTCTTCACCCTCTACACTTTCTTTTTTGGTAGAACTCATGAATTCCCATCACTTTAACTGCCATCTCTATATATTCATCTCTATGTGTCCAGTCCTGGTATTGCACTTGACCTTTGGTTCCTTATTACCAGTGGTTTTTGGAAATTTCAAACTACATGGCCAAAATTGAACTCGTTACCCTAACTGACCCCCACAAAAAACCTCCCCATGTCCTAAACATCCTCATTTCTGTCAATGGTATCACTGTTCTCTCAATCTGTCACCTTTGCTATCTTGACATTGTTCTAGAACATTCTTTCTCACTCATCTTCCAATACCCAATCAGTTGGTGAATATAGCTATTTCTGTCTTTATTAAACGTCTTACATGTGATCCCTTCTTTCTTTATTGTTACTTTTTTATTTATTTTTAAAATTTATTTTCAATTTTCAGCATTCATTTCCCCAAAATTTTGAAGCTCAAATTTTCTCCCCATCTCCCCTGCTACCTCTACCTCAGGAAACTGTGAATTCTGATGAATCTTTCTTCCAATCTGCCCTCTGTTCTATCATCCCCTCCCCCTCTTATCCCCTTGTCTTCTGTTTTCCTATAGGGCAAGATAGATTTCTATAGCCCATTGCCTATATATCTTATTTCCTAGTTACATGTAAAAACAATTTTTATATTCATTTTTAAAGCTTTGATTTCCACAGTCTCTCCCTTTCCCCTTCCCCACCCACCTTCATTGAAAAGGCAAAAATTCTATATAAGTTTTACCTGTGTAGTCATGCAAAACACTTCCATAACAATCATGTTGTGAAAGACTAATGTTATTTCCCTCTATCCTGTCCCACCCTTCATTTATTCTATTCTCTCCTTTCACCTGTCTACCAAACTGTTTACTTCCTCCACTATGTCATCCCTTCTATTGTCCCCCCTCTTATCACCTTCCCCCCTTTCTTCCTGTATGGTTAAGATAAAACTCCATACCCAATTGAGTGTGTATATTATTCCCTTCTGAAGCCAAATCTGATGTAAGGAAGGCTCATTTATTCCCTCTCACCTTCCCTTTCTTTCCCTCCATTTTATGTGAAGTGATTTACTTCATTCTACTTCTCCCTTTCTCTTTGTCCTAGTACATTCCTCTCAACCCTTAATTTTTGGTTCTATATGTCATCCCTGTGCCCTCTTTCTCCACATATATACATATATATGTGTACATATACACACAAACATTTATACATACACACATATACACAGACACACACATGCACATATACATATACACACATGCATACACACAAACACACATGTATGTGTGTATATACATATATATATGTATGTATGTATGCATATTTCCAACTATCCTAATACTGAGAAAGGTCTCATGAGTTACAAGTATCATTTTTCCATGTAGGAATGTAAACAGTTCAACTTTAATAAGTCCTTTATTCTTCTTTCCTGTTTACCTTTACATGCTTCTCTTGATACTTTTATTTGAAAATCAAATTTTCTATTCAGCTCTGGTCTTTTCAACAAGAATACTTTGAAGTCCTCTATTTCACTGAAGTTTCATTTTTTCCTCTGAAGTATTATACTCAGTTTTGCTGGGTAGGCGATTCTTAGTTTTAATCCTATCTCCTTTGCCCTCTGGAATATCATATTTCCAAGCCCTCTGATCATTTAGTGTAGAAGTTGCTAAGTCCTGTATTATTCTGATTGAGTTTCCATAATACTTGAATTGTTTATTTCTGATTGCTTATAATATTTTCTCCTTCACCTGAGGACTCTGAAATTTGGCTACAATAATCCTAGGAGTTTTCCTTTTGGGATCTCTTTCAGGAGTTGATCAGTGGATCCTTTCCATTTCTATTTTACCCTTTGCTTCTCAATTATCAGGGTAGTTTCCCTTGATAATTTCTTGAAAGATGATGTCTAGGCTCTTTTTTTAATCATGGCTTTCAGGTAGTCCAATAATTTTAAAATTCTCTCTCCTAGATCCATTTTCCAGGTCGTTGTTTTTCCAATGAGATACTTCACATTGTTTTATAGTTTTTCATTCTTTTGGTTTTCTTTTATAATTTTTTGATTTCTTATAAAGTCATTAGCTTCCATTTTCTCCATTCCAACTTTTAAGGAATTATTTTCTTCAGTCAGTTTTTGGACCTCTTTTTCTATTTGGCCCATTCTGCTTTTCAAGGCATTCTTTTCCTCATTGGCTCTTTGGATCTCTTTTGCTGCTTGGGTTAGTCTAGTTTTAAAGGTTTTATCTTCCTCAGCATTTTGGGGGGGTTTCCTTTAGCAAATTGTTGACTCATTTTTCTTGATTTTCTTGCATCATTCAAATTTCTCTTCCCAATTTTTCTTTACTTCTCTTACTTGATTTTCAAAATCCTTTTTGAGCTCTTCCATGACCTGAGACCAAATCACATTTTCTTGGAGGCTTTGGATGCAGGAGCTTTGGCTTTGTTGTCTTCTTCTGGCTGTATATTTTGATCTTCCTTGTCACCAATGATGTAAGAAAATAACTCTTTACTGAGCAAGTAAGAGTCTATAGTCTGTTTCTTTTCCCCCATTTGCTTATTTCCCCAGCCACACTTAATGTGTGAGCTCTTTGTTAAGTGGAGTGCTTCAGAAGCAACTGTAGCTTCAGCAGTGGGTGCACCACTTACCCTGGGCTGGGGCTGGGGTGCTCCCTTCTCAGCCAGGTGAGAGACTTCTCACTGACCTTCGAAGCTTTGGTGTTTGTGGGTCAAGAAGTTCAGAAACCACAGCAGCCACTAGTGATTCAGGCACCTAAGATCTCCTCCATTTTTGCTCACAGCATGGTTTGATAGACTCTTCCTGTTGACCTTCCAGATTGTCTTGGGCTGGAAATTTGCTTCATTCCAAAATTTTGTGGCTTCTGCTACTCTAGAATTTGTTTAGAGTAATTGTTTACAGATTTTTTTTGAGGGATTAGGGGGAAAACTCTAGCAGGTCTCTACTTTTACTCTGCCATCTTGGCTCTGTCCCCCCATCTCTTCTTTCTAGCCACAAATTTACTACCCTAGTTCAGGCCCCCATTTCTTCTTGCCCATGTTGTTGTGATAGTTCCCTAATTGGTTTCCCTGCCTTAAATCTGGATCTGCTCCAGTCAGTCCCCATCCTCTGTCTAATCTATAATCTCTTCCTTTCTTTAAGTTTCTTCCTGTTGCCTATAAACATATCTATTTCTCTCTCATCCTTGAAAAACTCCCATCACATCTTACCACCTATGCTATTTGCCTTATAGCTCACTTCCCTTTATGAACAAAGTTCTTAAAAAATATTGTCTGCCCCTGGTACTTCCTTCTCTCATTCACTTTTAAATCCCCTGATCTCTCTTCAGATCTCATTTAGCGGAAATTACCCTTCTAAAGTTATTAACTACCTCTTAATTACCAATTTTAAAATCATTTTCTCTATCCTCATCCTTCTTTACATCTCTCAAGCTTTTGGCACTGACTATACTTTCTTTCTAGATGCTCTCTCCTTTCCTAGTTTTTATGACACTACCTACTACTAGTTGTATTTTTTTCTGATTGTCCTCTCCACAGTTCATTGGAGAGTCATACACTAGGCCTTATTCACTTAGCTGTGGATGGACCTCAAGGCTTTGTCCTGGGCTTTCTTTTTTTCTCTTTATACCTTTTGACTCTAGGCTCAGTTCCCATAGATTTAATTATGTCTGTGTCTAAAGGACTCCAAGATGTAAATATCTTTCTCCTGATAATCTCTCTCCTGATCTGTATTCTTTCATTTCAAAATGCTCATTGGAAAATTCATATAGGACATCCATTCTTCCATCCCAAAATACCCATTAGAAAATTCATATTGGATATCACATAGGCATCTTGAACTCAACATGTCCAACACACAGTTCAATCTTTCCCACCAAACCCACTTCTCTTCCAAATTTCACTATCACTGCTAAGGAAATCATAATCCTTCCATTTAAGGTTCTAAACCTTGACATCATTCTCAACTCCTTATTTTCACTCTGATCAAATATCTAATCAGCTGCCAAATTTTGTCATTTATCCTAGCATAACACCTTCTGCTATGTCCTTTTCTCTCCTCTCACACAACTACTGTCAAAGTTCAGATGCTAATCACTCTCACATGGACCATTGAAATTACTTCCTATTTGGTATCGCTGCCTTAAATGTCTCCCTTTTCATAGCTATTTTTCTCTTAGCTGCCAAAGTATAGGTCTGAACACATCCTTATTCAATAAACTCCAGGAGATTTTTCTTTTTAAAAATGTAATCATAACAAATGTTTATGTAGCATCTACTATGTGCTAGGCACTGTGCTAAGGGCTTGATAAATAATATTTCATTTGATTATCACAATACTCTTGCCAGGTAGTTGCTATTAATATCACCATTTTATGGATGGGAAAACTGAGATAGACAGAATACAGCATACCCAGGGATAATACAGTAAGTATCTGAGGTCAGGTTTGTACTCAGGTCTTCCTGACTCCAGGTCCAACATTCTATCCATTGCACCACTCAACTATATCTTGTTGTTAAATCTTTTTTTAGGTCATATTGGACTCTTAGTGACCCCATTTGTGGTTTTCTTGACAAAGATACTTGAGTGATTTGCCATTTCCTTCTCCAACTCATTTTACAGAAGAGGACACTAAGGTAAACAGGGTTAAGTGACTTGCCCATGGTCACACAGGTAGTAAGTATCTGAGATCAGATTTGAACTCATGAAGATGAATCTTCCTGCTTCCATGCCCAGTGCTCTATTCAGGGTACCACCTAGCTTCTCCTAACTGCCTTGATGCTCAATCATAAATCTGCTTTTTGAAACAGTCCTCCATATTTTTGCATAGGCTGTTTTGAATGCCAAGAATGCTCTCTTTCTTCCATTCCTTTCCTTAGAATTGTTAGTTTCCTCTGAAGCTCAGCTCAATCACCACCTTCTACAGGAGGCATTTCGTGATTCTGCTGATTCTTAGTGGTCCTCCCTACTCCCTGAAATTAGTTTTCAGCTATTTTCATTTATATATCAAAAGGACATTTTCCAACCACAACTGAAAGAAGATCAGACATTTTTGGGGAAAAAAAATACTAGATTTGGAGTCAGAGGAGGAATTTGAATTCCAGCTCTGAAATTTACTACTTGTGTGACCTTGGCAGGGGGGGCATCATTTAACATCTCTGGGTCTCAGTTTTAACATTTAGAAAGTCCACTCTACCATTCTTTTTAGCTCTAAATACTGTGTAAAAGGAAAGAAACGTCATTTTTGCTGCTTACAGATTTGGAAAAAAAACAAACACGTATTCTCTCTTGTCTCCTGTCAGACAGAAGGCAGCTGATAGATTTAATGAAAAGTTGTTATTGTGTGAATTGAGATGGCAGTTTGGTCTCCTTTGGATACTAGGCAAGATTGGCATTATTTCTGCTATCTCTTTTGAATTCTTTGCAACTTTTTTTCTGAAGGATTTGAGGCATTTTTTTTTATCAAGGAGAATGCATATAAAAATCTTTTGGTTTGGTCTTTCTGTTCCCAGGACTGGCATCATGTCTCGCCCATAGTAGGTACTTCACAAGTTCATCCTTGCTATCGTCATTGACAAGTATTTACTAAGCCCCTACTGTGTGTCAGACACTGTGCTAAGTGCTGGGGATATATAGAAGGGCAAAAATATGATTTCTGCCCCAGAGAACTCACTATAGAAGAGGGGAGACTATGTGCAAGCAACTGTATAGGTATAAATATAAGATAAATGGGCAGGGTGAAGAGTAGGAGGGGGTCTCCTATAAGGTAGGGTTTTAGCTCAGTCTTGAAGGAATTGTTGAATTGAATATAATGCACTTACACTGATTGCGACTGGATCACTGGATTTGCATATGAAGAATGAACATTGACCAATAATTTCTATGTCTGGTTCTGTCTGAATAAGTTGGAAATAATAAATAGAGGTAAGATTCTAGAATTGTAGGTGAATGGGAAAGACTTTCTGTAGAAGGTGAACTTTTAGTTAGTACTTGAGGGAAGCCAGGAGGTGGAGATAAGAAGGGAGGGAAATTCAGGCATGGGAGACACCCAGAGAAAATGCCCAGAGGTGAGAGGGAGTGTCTTGTTTGGGGAAAAGCAAAGAGGCTCAGTCTACAAACCTCCCTCGTTTTCCACTCAATTTGTGAAAATTCTGCTGGAGCATTTGGACTGTCCTCCATTCATTTGCCATTACCATGCCCTTCTCTTTCAATCAGTTATTTCTTTGATGGCATTCTTTATTCCTTTTTCTTTGAAGTTCCTTATTTCTTATATGTTCCCACCCGCTAACCATTCATCTCTCTATTGTGGTACATAGTTTTAATTCTTTGTCGAATATTGGGTTGGGTGTCACAGTCTAATAACAAAAGTGCTGGAATGTTAGTATTGTAAGGATGAATCTTTGTTTCTCTAGGTAGAGGACTTTAATAACAGAGACTGGTATTTCCTGAAGGGAATCCAAATTATATTCTCTTTATGTAATGGGAAACTATTTAATTTCAAGGAATAAAGAATATGGAGAAATTCAAGAAACAGGGAGCAAAGTGAATAAACTGATGAAGAGTGAAGAAAACAGGACTGTGATTACATGAGTCATGGTGGTGTCAATGCTTGAAATAAACTCAATGCTGAAAACATTAATATTCAGATGCCATGTAATGGTCAGGCTTGATTCTAGAAGTTTTTTAGTAAGTTTTCTCTTAGTAGAGAGGTGTGGAAAGAGATATGTGCTGTCCTCTTATTGCTTTGTTTAATGAATTTTATTATAT
Organism: Potorous gilbertii; assembly: GCA_028658325.1. Lineage (NCBI taxonomy): Eukaryota > Metazoa > Chordata > Mammalia > Diprotodontia > Potoroidae > Potorous > Potorous gilbertii. The sequence goes on from CM053773.1 coordinate 214,999,335, forward strand.
GTGGTGATCTGATCATAGATTTAGAACTAGAAGGAACCATAGAGATCACCTAATCCAATCAGTATATTTTACAGATGAGGAAACTGAGGCATGCAGATGTTAAATGACTTGTCCAAATTCACACAGATTTGGACAGAGCCTAAATTTGAATTCAGGTCTTCTAAATCCAGAGTTCTTAAAGGGGCAATCACTTGGCTATTCATTGAATGGACATTGCCTTAATCAAAGTGAGACCTCACTTTAAAAAAGTCTTAAGGTCTCCCACTGCATCCTGGGATGACTCCAGTAATCCTGATCCATATCTGGCCACTGGACCCAAATGGCTGTGGCGTAAAAAGTGAGGCTGATGATTTTATACAGACCTGCCTCACTTAAATCCAATTCATTTACAAATTATGTCAGCATTTTCCTGATGTCATAGTTCTTTTCGAGAATGAAGACAAATTACACAGCCACAACCTTTGTTACAAGGAAGAGTTCCATTAGGGAGACAATATTGAGTAATGACAGTGGTATTGAAAAAAAAACTAAAGAACACTAAAAACATTTAAAGAAAATAAAATAAATGAGGGAATTGGGCTATCTGACTTCTCACATCTGACACTGTATAATGCCATGGGAGGTAGAGTAAAAAATGCTACATTTAGAATCTGAAAACTTGGGTACAAATCTCTCAACAGTACTTTTTACTTCTGTTACCTTGAACAGATAACTTTATCTCTCTGGTTTTCTTGGCCTCTCAGCTGTAAAATCAGGAGCTAATCTTGGACAATCTCGAAGATCCTTTCTACCCTTGAATATTTGAACCTATGGATTTCATATCTGCAGTTCCAGGACAATGATGGTGATGGAGTTCAGTCATTATGAAACTTCTTTCCATTAAACATGGTTATAAACTTCTCTGTTCATCCTGGTCAAATAAAAGAGATACTGAGAGAATGACTGATCATAATTTCCATCTTCTAAGTCTTACGTTGGCTTCTATCAAACAATTCTGCTTACCACAGGTCAACCAGAAAGCATTTGGTAATCGCATACTTCTGTCCCACCCTCTATTCTCAGAATCCAGAAAATACAATGCCTATATATGGAGAATTTATATTCTAAGTGCATATAAAATTATATGCAATATAATTATAAAGTAAATAAACAAGACTATCCAAGGCAGTTAATGTAAGGTAATTTGGGAGGGAAGGTACTACCAGTTGAAGGAAAAATAAATATTTATACAGAAGTTAATGTAGAAGTCTTGAAGGGGAAAAAGGACTCTATGAGCCCAAGGTAAGGAGGGAGTGCATTGCAGGCACATAGGATGGCATGGAAAAGGGGGATGAAATCTTGTGTCAGAAATGGAGAGAATGATGGGTTGGATGGATCACAGAGGACAGGAAGAGGAGAGAGTTCCAGTGAGGCTGGAAAGATAGAATGGGGTCTGATTGTGTAAGGCTTTATGGGCTAAGCAGAATATTTGATCATAGAAACAATAGGAAGCCATTGATTAGAGGATTCTTATGATCATATCTAGTCTTAAGGAAAATCACTTTGGCAACAGTGTCACCTCTCAACTGAGAGAGGGATGAGGGTACTATAGGAACCTTGAGGAGAAGATGCTTGGAATAGCTATTGAGGTGATTTAGAGAATCAATTAATAAGGAGTAGAATATTTTGCCTTGTTGTAGTGGGCTTAGTTAAGAGTGGATAACATGTATTTGTAATAGACTCAGTCCCATTGTATGATTTCATCTAGTTGTATTTGGCAGCATGTGGGTAGATGGGATGAATGGTGGAATCCAGAGTTTGCTTATCAAAATAGCCCATCATTTCTTTTTTTATAAAATGAAATGCCAATCTACCATTCCTGGAACCCTATTTTGACCTCTCTGACTGGTCATCTGACCATTGAAGCTCCAGAGTTAGGATGGTGCCTGGTACATATCAAGTACTTAATAGCAAAGTTGTGTTGATGGATGAACTGGCCATCCTCTCTCATCATTTGTCTTCACTAGATTGTCATCCCAATGAAACTTGTGAGTTTCTACCCTTGGACCAACTTAATCCATGAGATAATCTTCCCTTTCCCTAGATTATGCAAAGCTCTCTCACTTCCTAATATTTCAAACCCAAATTATAAAGTGATTAATCAGGGAGGAGGGAAGGGGAAATTCCTTCCCAGGGATTATGTCTGTTATTGGTAACCAAGTGCCTTTGAGATAAGAGTTAGATATCCTCTAAATAACCATAATGACAGATTTTATATAATGCTTTTTAAAGATTTATAAAGAACTTTAGGCACATTACGGGTAGCAGTGGATGGAGTGCTAGACTTGAAGATAAAGGAAATTAATAAAAAACATTTATTAAGTACTTATTATATCTGTACACCAAACACAATGTTAATAAGTTCTAGAAATACAAATATAAAAGCGACAGTCTCTGATGTCAGAGAATGGGAAAAGTAATTTATTAATCAAATACTCCTTGCCTGGCACTGTGCTAAGCATTTTTACAACATTATTTGTTCTTCATAGTAACATTAGAAAATAAGTGCTGCTATTACCTTTATTTTGCAGTTGAGGAAACTGAGGCAGACATAAGTGACTTGCCCAGGGCTACACAGCTAGTAATGTCTGAAGTTAAATTTTAATTCAAATCTTGACTCCATGGCCTTCACTCTATCCACTGAATCACTCAATGCCTTCCAAGAAGTGTATTTCTGGGAGTCATTTACCTAGAAATAATAAATCTATGAGAGCTTATGAGATCACCGTGTGAGTGACTGTAGAGAAAAGAGAGAAGTGAACCTGGATGGAGCCTTAAAGAACATGTGCAGTTAGTTTCCTACTATAAGGTATGAACCAAACAAAGAGATAAGTGGGAAGATTCTGAGTTGTTGTGCTGGGTGGGAAGGCTCCAAGACCTGAGATCAAATTTTACCTCAGTGAATTATACAAGCTTTGTGACCCAACGTGAGTCACTTAACGTTTTCCAGCCTCATTTTCCTCATCTGTAAAATAGGAATAAAAATCCGATCTACTTTTTAGCAATATAAAGCTATTCACGGTACGTTGGAAAACTTTAAAGAGCTGTATGTGGTAGGTTATTAATATTATTAATTATTGATGTTATTCATAATCCTGAGCAAGCCATTTAATCAAAGGCTCACTGATCTCGTCTGTAAAATGGGCATAACTATAGCGGAAGAAACACAAGATTATTGAAAGATTCGCATGAGTGTACTATGTGGTTTTAACAACTTGAAATTTCAGTTCTGGTTGTTACCTCAGGTGATCCTTGCAACAACCTTGAGATAACTTCTACAGGTCTTTTCATCCTGGTTTTATAAGTGTGGAAACAAGTTCAGAGAGGTTCAATGATTTTCTTCCACTGCTTGTAAGTGACAGAGACAGGTTTCGAACTAAGATTTCTCCTGCTGAGAGAGAGAGAGAGAGAGAGAGAGGGAGGGAGAGAGGGAGAGAGGGAGGGAGAGAGAGAAAGAATATATCAAATTATATGTAACAAATATAAACAGGGGCCACTAAACCATGGATAAATGTCCCTGCAGGAACACACTGACTTAGAAAATTATATATTAACATTTTCTGTGATCTATCGTATTTTTTCTTTTGTTAAATATTTTCCAATGACATTTTAATCTTGTTCTGACTTCACTAGGGAGGTTAACACCTTTGCATTGCACTGTTGTAAAGAGACTTTGCATTAGGATGATAGTAGGTTGCCAGGAATAGAAAGGAGAATATGGATCCAAGAAGGAAAAAAAAGAAGAAATGGAGATTAAAATAATTTATCGTAACCATGCATTTTATATGAAGGGCAGCAAAGAGTCATTGAAGGCTTACTTTAGCAACTGGATACCTTCTGCAGAAAGGGGATTATGAGCCTCAAGGACTAAGTCTACACAAAATCCTAGCTCTTTCACTCACAGCCCGGTCCGCTTTTCTGCCATTTGGTGGCACAAATCTAAAGCCATGTTTAACAGCTTCACTTTTGTATGACCATGTTAACATGGTTCCTTCTACCACACAGCACAGCGCCTGTTTCCCACATCAAGGGCCAAGGCATTTGTGTGCTTCGGGCAAGGTTGGAAACCTGTCTCTGCCCTTTCTCAACTCCTGTCCACCAAGGGCTCAGATCCTTCACTCTAATAGGTGGGACCTGATTTGCTCCTGACTGCTATTTGATATTGTAGGAAACTCACACAAAGGAATGTCCATTTTAACCAATGGTGAGTGATAACTGTGATTGCTGTGAAACAGGCATATCAGAGAGTTGCTTTGATCATTGACAAGTGAAGTGATTTGCTCAGAGAGATAGAGCTAATACATATATCAGGACTTGAATGCAGATCTCCTGGATTCCAAAGCTGACTCTTCTGGTTTTCTTCTCTTTCTCTAACCATGTCCCTAATTCTATACTACTTTTCAGAACTAGATTTATCACAAAATTAATATCTATGAAAACAGATTTGTTATAAAAGCTTGGAGAGAAGACTTTTCTGGCATTTAAAAAAGTTGCATTTATGTGAAGGCAGATGAAAGAAATGCCCTTCTGTGTCATGCCAAGGGCAGGTGGCTGCCCTGCCTGTCCCACCTCTTTTACCCTTTAAATTCTTGACTCAGCATTGCCATTTATTTTAATTGTGAAATATTTACATGTGATGGTCACTGTGCCACCTTGAGAATGATGAATGTTCCCTTTTTCTTGGGGGACTATGGAATCAACCACTACAGTATCCCTTAGTTACCTGACTGATGAGATGCTGCATCGTCTGCCCTTAATCTGTATCTGCCACAAATACCTGAGGATGCTGGCAGAATTAAGACCACATTTTAGCTAGGAGACTCACTCTTCTCCTCTGAACAGATGAAACCCAAAGCGTATGTCCAGCAAGTGAATCAGGAGCATGGAATGCCCTCCAGTCTAGGAGTCAGGAGATCACGGTTCCAACTTCAACTATGGAACGATCTTGCTATATTTCTGTGTCTAACCCACTCTGCCTAGAAGCTAGTGCCTTTTCTGTTGGTTCACTACAATTTGTCTTCAATATCTCTTCTTTGTAAGAAAATTTTTGTAAAGTGCTCAGCATACTATCTGATACTTAGTAGGCACTGTGAAATGTTAATTTTCTTCCCCTCACTCCTAGTTCTTTGCCTGTTGTCTCTCCCTTTAGAATATAAACTCCTTGAGGTCAGGGATTTTTTCTTTTTTTTTTTTTAATTTTATGGTGTGTGTATTTCCAGTGCTTAGCATACTACTGCACATAGTAGGTGCTTAATAAACGTTTATTGACAGAGTTACCGTATAATCTTGAGTGAGATATTTA
>CM053773.1:215009675-215069496 GCA_028658325.1 Potorous gilbertii
ACTTATATGTATGTATGTGTAAATATATATATACACACACAAATTATATATTTGTATGTTATGTAAATGACAAATTAGATTCAATCTCAGAGGGAGGGCACTAAGCTTAAGGAGGACAGGGCAATGGTTCTTATGGTAGGAAGGACTTTAGCTTCTTGGAAGCCAAGAGGAAAGGATAAAAAAAGGAGGGAAAATCCCCTGGCATGGAAGATAACCAGTGAAAATTCAGTCAGGAGATGATGAGTCTTGTGCAATGAACACCGAGGAGACAATGGCCATTATATTATAGAATAGTGGGTAAAGGGAAGTAAAGAATGTAAAGACTAGAAATGAAGAAAGGAGCCAAATTATGGGGAGCTTTGAAAGCTAAGTGGGAGGTTTATAGCTGATCTTGGATGCAGTAGATAAAGTCACTAGAGGTTGTTGAATGGTGAGGGTGGGGTTGGGTGGGTGGGGTTTGACATGATCCAATCAAGGAAAGTCATTGTGGAGGCTGGATTGGCATAGGGACAGATTTGAAGCAGGGAGGTCAACCAGCAAGCTATTGCAATAGTTCCGGCTTGTGTTGATGAGGACCTCCACCAGGGAATTGTCAGTATGGAAAATTTATTGGAAGTTTACTTAGCAGCCAAAAAAATCAAATAAACATACAAAATAAGGGATAAAATTTTACATAAAACTCTGCATTTTGTAAGGCAGAACTAATTAACTAAACAACAAAATTTAAAAAAATCCTATTCCCATCCATGTCTATTGAAGTGTCTTAAAATCTCTTTTTCTCTTTTTTCTCCCCTCTTTTCCCTCCCCTCCTTTCTCCTTCTCTCCTCTTTTTTCCTCTTCTCTCCCCTCCCCTCCTTTCTCCTCCTCTCCTCTGCTTCCTCCCTTCCCATCTCTCCCTCCTTCTCTCTTTCTCTTCCTCTACCACCCTCCTTTCTCTTTTTCTCTTTCTTCTACTTTCTCTTTCATTCTCTTCCTTTTTTCCTGTCCCTTTTTCCCTTACCATTCTTGCTTCCCTCTTCCCCATTTTATTCCTTTCAATCTTGTGTTCTCTTTATTTTTGATTTCTTTCATCCTTTCTTCCCACCACCCAGCTTTCTTTTTTCTTTCAGTACCTATCCTTCCTTCCATCCTTCCCTTCTTCCTTCCTTTCTCTCTCTTTTTCTTATAAAATACTTATTTCTCTTTCTCTCTAGATGTACTTGCCATTGGTGTCGATCTTGCCTTTGTCTCGCTTTGTATGGATCTTTTCATATTTCCCCATATGCCTCATATTTAGACTTTTGTATGGCACCACCGTATCCCAACTTAGGGGCTTTTGTGGTATGTTCAGTTGGTGTTACCTTGTATTAGATCCTAGGTGTCCATTTTCCCAAGTGCATGTCCCTATTTTGCGCAGACACTAGCTTAGCTCTATCGATCTAGTAAAACAACTTCTGGCATACCCCAGAGACATTGTAGGTTCTGCTTGAGATCACCACAATAAAGCAAATATTGCAATAAAGTGAGTCATGAATTTTTGGTTTCCTGATGCATCTAAGAGTTATGTTTATACTATCCTATAGTCTCTTAAATGTGTAATAGTATTATATCCAAAAAATATGCATACCTTAATTAAAAATACTTTATTGCTAAAAAATGCCAACCATCATCTCAGCCTTCAGCAAAAGTCTCAATATCTTTGCTGGTGGAGGGTCTTGCCTCAATGCTGATGAGTGCCAACTTCTCAGGGTGGGGGCTGCTGAAGGTTAGGGTGGCCATGGCAATTTTTAAAAAATAAAACAGCAATAAAGTTTACCAGGTAGACTGACTCTTTCTTTCACTTGAACACTTAGAGCTCATTGTATTTATTGATCTGATTTAATATTATTGTGTCTGAGGAATAGGGAGGCCTGAGGAAAGGGAGAGAGACAGAGTTGGTAGGTGGAGCAGTCAGAACACCCCCAACATTATCTACTAATAAATTAAGTCCTTTGTCTTATGTTGTCATGGATTGTGGTGCCCAAAAACAATTAGAATTGTAGCATCAAAGATCCCTGATCACACATCACCATAACAGATACAAACATAATGACAAAGTTTGAAATGTTCTAAGAATTATTAAGAACATGTGCTATTGGAAGAATGGTGCCCAGAGATTTGCTCAATACAGGGTTGCCATAAACCTTCCATTTGTAAAAAACAAAACAAAAACAACCTAGTATCCGTGAAGCATGGCGATACAAAGCTCAATAAAATGAGATATGCCTGTATAGTAGATTAAACCCAACCAAAACACATAGATATGCTGCTTCCTCTGCTCCTGCACCACTCACCTCTTTTCATCTACACAAACTCTTGTCTACTTAACCATTCATGACTAACAATAGCAACATTACCATAGTGTAATGGAAATTCTCTTTAAATTTTTTAACCTTGCCCATCCCCCATTGAGCCTTGCCCAACAGTCTTCTTCTCATTCTTTGAATCTTTTAGGAGACAAGATGACAAGTGGATAGGAAGAAAAAAGAAAGAAAGGAAGGAAGAAAAAAGGGAGGGAGAAAGGAAGGAAGGAAGGAAGGAAGGAAGGAAGGAAGGAAGGAAGGGAGGGAGGGAGGGAGGGAGGGAGGAGGGAGGAAGGAAGGAAGGGAGGGAGGGAGGAAGGAAGTTCCTTGCACAATGCCCACCATCTCTTGGCTGCGTTTTCACTAGCTTTCCTCCTCCAGTCTTCCAAGGAGCTAAAGTCCTACCTTAGTAGAACCTGACCTGACCTCCTTGAGTTTAGTGCCCTCCCTATGAAACTGATTGCATCCAATTTATCATTTATATAATATAAAAATATATACACATATATACATGCAAATATATAGTTTGTGTACATATGTATGCATACACACATATATATGTTGATATATATGTATATATACAAATTGTATATAATTGTTTGCAATTCCCAGCCCCATTAGGTTTAATTCTTTAAGAGCAGGGGCTTTTCTTTCTTTTCTTTGTATCCCCAGAACTTAGATATAAAGAAAAAAATGGAAAAAAATTCCTGCCATCAATGAATTCCCTTTTTGTCAGGAGAGGAAACATATACCTCTCTCTCTCTCTCTCTCTCTCTCTCTCTCTATATATATATATATATATATATATATATATATGTGATAGATGTAAGATAATTTTTGTGGAGGAGGTACCAGCATCTGGGAGAATCAGGAAAGACTTCTATAAAAGTCAGTCAGTCAGTAAATATTTATTAAGTACCTACTATGTGCCAGAGAGTGGGCTTAACTCTTGGGATACACAGGAAGGTAAAAGATATTCCCTACTCTCAAGGATCTCACAGTCTAATGGAGGAGATGATATGAGGGAAAGTAAATTTGGAAATGCCCTCTTTAAAGGATTTGTAGGCATGATGCTCCCTTGAATTAATGAATTAGCACTTTGCTTGGACAAGAAATGTTTCTTGAAAAGCTACATAGGACCTGGGATACAAGGACTTGCATTCTCTTTGTCAAAAAGCAACTGATCCATACCTGACTAGAAAGCCTCAAAGACAGCATAAACACAGAAGGTTAGTAATGACAGGAACAGCAGCATTTGGACTGGAAAGGTATGCAAATAGAAGCAATTTAAAAAAAAAGAATATTATTGCTAAGTTACATGCTTTTGTAGAGATGAGGGGACATTACTTATCTATGAATGAAGTTGCATCTCTTTTGCAAAAACAATTGTGTGATGAAAGATAAGTTATGCAACTATGTTGCCTGATTTTAATCTGCGTTGTGCTTTTTCTTGGGTTGTTATTATTTTTTCACTTTAAAAAATTGAAAGGATGTAAGAAGGAATAAGTATTTGTATAGTGCCTACTATGTGTCAGATAATCACTTTTCATCTGTCACTCACAACAGCCCTGGGAGGTAGGGGCTATTATTAATCCCCATTTTACAGTTGAAGAAACTGAGGCAAATGGAAATTAAAGGATTCACCCAGGGTCTCACAGCTAGTTTCTGAGGCCAGAATTGACTCAGGTCTTCCTGACTTCAGACCCAGTATTCCACTCCTGTTCCATCAGCTGCCACTATGACAATAAGTATATTTGGACATTCAGTGACATTATTATTCTGTATCACAAAACCCTACAATTTGGCTTCCACCAGCTTTGGCAATTTTCTAGCAGCTAGATGACTCGGTAGATAAAGAACTAGCATGGAATACTGCTGGGATTATGTTGTAGAGGTCATGCAATTCCAGGTTTGGGAATTATATATGATATATTTAGATATTTATTTTGTATATTTATCCCATGGACAATGGAGAGCCTTGGAATGCTCAAGGTGGGGAATGATATGATCATAAATGTCTCTTTAAGAGATTATTTGCATATCTGTGTAGAGCATGGAATAGGACAGGGTAGGAACAAAGCGAGTCATTAGAAATCTATTAAAACAGACCAAGAATGACAAAAAAGGCTTAAACTATGGTGGTAAGCATTCCATTTAAGGGAAAGGGACAGGTGTAATTGTTGTAGAGGAAAAATCAAAAGGATTTGGCAACTTACTAGATAGGAGGGAGTGGAGAAGAGGGAAAGTCAAGAATGCCTTCAGAGTTCCCAACGAGACACAACAGAGGGTGTTTGCCCTCAGCCAAAATTGGGAAATTTCAAGGAGAGGGATGTTAAGAGTTGGTGTTGGAGAAAGATGATGAGTTCCCATTTTGGACATGTTGGGTTTTATAGGATGCCCAGGAGGAGACAGCCCAAAGGGAGTTGGAGATCCAACCCAGGAATTCAAGAAGGGGGTTTCATGTTTGGTAATTGAATCAAATAGGAGAGTTGAATGAGGAATGTAGCCATACTATGGAATTGGAGCAAGAGGAAAACATCTAAATTCCTTGTATTTGGGATGAAGAAGAAAAAGAAATGTTTGTGTTTTTCATATGTTGATCATCCATAACCTTCTTTGGAATAGTCAAATCTTCCTACAGTGAATACTGTTAAAGTGGAAATATGTTGAAATGAAACTATTTCAGAGCTGCACCTCATTGCCCATTTATTTCAGAAAATATTCTGTGCAACCACCATCCAGAACAATAAAATACAGTGATTTGGACAAGCCTTGAGCATTTGTCGCAGCAGCATCTCACTCATGTTATTATCAAGCAGGAATTGGTCCAAACTCAAGGCCAATTTGATCAGCAAATATTTACTGAGTACCTACTATGTGGAAGGCTCTGTGCCAGGGGCTGAGAAATACAAGAAGGATATGAGTAAGCCTTCCATGAACAGTATTTTTATAGAGAGAAAGTTAGGGGGAATGTCCAGTCAATGATAAAATATATCAACATAAATCTATTTTAAAAAGAGGAAAAAAATGAACACAAAGGAAATAGGTATTAAAGTATATGGTACAGAAATTTGTCTGCTATAAAGCAATGGGATATAGTAGAGTGCTGAGCTTGGAGTCACAATATATGAGTTCAGATTATGATTCTGTCACTTACTATTAACCAATCAACATTCATTAAGTGCCTACTATGTGCCAGACATTGTGCTAGGGGAAAAAAAAGGCAAAAGTCAGTCCCTGCCTTCAAGGCACTTACAATCTGAAGGAGAAGAAAACATGCAAACAAATTTACACAAAGCATAATAGATATAGGATAAATAGGAAATAAGTTAACAGAGGGAAGGCAGTGGATTTAGAAGAGGTTAGGGAAGACTTCCTGTAGAAAGTGGTATTTTTGTTTGGACTGAAAGGAAACCAGGGAGGTGAGTAGTTGGAACAGAGGAACAGAGGAAGGAGAGTGTTCCTGGCATCAAAGACAGCCAGAGAAAATGCCCAGAGCCAAGAGATAGAGTGTCTTATTCATGGAACAGCCAGAAGGCCAGAGTCACTGGATCAAAGAATATGTTTTGTGGAGAAAAGTGTAAGAAGACTTGAAAGGTAGGAATGGACCAGGTCATAAAGGCCTTTGAATACCAAACTGAGAATTTTGTATTTATTCCTACAGATAAGGTGTGTGTTCGTCCTTTATTGCCAAAGAAGACCATGACATCAAAGAAATGATGACATGACTTGCATTTGACTTTGGTTTGAGTGAGGGAGGGCTGTGCAGGTCACCAGCTTCACTTCTCCTCCAGAGCCATCTGAATCCAGTGACCAGATATTCATCAGGATGACTGGAGATGACCAAGGATGAGACAGGTGGGGTTAAGTGACTTGCCCAAGGTCACACAACTAGTGAGTGTCAAGTGTCTGAGGTGAGATTTTTACTCAGGTTCTCCTGACTCCTGCACTGGTACTGTATCCAGTACTGCACTACCTAGCTGCCCGCCCTGGAGATAATAGGGATTCATTGAAGTTAATTGAGTAGGAGTTGACATCGTTGGACCTGTTTCTTAAGAAACTCATTTTAGTAGCTGGAGAATGGATTAGACTGGGGAGAGACTGGAGGTAACAAGCAGATCCACCATGAGGGTCTTGAAACAGTTCAGGTGTGGGGGGATGAGGGCCTGAAGAGGAAGGTGGCAGAGTCAGAGGAGAGAAGGGGTCACGTCTGAGAGATGCCACAAAGGTAAAATCAGTAGGTTTTGGTAGATATGGGGAGTGAGAGATAGTGAGTCGTCCAGAATAACTGTTAGGTTGTGAGCGTCAGGGAGTGGGAGGAGGGTGTTGCCCCCCCTACAGGGACAGGGAAGGTAGAAGGGACAGTTTAGCAATGATGAGCTAAATACCTACGTAACCTCACATCCCTTAAACTTGCTGGGCCTTGGTTTCCTTGTCTGTAAACAAAATGAGGAGCTTGGACTATATGATCTTGAAAGTTCCTTCTACCTCTAAATCAATGTTCCCAATAATTAAAAGAAATAATAAATCATCCAATATTTATTGAACATCTACAGTGTGCCAGAAGCCATTGTAGGTACTAGGGACATAGAGTCAAAAAATGAAACATTCTCTACTTTTGAAGAATTTATGTTCTATGGAGGGTAGAGGACTTGTATACATTTACATGCCAAATAAGTGTATGCAAAACAAATGATTATGCTAATAGTGTGTAATATAATCACTCTTATTAATCATGCTCATTATGCCAGTTTTAGGGCAGCTCGGTGACTCAGTAGATAGTGCACTGGGTCTGAGGTTAGGCAGATTTATCTTTCTGAGTTCAAATCTGGCCTCAGACACTGACTAGCTAGGTGACCCTAGGCAAGTCACTGAACTTTGCCTCAGTTTCCTCAACTGTAAAATGAGCTGGAGAAGGAAATGGCAAACTACTCCAGTATCTTTGCCAAGAAAACTCCAACTGGTATCATGAAGAGACAGACATAACTGAAAAAATGACTGCAAAACAGACCAAAATAATGCCAGCCATGTCAGTGTATGGAGTTCCTGTCAAAGAGCTCAGTAGTTTCTCTGCAATTTGTGTAGTCTTAGTTGCCTGGAGCACTGAGAACTTAAGTAACACAGTCATTGTATATTCAGGGAAGGACTTGAATCCATTTCTTTTTGACTCAGAGGTCAAAACTCTTTCCACCACCCCACAGTGCCTTTTGATAAATAACACATAACAACTTGCTAAATTAGGTAGGAAGCATGAAATTCAGCATATTAATAAATGAATATAGGGGAATTTTAGGGGTGAGACACCAGCTAAGGAGAAGGGACCAGGTTGGGTCTAAGTGTCTGGTAGCATTTAAACTGAGATTTGTGGGAAGTGATGAATTCTAAGAAGCCATGGGCAGGATGGAGAATATTCTGTCTATGAGGGACATCATGCACACAGGCACCAGGATGAAGATGGAAGAAAGGAACAGTAAAAAGGCCAGTTTGATTTCAGCAGTCAGAGAATGTCTGAAGGAGCAGGATATAGAAGAAACATGGGAAAGTAGTTTGGAGTGAAGGTGTGAATGACTTCTGATGTTGACAGTATATAGCATTTGATCCTGGGGGTAATAGAGAGCCACTTCAGTTTACTGAGAAGGGAAGTCTTGGGGTCAGAAGGGAAGATTCATGTAAGGTGAAAAATAATAGAACTCGGAGGGATTTTAATGATCTCCTCAAGTTATAGAAGCTTGGAAATAGGAGAGAATCCAAAGAGCTCATATCTAAACAGGAATCCCCTCTGCATTATCCTCAACAAAAGTTATCCATCTGTCTGAAGACCTTCAGTGGATGGGGAATTTGGAACCCTTCTGCCTTCAATTAGCTCAAATAGGGCAATGGAGAGAAAGAGAGAGCTGGTCTTGAAAAATGGCACTTGGAAGACCTTTGATACATCCTGGCCATGTGGACCTGGGCAAGGTAAATTCCCAGTGTTCTGGGCAGTTCCCTAAGACTGTAATTGCAGAGAAGATTCAATCTTATATTGATAGGAATGTCCCTACCAGGGAGTCCTCTGTGTCAATGAAATCATAGGTCTAGTCTATATCTTAGTCCCTTTCCCTCTCCTTTTTTGTAATTCACCAACAAATGCTACAGATCATTCTTAATTTTGCTCTCTGACTCCAAACAAAAGTAATCTTATATTTCTGGCACTGTAGAGCCCTTCATGTATTTGTAGCTTAGATATCCCCACTTCTAGCAGAAGGCAAACTTCTTCAGGATAGGTAACACCTTTATTTGTCTTTGTTGTCTATATACCAAGGGCTAGGTGGCACCATAGTGCACAGAATACCAGACCTGGAGTCAGAGAGACCTGAATTCAGGTTGTGAGCATCAGGGAGTGGGAGGAGGGTGTTGCCCTCGGACATTTACTAGCTGTGTGATCCTGGACAAGTTGCTTAACCCTGTTTGCCTCAGTTTCCTCATCTGTAAAATGAGCTGGAGAAGGAAATGCCAAACCAGTCTAATATCTATGCTAAGAAAACCCCAAATGGGATCCTGAAGAGTCAGACATGACTGAAAATGAGCAACATTCCATATTCCAAGAGAATGTAAGATTCTTGAAGACAAGGTCTTTTCCTTTTGTCTTTGCATGAGGACCTAGCATAGTGCTGATACATGTTATATTTATATTCATTCCATGATTCATTCAGCATAAGATCCTTGAGGACAGAGATTGTTTCTTTTTCTTTTTTTCTTTCTGTCTTTGTATCTCTAGTGGACAGAAAAGCAAAGCAAAGAAAACAGACAAAACCTGACCCAATGCCTGGCACATAATTGGAGTTTAGAGATAGCTAAGCAGACCAGTTGTGTAGAGCTATACCACTCTGAACATGCTTAATTTTATTTAGTTTTCAACACTAAGCAGGATTAAGCCTGGTTAGTTCTTGTATGGGAGACCACCAGGGAATACTGGGTACTCTAGGCTAATATGGGGGCTGCTAGGTGGCATAGTAGATAGAGTATTGGACCTGGAATCTGGAAAATCTGAGGTAGACCCTTACTAGATATGTGATCCTGGTCCAGTCACTTAACCCCTTTCTACCTCAGTTCATTTTCTGTAAAATGAGGACATACTGGAGAATGAAATGACAAACCACTCCAATATGTTTGCCAAGAAAATCCCACGGACAAAACCCCTATGACTTAGACACAACTGAACAATTGAACGACAAGAAATAGACTGCACCTGGAGTACAGAAAATCTGAATTTAAATTTGGCTTTAGACATGTATTAGCTATATGACTTTGTCTAGGTCATTTAACCTCTGTCTGCCTGCCTCAGTCTCCTCATCTGTAAAATGTGGATAGTAATAGTAGCAACCTTCCAGGGTTCTTGTGAGGATCAAATAAGTTAAGTTTTGTAAAGCATTTAGCCAAGTAGTGCTTGGTCCATAGTAGACTTGATGACTTTCCCCTTCCCTTAATGAATGTGTTGAATTGGATTGGATTGGATTAGACTGAATTGTATTGGATCAGAGTTAGGGGAGAGTAGAAGACCTCATGGTTTGTGAAGTTAATGTGGCCTCAGTCAAATCAGACACAGGCTCCTGCCCACTGTCCTGTTCCCCACTAATGCAGTGTTTCCGCCTGGACTGAAATCCATAGCTACTGGCTCATTGTAAACTTCTCCACTGAGTCTGGGAGTTAATTTCAGTAACAGCCCTTTATGTTGACAAAGAACACTTTTCCTTCACTTACTGTTGATCTGATGCAATCACATTTAGCATCTAGAGAAAGCAGAGCCTTGAGGAGACATGCCTTTGTTAGAAGTCATGAAACTAATGCATGAGACATGTAAGTCTTAATGGAATTAAACTTGGCAGTTCATGCCTGCAGCTGGCCTCTTTTGGAACTCTAGTAAGATAGCCTTTATGGCTTCCAAGAACACCATTGGATGTAGCTCCCATGTTGGAATAATGGATGTTTATTAGCACAGGATTTGGCCCACAGTAGGCACTTAAAAGTGTATTGGAAGACTATTTGTTTCCGGAGTGGTTTGCCATTTCCTTCTCCATCTCATTTTACAGATGAGGAAACTAAGGCAAACAAGGTTAAGTAACTTGCCCAGGGTCACAAAGCTAGTAAGTGGCTCAGGCCAAATTTCAATTTGGGAAGATGAGTCTTCCTGACGTCGGGCTCTATTCACTCTATTCACTTCATCACCTAGCTATCAACAATGTCAGCAGCAATGACAATAAATGTGGCACATAGTAGGCACTTAATAAAAGTTTATTGAATGAGAATTTACAATTTTAAAATTTTGAAAAGGGTTTTGCATATAATTAATCGAACCTTACAACAAGCTCAGCAGCTAGGTATCAAGGGATACCCCCATTTTATAAATAAGAAAACTGAGGCCCTGAGAGTTTAAATGAATTTCTCATGGTCACATAACTTGTAAGTAACCGAGGCAGAATTTAAACTCGCATCTTCCCTGGCTTCAAGTGTGTTGTTTTTTCCCACTTTGCCATACTGCCTGAGTAAGATTATTCTGGTTTAAGTCATATCCACCCAGACAGTATCTTATTCTTTGCTTAAAAGTACTATAGTCCCAGAGCCTTGGTACTGCTTGGTTTTCTACTTTATTTAATATAGATGCTAAGAGCCATATGCCCTGAACTATGCCAGTTTGTACTTGGATAATTCTCACAATTGGAACACAGTTCAGTAAGCCCCCAAATGAGCTACAATGAGATATTTGCAGTGCAAAATTCTGATAATAAGATAAAAGGCTCTATAAATGTGGTTCTTCAGTACTTGTTATTGTTAAAAAAAAAAAAGCAAATGCCAAATTAGTCAGACTCATAGGAGAGAGAAATAGTGTGGAATAGAAGCCATTGGAATACATCCAATTCTAACTCTTCCCTTTCAAAGAACCAACAATAGTTCTTCATACTGGGATTTTGACTTTCTTTAAAGGTAACATACTTGGTATCTGGAACATGAGTTAAAACTCAGATCTACTCCTTGAACTCTTTCACTGTATTCTATGTAAATAATTTTCTTAACTCATATTTTTGTTTAAATATAATGAAAATTTCATTGAAATTTTAGGAACATTCAGGTCTTCAGCTTAAAAATAGCTTCTAAAATAAATAATCACATCATACTTAAAGTTCCTAGAAGAGACCTTTGAAGTCCTGCAGTTCTACCCCTTTGTTTTACATTTGAGGCAACTGAGGTCTCGTGGTAAAGTTGATGATCTGAAGTCACCCAGGTAAGAAGTGGGAGAGGTGGGGGAGTCCAGATTTTCAGACTCTAAATCTCTCTTTCCACATTATCATGCTGCCTCCCACGTTGAAGGGCCAAACATGACCTTTCCCCTTACCTTTAACATATATAGCAGAACTACTAAATATTTTGACCTAGAGGAGGAGAAAAAAAAAACACATGGAGTCATCCTCCTCCTTCCCTGCTGTTCGAACTACTACAAATACTCTATGATAAGTTAAAGGAGTTTGGTCTGACCATCTACCCTGGAGATATCCAGTGGATGAAGAGTGTTTGTTGCCCAAATTTTAATGGAATTTGGATGGGTACCCTACAGAGGAGTACGCTCTTGTTTTGGTTTTCTTTGGAACGAAGGATGAACATACACTTGGTTGTTTACTATTTTCTTTTTTTCCAATGACATGTAAAAATGAATTTTAACACTGGTTTTTTAAAAACTTTGGGTTCTAAATTTTCTTCCTTCCCGCCTCCCCACTCCCTCATTGAGAAGACAGGAAATCAGATATAGGTTATACATATGTAGTCATGCAAAACATATTTCCATATTAGTCACATTATGAAAGAAAACACAGACAAAAAAACAACCTCAGGAAAAATAAAGAAATTTTTAAAAGTGTGCTTCAGTCTGTATTCAGACATTGTCAGTTCTTTGGGGATGAATAGCCTTTTTCATTATAAGTCCCTCTGAGTTATCTTGGATCATTGCATTGCTGAAAATAGGTCTTCATAGCAGATCATCTTACAATATCACTGTTACTTTATGTATAGTACATTTCACTTTGCATCAGCTCATGCAAGTCTTTCCAGGTTTTTCTGAGAGTATCCTGCTCATCATGTTTCATAGCACAACCACATAGCCCAGTTTGTTCAGTCATCCCCAATTGATGGGCATCCCTACAATTTCCACTTCTTTGCCACCAGAAAAGAGCTACTATAAATATTTTTGTACATATCCAACCTTTTCTTCTTTGTTTTTTAATCTCTTTTTGGATGCATACCTGTAATGCTAATAAAATTAAGGACCTTTCTCACCCATTAATGGGTCTGCTCATTAAGGGAAGTTTGATTAGGGGAGATTTATAGGAAGACCAACACTTTTGTTAATGAAGCACTGGTTCTCAAGGGTTGTGATGCCCTCTGTCTCTGAAAAGTGTATAAATACTCTGAGGTGAGGTTTTCTTTGGGGCTTACTCATTGGAGGTGTTTGTTTATCTGGGCAACTGCTAAGGAGCACCCCCCAACTCACCCAGCCCTTTGAAAACCCAGATGACCAGACAGTTATCTGTCTGTTGATCTGTGATGTATGTATTGATTATGGTCAGACAGTTGGAAACCCTATCTGTTGATCATCATCACTTTATATTTTCTTTGAAGTTCAGGGTGCTGATTTTTCCCCTGAACTAAGTGAATGATACACGTGCTTGATTAAAGTGATTGTTGACCCCTCAAAATTTAAAGCTGAGTCTCAACTTTTTAATATTAATATTATATGGCAGAGAGATGTGGGTTGCAAGAGTCCCTGAAAAATTAAGAATGAATATCAAACAGAGACAATGCAGAGGCATATGGTGGCTGTGACTAGCCTGTAACATACAATTTCAAAGGAACTCAGAAGACAACCAGGAGTAAAATATATGATCAAAGTAGTACATGATAAGAAGAAAAGATAGGTTAGTCATGTAGCAAGAAGAAAAGATGACTATTGATTTTATTCTACCAGAAGTATACATTGATAGTATGTTCTACTGGTACCTTACAATGTTAGGAGAATTCAAGGAAGACCTCCAGCATATTTAGTGGATCCCTTGTGATGACCTTACAGGAAGACCTTGTGTAGGTAGAAGGAACTCCTAAGGTGATGGATCCAGTTAAGTATCATTTGTAGTCATGTAAGATTGCTGGAATACAAATAGAAAAAGCATCCCAATCCTTGCTGTTGAGCTCACACAAGAGAAATGGTAGATAGAAAAGCCCAGAAGTCCAAAGAGTGAATCGAAGGGTAAGGCCTAAGGGTTCTTGGAAACCCTACCCTTACTGTCTAGCTCAGACTCAACAGAATAGTGCCCACCAGACTCCAGAGCTACTACTTTCCTGTGCTTCCAGTTTGCTTAAGTAGATGACTTTCCAAATGAAGAGGACTGTCTAACAGAGGTAGGGAATCTGCAGCCTTGAGGCCACATGTGGCCTTCTAGAGCCTCAAGAGCAGCCTTTGATTGAATTCAAAGTTCATAGAACAAACGCCTTAATAAAAGGGTTTGTTCTGTAAAACTTGGACTCAGTCAAAAGTTTGCACCTGAGGACCTAGAAGACTACATTTATGTGTCCTTGGGGCTGAAGGTTCCCCACTCATAAATTAGTGAGCTCGTATTAAGCACCAACTATGTGCTAGGTACTCTGCTGGGTACTTGAGATACAAATACAAAGAATGAAACAAATGCTACTCAAGGAGATTACCTTCTAATGGAAAAGACAATTGCATATAAGAATATGTGGAATAACTATTAGCAAGACAAAAATAAATGATGATAAATACATACAGACACAGGATAAATGCTGAAGAGGGAGGAAGTTGGGAAAGTTAGGAAATGTTTCTTAAACTGGACACGAAAAGTTGGGCAACATTAAAAGGTTTCTGAACATGCCATGACCAAAAATTAATTAATAATCAAAGGCATAAGGCATCCAAGGTGTTTTCTCACGGTGCTTTCCTGCGTTGCACCACACAGTTTCACTTCAGCCTTGGTTCTGAACACAAAGCACATGCTCTTTGCATTACACATGCCCTCAGGCCACGCAACACCAATAAATGTTTCAGAAAAACAAAGTGGAAAAAATTTGAGAAGGCCTAGTGGAAGATAATGCTTGAGCATGCAAATTATAACTTGACCACTGAATTTCATAGTGAAATGGGACTTCAGATTCCATCTAGTCCAATCCTTACCTGAACAAGATCTCCTATATCCAATAAGTAAAGCCCTCCAATGAGGGGAAACCCATTGATTACCAAGAAAGCCCTTTCTACCTTAGGGTGACACTCATTAATAATGCCCCATCCCTCCCACAAGACTAAACTTGCCTCCGGGTTGAACATGTTGGTTGCCATGGTCCGTTCTAAGGCTTCATTTTTGTGATTCTCTTATTCCATTTGCCACTCTGACCCTCTGCTCCCAGATCCTCCCTCTAGGGCCAAACGGAATGCATTCCTTCTCCCTGTGACAGCCCTTCAGATATATGAACACAAAGAGCATGTCCCTCATTAGTTGTGTCTGCCTTCCTCCAGGCTAAATACCCTTTATTTCTTCAATTGATCCTCATGTGTCATGAACTCCAAGCCCTTTATCATTCTGGTGCAGTTCTCTGGATGCTCTCCAACTGATCGAAGTTATCCCTAAAACTTGCCCCCCAGAACTCAATGTAATACTCTAGCTCTGATCTGACCAGTATCTCTCTGTTAGCAGTGATGGGAGGGGAAGGGGAGAAGGAGCTCTCAAAACTGCTTTCTTCCCTTTTAGTTTCTCTTAAAATGCTTCTCTTCAGAAACTGACTTGACACCACCCTTTGAAAGTGAAGCCAGTGGGAATTCCTCTTTCACTAAAAGCAGTCTCCCTTTTAGCAGACTCTCCTGGGCTTCCTCCAGGGCGATTTGGAACACTTGGCTTGAAGTGTGCTCCTGTGTATTTCTACTTGAGCTAATATGCTTTCACACTTCCCATTTTGAAACAGGGATTGGGTGGAGAGAGAGTGTGGACACCTTTGGAGTTAATTACCTTTCAAATACTTAATTGGAGAGCCTGTTTGTCACTTCAGGCTTCCATGTATATTATGTTCACAAACACCACCCCTGCGTGGTGGATAGGTTCTGGGCAAAGGCAGAGATAATTCTGCATGGGGAAAGTGTTATAGAGTATATTCCGGACTGATTTCCAGGTCTAATAGCTCTCCAATAAAATTCCATTTTCCCGGTGTCCTCAAAGGATCATAAGCTAGAGGAGACCTTGGAAGTTATCTTGTCTTACTCACCAGCCCCACCACCACCATTTTGCAGATA
Organism: Potorous gilbertii; assembly: GCA_028658325.1. Lineage (NCBI taxonomy): Eukaryota > Metazoa > Chordata > Mammalia > Diprotodontia > Potoroidae > Potorous > Potorous gilbertii. Next base: position 215,025,318 of record CM053773.1, read on the forward strand.
AGAAAACTGAGGACAAGGGAAATGAAGTCATTTCCCAGTTAAAGGTGACATATATAATAAAGGCAACATTTAAATCCAAGTCTTTTTATTCCAGAGTCAGTAGGCTAAACAGTCAAAACCGTTTCCATTCTTAGGATACTTTTTGAAGATGTGAATTGCTTGGGTTGAGTCTAGGGGGACATTTCCAGATTTGGGGAAAAAGCAAACCTTGAATGCCAAGTAGTTCATAGAAACTTAAATTTCAGTGGAGATTGAAAGCAAAAACAAAACCTTGGTCCTACAGGTTGGATACTTACATATACTTTTCCATATAAGGCATTCTGGATAACTGAGGTTTATGTCAGACTTGGCATCAGAAGATTTAGGTTCAAATTCTGTCTCTGACACGTGCTTGTGATCCTGGGAAAGTCTTACCTCTAGGGGCCTCAGGCAATTTCATCTAACTGGTTAACCATTCCTCCCCCTCTTCCTGCTCCTTCTCCCCCTCTTCCTCCTTTTACCACCACCTCTACCACTACCACCACCATTTACATATTTACCACTTTAAAATTTACAAAGAATTTCACAATTTTATGTCATTCGTTCTTCACAATAACCCTGGGAGATAGGTGCTATTTCAGTCCCTGTTTTATATATGAGGAGACTTGAGAGAGGGTAAATGACTTGCCCAGGGTCACACAGCTGACATCTGAAGCTGGATTTGAATTTAGATATTTCTGACTCTAAATTCATCCTTCTGACCAATGTACCACCTAGCTGTCTCATAGTTAAGTCATAGACTGGTTGATATCTATGTTGTTAATGTGTGTTTCCAAAACCAGGAGTATCCTTCATGCTGAGGAAATCATAGATCCTTCATATCATTAGATAAGGCTAATAAGACACAAAGAGGTAAATTCACTGGTCACACAGGTAGTAAGCTTTAGAACTCATATGGCTTAATGATTTATTGATATGACTTGTCCTGTTTCTTAAAGTTGTATTCCTTATACTCCATCATATTATCTGTTGTGCTCTCCTCACTGTTACATGCCAATGAAGCCTGGGTAATACACCAGCACCACACCAGGAAGTTGAATCACTTCCATTTGAATTGTCTTGGGAAGATCCTGAAGATCACCTGGCAGGATAATGTACCAGACGTTGAGGTCCTTATGTGAACTAAACTGCCAAGCATTCAAACTGTCCTCCAGAGAGAGCATTGTTTGAATGCAAAATGTATACTTGCCTAAAAGACTATTTTATGGAGAACTTTCAGAGGGCAAGCACTCATGTGGTGGTCAGAAGAAGCTATACAAGGACACTCTCAAGATCTTTGGAATTGATTGCATGACATGGGAGACACTGGCACAGGATTGCTCAGCATGGCATGCTGAGAAGGTGCTATGCTCTATGAGCAAAACAGAATTGAAATAGCTAAAAGGAAATGTGCTCACCCTGGGGTAGAGCATTCTGAGCTCCTATTGGTCTGACCAGCCACAGTCAGATGCATTATAACTTGACTCCTACAAGAAGGCCTCTTCAAGAAGGAAAAACAAGAACCAAAGGGCGAGATCACCCTCCCAGGTCCTCAGGCTCACAGCCTAGGTGTCATCCTCAACTCCTCAATCTCTCACCCCCCAAATCCAAGCTGTTGCCAAGGTCTTTCTATTTCACTTCTGCAACATCTCAAATATGTCCCCTTCTCTCCTCTGACACTGCCTCTCTCCTGGTACAGGCCCTCATCCCCTCACATGTGGGCTATTTCAAGACTCTGATGGTGGGTTTACTTTCCTGAAGTCTCTCCTCACTCCCAAATATTCTCCATTCATCCACTAAGGTGATTTTCCTAAAGTATAAAGTTTGATCATGTCACCCCTACTCAATAAACTCCAGTGGCTTCCTGTGGTGTATGGGATAAAATACAAAATGGCATTCAAGGCCCTTTATACCCTAGTCCTCTCCTACCTTTCCAGTCTTCTTCTATCCAACGATACTGGCCTCCTGGATTTCCCATGAACAAGACACTCTGTCTCTTGACTTTGTGCATTTGAGGCTATTCCTCATGCCTAGAATGCTCCCTTTCCTCAGCTCTACCTACTGACTTCCCTGACTTCCCAATTCATATCCCATCCTTTGCTAGAAGCCTTCCCCAAGCCCTCTTAATTCTAGTGCCTTCCCTCTGTTCATTATTTCCTATTTCTCCTGCATACAGTGCTTTGTATAGACTTGTTGGAATGTTGTTTCCCCCAATAGATGGTAAACTCCTTAAACATAGATAGGCAGGGACTATCTTTCGCCTTTCTTTGTGTCCCCAGGGCTTAGTACTGTGCCTGGCTGATAATACATGCTTAATAACTATTTGTTGATTTCTATTTCATTTGAACTTCATTAATTATAATAGCTAGCATTTCTATAGCACCTATTCTGTGCTGGATGCTGTGCTAAGAAAGTACTTTACAATTCCTATCTTGTTTGTTCTTTACGACAATCCTGGCATGGGGAGTAATTAATATTAGTATCTCCATTTTGTAGATGAAAAAACTGATGCAAGCAGTGGTTAAGTGACTTCTCCAGAGTCACAGAACTGGGGAATATCTGAGACTGGCTCTGAATTCAGGTCTTCCTCATTTCAGTCCTAGTGCTAGTCACTCTACCCTCGACTGCTACTAGAAAATAAAATGAGTTAGGGAATTGAGAGTTGAAAGCATGGTGGGGAAAAGTGTATTCTACTGGATCTGAAGTCAGAAGACCGACTCTGATACTGTCTAAGAGACCTTGGACCTGTCACTTAATTTCCTTGACTCTTGGTCATCTCATTTGCAAAACCCTAGAGTAGGAGTAGATAGTTTATAAGGTTTCTTCCAATTCTAAATCTTTAAAAGAAAGAACATGTTCTGACTTTTCTTAGGATATTCAGGCCAGCAAATGAATCTTTCTCTACTTGATTTCTTGCTTTGTGAAATAAATTTAGCACACCCCTTCAGTGAAAGGAACAATAAGGAATAAAGGGAGATGGAGATTTGGGATAACTTTCAACTCTGTTAAATATGATTGATCTAAGAAGCAAAGAGGGAAATCATTTGGTTTTTTGCACTGTTAGCCTAAAGCTTTGGAAGCAGAATGACTCTGCTGAGGGTAGGCATTCCTGAAACTAATACCACAAGAAAAATGCCCAGCTATCAACCACAATGAAATGTTTATAGAATGAATGAATGCTCAATCACAGGCCAAGGCTCTGGCCTTGCAGTTGTTTTGGAGACTGTCCCATTGAAATTAGCTATGAAAAGTGATGGAAATAATTTTGTATGCGAGAGAAAAGAGAACATGAAGTGATTTATGATATCAACACATAGATGTTCCTAAAGTAATTGTCTGTCCATGTCATCCCCTTACTCAATAAACTTCAGAGGTGCTTTATAAACTCCAGAATTAAACAGAAAATTCTTTGCTTGGCATTTAAAGTCATCAGGCTTTGCAGCCTGACTTCTTTCTAACATTCCAGGCTTCTTACATTTTACTCATCTCCACATAATCTGCAATCTAATTGTACCTGCCTATTTTCTGTTTCTCAAACATGACACCCCATCTCCTATCTCCATGCCTTTGAATTGACCATTTTCCATGTCTGGAATGCTCTCCTTCTTTACTTCCACCTCTTAGTTTCTCTGAGTTTCTATAAGGTTTATTTCCAGTTCTACTTTCTGCAGGGGATGTTACCCAGTCCCCCCACCACTCCAGCTTCTAGAGCTGTCCTCTTCAAATTTGTTGTTTACTTTTTTTCACTCATATCCAACACTTCATGACCCCATTGAGGTTCTCATGAAATAAAGTACTGAAGTGGTTTGCCATTTTCTTCCCCAATTCATGTTACAGATGAAGAAACTGAGGCAAGCATAATTCAGTGACTTGCTCAGATCACATAGTTAAATGTCTAAACCAGATCTGATGCTTTCTTGGCAAAGATACTGGAGTGGTTTGCCATTTCCTTCTCCAGTTCATATTACAGATGAAGAAACTGAGGTAAACAGGGTTCAATGACTTGCCCAGGTCATATAGCTAGTAAGTGTCTGAGACTAGATTCAGTGTTTTCATGGCAAAGCAATTGAAACGATGTTCCATTTCCTTCTCCAGATCATTTTACAGATGAAGACATTGAGGCATATATGATTAATTGACTTGCATAGGGCCACACAACTAATAAGTATCTGAGGTTGGATTTGAACTCAAGTCCTCCTCACTCCAGGGCTGGCATTCTATCCACTGTACCATTCAGTATCTATCTTCCTAGCATTTACCTTACACATGCTCTGCATGCATTTTATATGTAATTAGTTATTTCTGTGTAGTCTCTTCCATGAGGATGTAAGTCCTTTGAAGGCAAGAAGCTTTTTTTGCATACTTAGCAGTACAGTATCTCTCATGGTAAGAGTTAATAAGTCCTGTAATTAATCAATGGATTCAATAAGAAAACTAGAACTGTGGGATGGCTTAGCAATGAAAATGAACCATTTCAGGGAAGTCTAATCAATGACAGTCCATAATTTTAAGACCTTTATGAGATGACAGTACCTTTCATTTCGGCATCTTAGAGTTGGAGGGGGCCTCAGAGGAGATATGCAATCCAACCTACACCTGACCCAAAAGCCCCTTTACAGTCCAGTCATCATCCTCCCTTTGCTTAAGGAGTCACAGTGAGAGAAAATCTACTAGCTTCTAAGCCAGCCCCTGGGTTAGATAGAGGATTTTGGATTAAGAGTTGGAAGGGGCCCGGAGGACATCTATCAACACCTAATATTTGTTCACTGATTCTGACTCTAAAGCCACTGGATATTTTTTCTTTCTCGTTATTCTGTGCCATACTGTTTCTGATCACTGGGAAATCTTTCCTTATATTAAACCAAATCTACCTCTCTGTGCCTTCTTTCCTTGTTCCTCTGGAGTTAAGTAGAATAATTCAAATCCCCTTTCCAGTGACGGTTCTGAAAGTACTTAAAACACTATTCTTTTTTCCTCCGAAGTCTCCTTTTCTCAAGCCTAAATATCACCAGATCAACTCTCATAATGCATGATCTCAACGCCCTTCACCATTGTGATTGCCTTCCTCTGGATTCTCCCCAGGTTATCTCCCCAGGTGTCCTAAAAAGATAGATGGCACAGTGATGGTATGTTGGGTCTGGAACCAGGAAGACCTGAGTTCAAATCCAGCCTCAGACATATGGTAGCTGTGTGACACTAGTGTCAAGACACTCAAACTCTGCCTGCCTCATTTTCCTCATCTGTAAAATGGGGCACCTATGCTGCAGGGTGGTTGTGAATTTCAAATAAGCTAATAGCTGCAAAAACTACTCAGCACAATGTCTGGCACATAATAAGTGCTATATAAATGTTAGCTATTATTATAAAAGCAGGACAGCTAGGTAGTACAATGGATAGAATACTGGGCCTGAAATCAGGAAGATTTATCTTCCTGCATGCATATCCGGTCTCAGACACTTACAAGTTATATGACCCTGGGCACTGCCTGTTATGTGACCCTGACTGCCTCAGTTTCCTCATCCGTAAAATGAGCTGGAAAAGGAAATGGCAAACCACTCCAGTATCTCTGCCAAGAAAACCCCAAATGAGGTCACAAAGTTGGACATAACTGTAAAATAACTGAACAATAAATTATTATAAAAAATGTAGTGACCTGAAACTTCACCCTCACACAAGTCACAGTGCCCTCCCTTCTGAACTATCTTTTTATTTGTGAATGGTTTGGTTGCTGAAAGGGGCAGCTTAAGAAAATTTATATAAAGAAAGCTGATAAAAATTCAACTTGGGAAGAAATGCAATTTCTCGGTTACAATGTCGAGGAAAAACAAAGTGTTTTGAAGATCAGGTGGGAACTGGTCCTCAGATTAATTTACTGAGAACAGTTCAAAGGAAGAGCAGTGGGTGAAATAATGTTGCCTATAGGCTGTTGCAGTAGAAGAGATCAATTGCATGCTACTGTGTTGAAAGTTTTTAAGAATTATAATTCACCAAATTTTAAATAGAATAAGTGCTCACTATGGATTCATTATATAAAACTGTTGGGTTCATACTTGACACAAAGGTAGATTTTGTAAGTTTTACACCATAAGATAAAGTTGATTCACTGACCCCCAAGAGACTGTTTTAAGGCTTTGAAGGCTTTCTCTCCAGAGAAACTTGGAGAAAATGTTTTAGAAAGAATTAGAGGAAGAAACGGGATAGGAAGCTGAGGACAGGAGGTGTCTGTCACAAGAAGCCATGTACAGGAGACCTAGAAGACTTTCTAGAAGCTTTCCTTGTAACTTACGGAGATTGACTAAAGAAAAACTGAATCATATGATGAAAACTTTCTTTTAAAAAAATATTTATTTATTTAGTTTAGTTTAACATCCACTTTTATAAAATTTTGAATTCCAGGTTTTTTCTCCTCCCTCCTCTCTTGCCTCCCCAAGACAGCATGAGATCTGATATAGGTTATATATGTACAATCCTATTAAACTTATTTCCACATTAGTCTTGCTTTGAAAGAAGAATCTGAACAAAAGGCAAAAACCTTAAGAAAGAAAAAATCAATAACAAAAAGAGAGAGAAAATAGTCTGCTTTAATCTGCAACCAGACTCTGTAGTTCTTTCTCTGGAGGTGGATGGCATTTTCCATCTTGAGTCTTTTGGAACTGTCTTAGATTATCATATTGCTGACAAGAGCTAAGTCTATCAAAGTTGATCATCGCACAATATTGCTGTTACTGTGTACAGTGTTCTCCTGGTTCTGCTCACTATACTCTGCATCAGTTCATGTAGGTCTTTCCAGATTTTTCTGAAACACATGATGAAAGTTTTGTGGAATAATGCTCCACCCTGCTGCTGGATGAAGAGCTGATGGACTCTACATCTATAGGCTGAGAGGGAAACCTCTCAGGAGTGTTTGTGTTTTCCTACACTGCTCTCTCTGGTTTATGAGAGAGAATCAAAGGGGGAAAGGCAGATTTTGCATCCATCTTGTTGTGTGATGTGCTTTCCTGTGAAGAGAGACTTCGAATTGGTTTTAGAGTAGATCATCCCTTACTATTTACAGAGCTGAGAAACTTGTCAATTTTCTGGCTTAAAGAAATTACTTGCTACTACAATAATGTAACACTTTTAGTTCTCCTGTTAAGGGTGGCTATGAACTAAAAGAACTTGTTACTATTCGACTCAAGAGCTGAAGAGGTGTGATTTTATTCAGCAGAAAAGTGGTAAGGACCAGAACAGGAGCAGCTAGCAGGGACATGGCTTTGGGTGGTGAAGACTTTCTGAATGGATCAAAACATAGCAAAGCCTGTAGTTCAGGATAATGAATTTTCTAGGGAATATAGATTTCTTCATGTGCTAGTGTCTACCCATTCTCTTCCAAAGACAGTAGATGCATTAATGGGAGTGTGTTACCTAGGTTTATGGGTAGATGTTTTGATTATTTCTGTTGTTTTCTTCCATTTAGATGTTGAATATTCTTTGTCCTTGCCTTCTATTGAGTAAAATTTGCGATTATTTCTATTTTGTCTTATAATAAAAAAATATCATGGTTATTATTGCCTCTGCCTTATTATTTAGCAAATGTTTTATTTGATGGTTAATATTATCATGTGTAAATAAGATCATTTGTGGAAACTCAAGAGATTATTACGATATATTATTGAATAGTAGCAACATATCCTGGATAAATGCCATCATGGCATAGACTTCCATTCTTTGTCTGAGCATACAGTCTCTAATGCCTTTGCACTAACAATTCTGGAGTTCCTAGTGTGGGATATTTCACAGCTGTTAATCATACTCTTTTCCAGGGTCCTAGGAGCAACCCTACTATATAAGTCCATGTTCCTACTATCTACCACTCTTGCTCCTGAGTCTCTCAGGTGTGCTTGTTACTATAATTTGTAAATTTCTACCTCTGTCTTTTTGAGAGGACAGTACAGCATGGTGAAAGAAATGCTGATATGAAACCAGGACACTTCAGTTTGAATCCTCCTTCTGACATTAATTAGCTGTGCAAACATGGCCACAACATTTTTATCTCTAAGTATCTGCTTTCTCATCTGTGAGATGGGGACAATAGTATTTCTATTATTTCTTTTAGCATTCTAGACATGTGAGCATTTGGTCACAAGTTTATTCCATGATTAGCCTTTGATGCTGAGGAAGGTTATGCCATTCACATAATGTGTGAAGCCCGTTGGAATCGTTTCTTATTCAGCCTACTTTCTAAATGCAAATTAGTAATGGTATGTTGACTCTTGTTCTAGCCTCGATATTGGTCTGACCTTTCTTTTTCCTGACGATAAACAGTTTTCCATATAAGTCCAGTGAGGGATGAAGCATGACTTATTGGTTTTGTCTGTAAAGACCAGGAGCATCACCCAAGGTGTCAGGCATGGGAAGAGAGCTAATGCAACTGGACTGAGACCAGTGAATATGTCAGGGACAAGCAGAGCACAGGAACCTACCCAGCAAATTTGGACAGATTACTTTGTCCAAATATTTAATTGCTACCTTTCATTAACTTAATAAATTAGAATTACCTGAGACTTGGAGGTACGGGAAGTGCTACCAACAAAGAAATACCATGCACTTAGTCTGCCTGGCAGGTTCTATTTTGGCAATCCCTCGGTGGGAATTACAAATGAGCTCTTGGCTGGTGCAGAGATAGAAATGCCAGCGGACTCATGACATTATCCTGACTCTACAATGCAATGATGACATTACCCAGGCTAAACAATGGATTCATGGAATTTATTCTGATTCTTTAGTGCACTAATAACATTACTTTGATTCTCCAGTGAACTCACTGAATGTGAAGACCCTACAGTGGAGCTTAGAGAAGCTAAATGGCAGAGTGCTTAAAACAAGGAGCGTAGAGTCAGAAAGACTTGAATTCAAATTCTGACTTAGACATTTATAAGTTGTCCAACCCTGGACAAGAAGCTTAACCTCTACCAGTCTCAGTTTCCTCCTCTGTAAAACAGAGATGATGATAGTACCTGCTTTCCAGTGTTGTAAGAATAAAATGAGGTAATTTTTTGAAGTTCTTTGCAAACCTTAAAGAGATATATAAATGCTAACAGTAAATGAAGTGCCAGGACAGGAGTCAGGAAGACTCATCTTACTGAGTTCATATCTGGTCTCAGACACTAGCTGTGTGACCTTGGGCAAGTCATGTAACCCTACTTGCCTCAGTGTCCTCATTTGTAAAATAAGCTGGAGAAGAAAATTAATAGCAAACCACTCCAGTATCTTTGCCAAGAAAACCCCAAATGGGGCCACAAAGAGTTGGAAGTGACAAAACAACATTGTTTTTACTGTCATCATCGTCATTATTGCTCATGACATTGCACAATGGATTCATGATATTATCCAGATTGTACCGTAGATTCACAATATTACCCAGACTTATGATGGATTGACAATAAATCTTCAGGTATTCTAAAGGTACTTATAGCATCGATACTGTACAATGAACTAAGTACATTACCTAGGTAGAGTCTATGATAGACTCTTAGAATTACCAAGAATCTACAGGTGACTCAAGTCATTAGCCAGACTCTTCAGTGAATCATGACATTACCCAGATTTTTAAAGATGGAAATTGGTGGAGGGTTCATTGAATATTATTCCACATCATTCCCCATCATTTCACCAAACTGCCTTACTTGGTATTCACCATACAAAATAGCATCTTCATGTCCTTACAATCTCTCTCTTAAAATCCTTGACTTCCCTACAGACTCAAATGAAATGTCACCTTCTACAGGAAGCTATTCCCAGTGCCCTAACTGCTGACTTCCTGTCTTATATGACCTTCCATCTATTCTGTATATACCCTGTATTTGCCCAGATACTTACATGTAGTCTCTTCTACTAGAATAGGAACTCTTGAAGGACCAAGACACTGTAATACTCTTTTCTTTGTATTTCTAACACTTAGTACAGTGCCTGGCACATGGTAAGCACTTAACAAATGATTGTTATTTTTAGATTTATTAGAAAATAAAGTAATGAAGGAATGAATCCATAGCAAATAATGCAAAAACCCACCCCTCCTCTCTTTTTTTTAACCACTAAAGTCAGAAGTCATGAAGGACCAAAGAACTAGAAGGATTTAACCCCACCCTGAGAAAATTCTGGACACAGAACACATTATGTATTTAAATTTCTCCATGTACATGAAATATGTATATATATACATATATTTGCATATATGTATATATATACATACATGCGTATGTGTATGTGTGTCTGTCTATCTACCTATCCATCTATCTATCTATCATCTATCTATCTATATTTCCTTGGTCTTCCAGCTGTATTATTTCAGACCTAAATTGATTGATGGTGTGAGCACCTTCTCTGTAGTCCAAGAAATAAAAAAGAACTTGTCTTGTTCCTGATTTTGAGATTACTTTGATTAAAAGGATTTTCACTTGATCTGGGCAACTCAGAATTCTTATCTCATCATTTCATTCATAAGTTACAGAAACCAAGAATTTGGAAAAAGAAAAGTGTCTCACTTGCCCTTCTCCCCAATTGAATTCTCATCACTTAGGTAGGAGAAGAATTTCAGTGGGCATGGGTTTAACTGATTTCTCCATGACATATCTTTTGGGGGATTTGGGAGTTTAAGGGAGCTAATACCTCTGGAATCACTATTTGGTTTTCTGTTGCTCCTGCATCATCTCCAATGAAAGCTCCCGTGCCTTCTTGGTGATAAGAAAATGAAACAATATGAGAGGAGACTGTCAGACCCACAATGGATAAATGGAAGACAGATAGTAAACGTGATTGTCACTGACAGTCTGTGAGAAGTCTTGCTGGCAGGTTGCGCTCTTGTCATCGATCACACTTCCATTTAATAGTGGGGGATGTCACTCTGATGTCCTGAAACTCCCTGCTCCCACACTCTTGATCAAATGCCACAAGATGGGTGAAGAGAAGGTGAGGCTCTTGACATTTTTGTCTTTATAGACCACTCCTGACCTGATCTCCTAAGAGGACATTAATGTACAAGAAAGAGTTACATACAATAGGCTGGGTGGAACAACGATATACTCAGTATATCAGGGCACTGGACTCTTTTGGCATCCCTTCCATTCCGCAACTGACATATCAATAAATAGCTAGTAGGTTTCCTTTTGATCAGAGAATGCCTTCAACTCTAACCCATTTTCTCTGGCAGCCCCTTCCCCTCTTTCACCCAGTTTGAGAATTGTACATGTGTTTCACTGACTTTACCAATAAATTAACAGGTGTGGGGATTGAGACCAAATAAGTAAACCTTCTTCCTAAACTTTGAACATATCTATGTCTTTTCTAGTACTGTTTCATTTTTCCTTCAATCTGTAGATAAAACAGAGTCAAAGACTATACCTTTGATTTAACTGATGTAAAAACTTGAAGCCACGACCAGTGTTGGTTGGTATCATTCTCTGAAATCTATTATTTGAGATAGTTGCCTGGGGGCACATGGAAGTTACATGACTGACCCAGGATAGAAGAGTCATTATAAACAAGAGGCAGGTTTTGAATGCAGGTCTTCCTGGTTCTAAGGATGAGTCTGTACTCACTATCTCTCACTGACAGATAGTTCATCCATGATTGAAGATGTTGATCCTGGAAGAAAGGAAAAGGAGGGGATGGGGGTAGAGGGAGGATAATTGTTGACAACTAGGTGGCACTCTACTGGGTCTGGAATCAGGAAGACCTGAGTTCAAACTAACTTCAGACCCTTATTAGCTGTGTGTCCCTGGGCAAGTCACTTAACCTCTGACTGCCTCAAATTTCTCAAATGTAAATGGAATTAATAATAGCACCTACCTCCCAGGTTTGTTGTGAGGATCAAATGAGATAACATGGATGAAGCACCATGTAAAGCTTAAAATGGGCAGCTAGGTGGCACAATGGATAGAGTATCAAAGTTTGGAGTCAGGATCTTCCTCAGTACAAATGTGGCTTCAGACATTTACTAGCTGTGTGACCCTGGGCAAATCACTTAGCCCTATTTGCTTCAGTTTCTCCCATCTGAAAAAAATAGCAAACCACTCTAGTTCTTTGCTAAGAAGATCCTAACTGGGGTCAAGGAGAATTAGACACAACTAAAGTGACTGAGCGACAACAAAGTTTAAAGTACCCTAGAAATATGAGCTTTTTAAAATTTATTATTAATTGGGGGATAGAGCCAAAATGACTGAATAGAAACAGTGACCTGGTTGAGCTCACACCCCCCAAAACCCTTCAAAATACCTGTAAACATTACTCTGAACAAATTCTAGAGCAGCAGAAGACACTAAATGATAGAGTGAAACAGACAATCTGGAAGACCAACAGGAAAAATCAATTGCATCAGGCTTGGAGTGAAGCCCAGCCCATGTTGCTCCTGCACAGACAAGACTGGAGCAGGCCTCAGGGTACTGAATCATTGGTAGCTGAATCACTGGCAGCTGTTGTTATTTCCAAACTTCTCAATTCACAAACTTCAAAGATAACTTGAAATGTCAATGCGGAAGCTCTCTCACCTCAGTGAGAGGGGAGCATGATCTGGAGGACTTCTAAGCATTCTTGTTGAAAAGACCAGAGCTGAATAGAAAATTTGACTTTCAAATACAAGTATCAAGAGAAGCATGAAAAAGTAAACAGGAACGAGAAGTCGTAAGGGACTCATTAAAGTTGAACAGTTCACATTCCTATATGGAAAAATGGTATTTGTTAACTCATGAGACCTTTCTCAGGATTAGGATAGTTAGAAGGAATATATAGTGTGTATGTGTATGCATGTATGTGTATATTATATATGTATATGTATACATATGTATGTGTGTATGTGTAAACAGAGGGCACAGGGTAAGCTGAATATGAAGGGAGAATACCTAAAAAAATAAAAATAACTGTTGAGAGGAATGTACTAGGAGAGAGGGAGAAAGAGAGAGGTAGTATGTAGCAAATTACCTCACACAAAAGAGGCAAGAAGAAGCTTTTATAATAGAGGGGAAGAGGGGAAAGTGAAAGGGAATAAGAGATCCTTGCTCTCATCAGATTTGGCTTACGGAGGGAATAACACACATTCAATTATTTATGGAAATCTATTTCACCTTTCAGGAAGACAGGATAGGAGAGGGAGGGGACAGCAGATTGAGGTAAGGGATAACTAGAAGCAAACACTATTATGGGGGGGACAGTTCAAGGGAGTGAAAGGAATAAATAGAGGTCAGAATGGGATAGAGGGAAATGTAGTTAGTCTTTCACAACATGACTGTTATGGAAGTGTTTTGCATGACTGCACATAGATGACCTACATCGAATTGCTTGCTCTCTCAATGAAAGTGGATGGGGAGGGAGGAGGGAAGAGAACTGGAACTCAAAGCTTTATAAGTGAATGTTAAAAATTGTTTTTGTATGCAACTGGGAAATAAGACAGGCAATGAGTTATAGAAATCTATCTTGCCCTATAGGAAAGGGAGGAGGATAAGAGAAGGGGGAGTAATAGAAGAGAGGACAGATTAGGGAAATGGGTGGTTGAGGTGCACACTGTTCGGGAGTGGGGGGTATGGAGAGATGGGGAGAAAATTTAAAATGCAAAATCTTGTGGAAGTGAATGTTGTAAACTGAAAATAAAATAAATTATATATTTAAAATTATTATTAATTGCTAAAAGGACTATCATGTTAGAGAGAATTAAATTTTTCCTCTTGGTCCCAGAGGGTAGAACCAGGAACAAGGGATAAAAGTTGAAGAGAGGTAGATTTTGACCCTGTGTGAGGAAAAACTATATTACAAAGCAGTCATCATGAAAACAATCTGGTATTTGCTAAAAAAAAATAAAGTGGTGGATCAGTGAACTAGATTAGGCACATAATAGTAGCAAATGACTATAGCAAGCTAGTGTTTTACAACTCAAAGATCCAAGATTTTGAGGCAGAAAACTTGTCATTTGACAAAAATCACTGGGAAAACTAGAAAGCTGTTCAGTATAAACTAGGCACAGAAAAATATTTCACACCATTATATCATGTTAAGTCAAACTGGATACTTGATTTGGACATAAAAGGTGATGTTACAGACAAATCAGGGGAGCAGAGAATAGTTTCCCTGTCAGATCTATAAAGTAGGTGGCCTCAGGTCACTTCAGCTCTAGCTCTACATTCCTATGAACTCCTCCCAAATAAAAATTTGCAGTTCCCTAAAATTACATCCTTGATCTAGTTCACACATGAGTGATTCTTGTCTGTGTCCTTTTTTAAATCTTCTACAGAGGCTAGAGAACCTCTATTTTAACATTTTGTGATAGTCAAAAAAGAAACAAAAGAGAGAGAGCCCAATTCTCATAGAACAGATTACTAAATCTTGAAAGGACCTTAGAGTGAACATGGTCCATTCAGTTTACTGTAAAGATGGGGGGGAAAGGCCCAGACAGGGAAAATCCCTTGTCTCAGGTTCCTATTAGAGCCTGAGCTGAGGTAGGGATTGGAATATGCTTTAGGAAGTTCAGTGTGACAGTTGAGTGATGGATGACTGGAGTGGGGTAAGAGTCAAGGCAAAGAGATGAAGCAGAAGCATTCCATAGGACCTCCTTTACATCCTTCCCCTACCCTGCTGTTGATTTGGGTCCAGTGCAGCAAATGTCTCTTTTACTTGAGTCATGATTTAATAGTGTCTTGGTTCCTCCATTTAACACAGATAGCTTATTCCTTTCTCTTGTACTTCACTGGCTTATGTTTCCTGTCATGGTATGTTTTTAGGGAGGTGATGACCCTTTAATGCATAGCTCTTTGAATTTTGAGAGACTAAAGATTCCGGAAATAAGATATTTTTGTCCTGAGTTTACAGCTGTTACAGGTAGGTTGTTACAGTTGCCCTTGGGATTCATAGTTACGCCATCTTGGTAAAGTAATGGTCATTGAGAAGTTAGTTCAAGAGGACAGAGCCTAAGATCTGAGCTCATTTGGGGTCTCTAAGAAATATCTTGCTTTAATTATTCATTCAACTTCAGTTTATAAAGAATTCTTCTCTTTGCCAGACCCTGTGCCAGACAGTGTGTCAATACTTTGTTTCATCTGTGATCTCATCAACCCAGGAATTTGGTACTTTCCAGAAAGTCTCCCCTTTTCTCTCCAAGAGACCAGATTCTGGAATTCAGTACTGTCTAGGGACTCCTCTGTGTCCAGGAGGCTTGCTTCCTGGATTCCTCCAAAGGTCTGAGAACTCCTCATTGATAACTTTATCCAATGCCATCTGTGGATCCCTGTGGCTAACCTCACTCTTGGGACTACATGGTTCCTTAAGAACATACATTTGAAGATGGAGGGAAAAACATTTGAAGGTGAAAGGAAAATCTGAATCCAACCCCTTCCTCCCTGAGGAAACTGATGCAAAGGGAGGTTGGATGTCTTGCTAAGATACTAAGTGTCTAAGGCAGGATTTGAACAAGCGTCTTCCCGACTTCAGGTCCGCTGCTCTACCCTCTACACCACCTGGCTACTTCCTTGGAGGTGTTTTCTAGATGTGCAATCTTCCCTCCAATAATGCAAGCCCAGTTCTCTGTGTAAAACCCCACCCTCATTTGTGCCTTTCAGCTGTGGCTATTTCTCTTCTAATTCAACAAATATTTATTAACCTCCCAATTAATAATAGTATAATGTGCTGTTTTAGGAATTGGGCATACAAAGGCACAAATGAAATAGTACCTGCCATCAAGGAACTTACATTTTGTTAGTGGTAAAACACACATACATAAGTTATATATACATATATACATATATATATATATATATATACACACACACACATACATATATAATATGTTAAGCACATGGATTTATGTTTATGTATGCATATTTTTTCTTATGATATATTTATAAATGTGCATATGTATATGTGTGTATATATATATACATACATCTGTGTTTGTCTGTGTGTGTGTATGCACACATACATACATATATATCAAAGAAAATTGAAAAAGGAGAGAAGACTCATAAAGGTAAAATCAGGGAAGGCTTCACAGAGGAGGAGGCATTTGAGTTAGGCTTTGAAGATGTGGAAATAGAGAAGCAGAGATAAGGAGGGAATACATTGAGGCATAGGGGATGATTTGTGTGAACACAGAGAGAAAGAGCATGAAAAAGTGAATTTGGGGAATAGTTCTTCACTTTGGTTGAAATATAAAGTTTATGTAAGGGAGGAGATTTCAGCAAGGCTGGAAAGGTAGTTACCTTTCCAGAAGACCTTAAAAGTCAGGCTGAAAATTTGTGTTTATTTTTTTCCCATAGAGGCAATGGGGAGCTACTGAACATTTTTGAACAAAGGAGTAACATGGTCAGGCTTATGCCTAAGGAAGACTATTTTGGTAATTGCGTTGAACCTTCTGTGGTTCATGGGGCAGCTAGGTGGTGCAGTGGATAGAGCACCAGTGCAGGAGGACCTGAGTTCAAATCTCACCTCAGTCATTTGACATTCACTAGCTGTGTGACCTTGGTCAAGTCACTTAACCCCAGTTGCCTCATCCTGGGTCATCTCCAGTCATCCTGATGAATATCTGGTCACTGGATTCAGATGGTTCTGGAGGAGAAGTGAGGCTGGTGACCTACACAGCACTCCATCACTTAAAACAAAGTCAAGTGCAAGTCATGTCATCATTTCTCTGATGGCATAATTTTTGGCAATGAAGGATGAACACACAGAACCCTATGGAACCCTTATCAGAATTATATTTTAAATAACTGAGGAAACACTAAGTTTTTAAAAATTTTATTTAAATTTATTATATATTATTTTATTATATATAATTTAAGTTCATGAAATCCCTAAAATCTATCCATGGACCCTTTTGTTTAGAGAATTAATATATTAGAGAGGGAGAGGGAATGGAAATAGAGAGCCCCCACGGGACTTTTACAGTAGTCCAGGTAAGAGGTAATGTGTACCTAAACTAGGGTGATAGCTGTAAGGGGAGAAGTCCTGGAAGGAACGGATTTCAAGGAAATTGAACTGACACGACTTTGAAACTGATTCAGAGTGGGAAGGTGAGACAGGAAGGTGAAGAATCATGGATATATCTGAAATTTTGCACCTGTGGACCTAGGAACACCATAGTTCCCTCCTCTGAAATAAATAGGGAAGTTTGGAAGAGAATTGGTAAATGTGGGTCAGACAATCTTGTGTTCCATGTCAGAAGTGTTGAATTTGAGACAGCAAGGAAACATACAACAGGCAGCTAGTAAGAAGTGGTTAGGACTGAAGAGAAAGATTGGGACTAGGTGCATATATATGGGCATCGTTTGCCAAAAAAAAAAAATGATATGTAAGTTTATAGGAAATGATGGAGGAGAAAAGCAGACAGACACAGAGACAGACAGATACAGAGACACCCAGAGAGACAGAAAGAAAGATCTCTAATCCTTTACTCATTATTTCCTCAATTTGGAACATCCAGAGACAGAGACAGAAAGAAACAAATGTAGATACAGACATAGAGACAGGGACAGACAGATCAGGGTCGGGGTAGTGGGGAGGAGAGAAGAATAAGTAGGAAAGAGAAGGAAAGGAAAAAGGTGAGAAAAAGAGGGAGGGGAAAGGAAAAGAGAAGAGAGGAGAGGAACAAGGAGGAGAATCAAAGGTTCTGTGGGTCCTTTTTTTTTCAGGCCAAGTCCATAGATGAGTCTCAAGTGTATGCCTTACTATGACTTAATCTATGATCTCCAAATGGGTATTAAATCAGATTAGTTCTACTTTATGAAAAGCGACACCTTCAATGTCAGAACAAAGCCATCATCTATACGTCACAGTGACAATCCCAGACAATGCTTTATTACCACCTTAGGCTGGTGCAGTGGAATGAACACTGTATCTGGCATTCGAAGACCTGGGGGTAGATCCCACCTCTAATGCTTACTAGATATGATTGCTGTGATTAAAGTCATATAATATCCCCAAGCCCCACTTTTCTCATCTATAAATGAAGGCATCAGACTAAATGGCCTCATATTACTTTAGGTCTAGCTCTATGTTCCTATGAACTTCTCGCAGGTAAAAAAAAAATTGTACCCTCAATCTAACTCCCACTTGAGTGATTCTTGGCTATGTCCTCTCCTAATTCTTCTACAGAGGCTAGAGAGCTTCTGTTTTAACATTTTGTGATAGTCAAAAATCAATGAGATAGAACCTCAGGCCTCATAAAATAAATTGCTAAATCTTGAGGGACCTTAGAGTTAACCTAGTCTAATCTTTTTAAAGAGAAGAAAAGAAAGGGTACGAGAGATGGGAAGTCACTTATCTTAGGTTCCTATTACAGCCAAGATTTAAGAGTCTTGACTGCCAGTCATTTCACTATTCATTCCGTAGATCACAATGCTGCTCTGGTCTAAGAAATTTAGAGTAATTATAAATCAAACGTAGATTAGGTGCAAGAAAAAAGACATAAACAAAATGCCCTGGAAATTCAGAGGACAAGAAACACATTTTGCAAGAGGCTGAGCTGGACTCGTTATGTAGGAAGATCTAAGTTCAAATCCTGCCTCACACACTTACTTAGCTCTGTGACTCTGGGCAAGACTCCCAGCCTCAGTTTCTCCTCTGTAAAAAGGCAATAATAGCAACACCTAATTTACAAGGTTGATGTGAAGATCAAGGGAAATAACATTCATAAAACACTTTGCAATATAAATGCTAGCTAGTTAGCTCTAACTGAACTGGAGCTTAGAGGATGCCGAGGATTTAGAAGAGACAAATTGTAGGAAGTTAAGTGTATTTAATGTAGAGGGATTAGCATGACCCAAGATAAAGCTTGTCTTTATAAGCATATTTGGGAGAATTTGGGAGGATGATGACTTACCCCATTTGGTTACCATGTAGAGGGTAGAAATCAAGAGAAATCAGTGCCATGGAGTGACTGAGCACGATTTGATACAGGCATGAGACCTGGGGTAAAGCTGATTTCAATCAATCCATTAATTAATAAACAATTATTAAGGGCTTATGTATGCCAAGCACTGTGCTAAACACAGTGATGTGGCTGTGGATTGGAAGGTAAGTTATATAAACATACCTTATCTCTCTATAAGTATCCAGGGCCTAGAACAACTCTGATCCCTGCCTTGACCCCCAGGCATGACCAGGGACATTGTAATACCACCACCACCACCACTCCTCCTGGGTTTTCTTCTACCTTTGATCAAGGATGAATAATCATGTCAATATTATCATAGGTACTACGAAGGACATCACAATCTGTTCCCATGTTGCTTCTCAAAATCCTTATGATGGATGGTCCAGACTGAGTACCCCTTCTCTGCTCCCTCAGACTCATCTGTTTCAATGGCTGACTTAACTCTTCCCTTCCATTTTGTCCTCTGAAACTCAATCTGTTCTATTATTACAAACTTTCATATTAGATCTCTGCTTTCCCTGAGGAAACTACTGTGATTATATTTTGCATATAATTTTCTCTGTACATATTGTCTCTTTCCCCCTAAGACCATAAGTTTCCTGAGGGCATGACCTATTTCATGTTTTGTCTTTATATTTCCAACATCTAGCACAGTGCCTGGAGCATAGAGCAGAGTGAAGGACTGGGTTTGTGATTTTACTGATATAGGGAACTGGGAAATGAGAAAATTCCCCCTCCTAATGCAAATCAACACCTTCTTTGGGATTTACACTCTTAAAGAGGTGCCTGAAAACTTGAGCAAGTGACTTGCCCAGGGTCACAAAGCCAGTAAGTACATGTCATGGATGAGACACATAGGCAGTGCTTAATACAGGTTTACTGAATTGAATGAAGTGGAAGAAGAATGTGTTAAGGAAAAAGGGGTGGGAAGAAAACAACAGGTGTTTCAAAGGTATCAAGGAGCTAGGTGGTACAGAGGCTAGAACCCTGGATCTGGAGTCAGGAAGACCTGAGTTCAGATCTGGCCTCTGACTCTTCCTAGCTGTGTGATTCTGGGTAAGTCACCTTTATACTTTTCTCAGTTTCTGTCACAGTTTCCTCATCTGTAAAATGGGGGACAGAGGAGAGATAGTATTTGTAAATACTAAAATGTGTATTTGTAAAGCATTTAACCATAGTGCTACACACATAGTAGGTGCTTCATAAATACATTAAAAAATAAGGATTGTGAAAAGGCCACTGGGAGTAGATGCAGTGAATACAGATGACTTGTTTGGGAAGTTTTCCAGTGAAGGGAAAGGAGAAGTTGTAAAAGGGAACTGAATGGTAGGTAGTGTGGGGGGAGGTCTGTTCTGGTTCATTGTATTTCTTGATGAGCTGTACAGGGCTGTTGTGTTCTCAGTTACTCTCCATTTAATGGTGTTTTCTGATATCTTCTCTTTGTCTGCCATTTTCTTTAAGACCTGTTTTTTGTCTGTCAGCCTTTCTCCATCATTCTTTATCTCTCTGCTTTCTCTGTTTGAGATACAATGTAGTGGAAAGAGCTTTGACCATTGAGCCTGGAGATTTGGGGTCAAAAACTCATTCACCTCGAGCAAAATTGATTTCATCCCCTGAGACTGTTTTCTCAACTGAAAAATGGGGATAACAATATACTACTTACTTCATGGGGTTATTGTAAGAAAAAAAAATATGTCAATGTTATGGTGACATAGAAATGTGAATTATTATTTTTGAAATCCCTTTCCCTTTTCTCCTTTCTTGCCTTTCCCTCCCCTCATTTCCCTGTTTCAGTGTCTGTCTCTGTGTCTCTTTCTGCTTCTATCCCTATCTCCTTCTTTGTGTCTCTTTCTGTCTCAATCTCTCTGTCCCTATTATAGACTTGCACAAATACTCTTATATATTTAAAAGTCATATTCATAATCTGCATTCTGCGGAGCTCTCCCATAGAGATATTTAAGGGCTAGGGACAAAAATTTAGCTCTTAGGAAAGATCTTGGAGCTTAATACAGTTTCAATGAAAATAAGCTACCTAGTCATCCAGCTCCCTCCATTTTCACCTGGCTGGCCTCCACAAGTCTCTCCCACTCTTCCCATCTGAAGAGCCTTCATTTTTCTGAGGGCCAGGCAGGGTGCCCAACTTAGATTACTCTTTTCTGTTCTTGGAATTGGCCCCCCAGCCTGATCTGTTCTAGTGAGGCCATCTGTTTCTTCTATAGTATTTCATTAACTTTGCTGACACTGTCCATTTGCCCTGACGATGACAAAAACATTGAATTTGGGGGAGCCTTATTTGGCACCATTTCTGACGTCCCTTCTAACTCTCTGTTTCTGTGATTTTGTGATCTTTGCAGCAAGTGGGCAGCATAGCAAAGCCTGAGGGTCTCTAGTAATAGTAAACCATTACCTCCTTAAATGGCCTGTTCCACTCTGGGACAGTAGGAAAGAAGAGAGACTGATAGGATGGACTTAAAATACTGTCTACTTTTCACTTGGTATGGAAATCATATCATTCCTGACTCAACTTTGTTGTTGTTTAGTCAATGAATCATGTCTTAACTCTTTGTGAGCCCACTTGGGGGGATTTCTTGGCAAATATACTGGAGTGCTTTGCCATTTACTTCTCTAGTTTATTTTACAGATGAGGAAACTGAGGCAAACATGCTTAAGTGACTTGCACAGCATCACCCATCTAGTAAGTGTATGAAGTCACATTTGAACTCAGGTCTTCCTGACTCTAGTCCTGTAACTCTACTTAGTGTACCACCTAGCTGCCTTTCCCTGACTTAATACTGGCTTCTCAATCCACCTCAGAGCACCTGTTTGATTACTCATCCAATGATCTTTTTTATTTTTCTTTTCTTTTTTTCTTTTCTTCCTCTCTCCTTCCTCTTTCTTTCTCTTATTCTGTTGTCTTTTCTTCTTTCTCCTCATTCTCTCTTCTCTACCTTCCTCTCTCTCTGTAATTCTCTGTCTCTTTATACTTTTCCATACCTGTTTCTCTCTCTCTCTCTCTCTCTCTCTCTCTCTCTCTCTCTCTCTCTCTCTCTCATATAAAAAAGTATTTTTCTTCAGTAGTCTCTCTTATCTCTTGCAGTGTCTCTATCCACTATGCATACACCCTCCTTCTATCCTTCATTGTCTCAGTAAGATTTCTAGTAGGCACATCTCTTTACCTCCATTCCTGTTCTGTTGCAAGTCACCCTTAATAAGCAGCTGCAGCAGCAGCAGCTGCAGCAACAGCAGCAGGTGGCCTCTCTTCAAAGTGTCTTTAAAGAACTCAGTCCCATCTACTTTTGCTCACCCATCCTTATCAGAAACTGCTTCCAGACCAATGATCTCTTTGCTGCCATCTCCTAGTTCATTTAAAATCCTCATTCCTCAAGGACAATCACTGATCAGCACACCCTTCCCTACTACTTTGAAAAATGCCTGAACTTCTGTTGGACAATTTTAAAAGAAAAAAAAGCAGAATCCAGAGTTCCATGGAAGTCTTCACACTATTGTTCTACTTGTTATGACCTTTGCCAGAAATATCTTAACCATATATGCAAGAGATTAGAGATGTACGGTCATCCAGTATAGATCTAGGAAGGAGGGGTCAGAGATGTCGGAGAGATTAATGTTATGGAAGCCAAGGTATTCAAGAAGGATAATCACAAGCTTTAGATATTGCAGAAAGGTAAATTACGTTGAGGACCGAGAGGGGAGCACTGTATTTGGCATTAGATAGACTATCAGGTACTTTGAAGAGATCATTTTATGAGAATATCCTTGGGATATAGCAATAGCCTTCTTCTTGGTCTTCCTGTCTCAACTGTGTCTTTTCCAGTTCATCTACCACACAATTGCTAAAGTACTGTTCTTAAAACAAAAGATCTGACTAGGCTATTCCCTTGGGAGGCAAGGTGGTCCAATGGAAGCATCACTGACTCTGGAGTTAGAGGATTTAGATACAAATCCCACCACAGATAGATCCCTATGTCCTTCACCAAGACACTAAAACTCCATGGGCCTCAGATTCTCCATCTGTAAAGTGAGCATCTTAGACTAGATGGCCAGTGAAGTCTCTTTCAGCTTAGAGCTTAGGATCTATAATCCTAAATAAACTTCAGTGTTGTTTCTTGGGCTTTAGGATCAAATATAAACTCCTCTGTCTGGGATTCAAAGATATTCCCAACCCAGCCCTAGCCTCTCTTTCCAGGTTTATGATACTTGATTCCCCTCCATACAATCTAAGGTCCAGGTGTACTGTAAATCTATTATGGATAATTTGCACTCTTTCAAAATATAAAATAAAGTTATCATGCAAGTTTTTTTCTTTTTTTTTCTTTCCCCTCCCCCTTGCCCTAGAGATATCTTACATACAATGCTCCATCTCTCATCGCCATGACTTTGTACTGGGCATCCCCCAGGCCTACAATGTTATCTTCCCCTTACTTCTACCTTTTGGTCACTGTGATATCCTTCCAGGTTCAAGTTCTACTTTCCATCTGAAGCCTGACCTGGTTTCCCAGCTGCTAGTGCCTTTCCTTATCCCTCTACCATAAAACAGTGTTGAATTAATTAGTATCATCTGGGTACACAAAAGGTCACTTTGTATCTGTGCATGTCATCTCCACAGTTAGAATATAGACTCCTTGAAGGCTCAGGATCCTGGGTGCCTAGCATAGAATAGGTATTAAATAAACATTGAATTCAATGTCATGGTTAAGTTTGATGTCTTAGCAAATTCTTTACAAAATGTTTCCTGTCAGGTAACTGGGGTATGTGTGGATGCATTCTTCTTATCACTGTCAGTGAATCTGCATGTCACAGTCTCAACCCATCCTTATGTTAGATTGTTTAAACGTAGTCTGTTATTTATGGGATCTCAAACAATGGAAATCAATGGAAGGCCCTTGAATTCGGCTTTTAAATTCATGTGAGTGGGAGGGTTGGAAATACAGCTGCACAGTCTATAGAGTCTTGGATTAATCTTGTGGGTGGAAAGCAACTTGTACGATATAATAGATAATAAACCCTTCTGTTTATTAATCCAACGACTGTCTTGTGTGGGTTTTTTGGGGGGGAGGAGGGGAAATATCCCTAGACAGTATAGAGTATTAGGGATTTCAACCACACTTTGGGGAGGCATGGATACTCCGTTAATTGCTTTGTGGGTCTGTCTGTGGAGTTGAGCAACCTACAGGAACAAAATCAGTCTTTGGGAGCCTAAGTCTTGCCATGAAACACATTGAAGTGACCTGAGTAAAGCTAATCCCAAAAGAAGGTGAACTGTGGTTTGTGAGAAGACATTTTTTTAAAAGCACCTTTAAAGTGTTTAAATGAGAAAATTCTCAGGAGGCTTATGTTGGGAGGGGCAGGGAGGGACTCATTGCCACAAAAAAACAGTAATAAAATGAACAAATGGAAAGCAGCCTTAAGGAATCACATCACTTCATTTGGGCAAATTATGTTATTACACATTCTCTGGTCTCATCTGTTTCTGGGTTTGTTTTTTTATCTCTCCTTGTTTTTGTAGCAATATTATCAGTGTCCTTGGAGTTGCCTCTCTAACTGTTCTTCAAATTGGAAAGAAATGGAAAAGGAGTCAGGGTCAAGTTTCTTTCTTTAGCCCTGCACCTCCTGCCAAATCATATCATTAAGTTCTTAGGCTGGCAAACCTTAAAGTCATTAATAATGGGAAGCCCTTATATTTGCAAAGATTGTGATATTGAGAACTGGAAGAGAATGTAAAAGTCATTGTTTGACTTCCTAGTTTTGAAAAAAAGGAAACTGAGTCCCAGTGAGAGGAAATATCTAGGATCATAAATAGCTAGAAGAAATCATAAAGTTGCCCCCCACACACACTCCCAATTTTACAGATGAGGAGACTGAAGTCAAACAACCTAAATGACTTTCCTGGCTCACACAGTCAGTATATGTTCAAGGCAGAATTTGAATTTGGGTCTTCCTGACTCAAGTTCAGCATTATAGTTATTAGGCTACCTAGCTTTGCCAAGCTCATACAGATAGCAATCAGAAGAGACCACATTCAAATCCAGCTCTCTTAACTTCAATCCTAGCATTCTAGATGGTACAGTGGATGAAGCATTGAACTTGGAGTCAGGAAGTCTTGAGTTCAAATCTAGCTTCAGATTCTTACTAGGTGAATTATTCTGAGTGAGTCACTTAAGTTCGCTCAGCCTCAGTTTTCTCATCTATAGAATGGGAAATTATTCCCTACCCTCATAGTGTTGGTAGAAGGATAAAATGAAATATTTGTGAAGCACTTATCACAAAGCCTGGAATGTAGTAGGTACTATATAAATGTTTATTTCCTTTTCTCTTCCCTCCCAGAGTGGAAGATTCAAGTTGTAGTAGGAGGAGAAGGAGGAGAAGATAAGTTTCAAAGTACCAATTGGGATCAAATTCTAGAGGATCTTAAATGTCAGCTTAGAGGTTTTGGTCTATCTGATATTAATTGTTGGAAGTTAGGAAGAATTTTGAGAAATGGATTGATTATTTATTGATTAGTTGATTCATTCATTCAACCTACGATTTGGAGGAACCACCCTGTATTAGGTGCTATAGGGGGATATAAAGGAGAATAGACATTGTCTTGGTCAGTTGAATTCATTTCAGTCTAATAAGCATTTATTAAGTGCCTACTCCAACCTGCCAGAGGACTAGTATAACCAAATGTAAACTTGTCATCAGAAGGCTGGTTCTTTCTTTGTCACAGGAATCTCTCTGCAAAAGAGATAATCCATTGCTTTCACAATCCCAGTCATCCCTGGAGTGGACTTTAAAGACCGTCTGGTCTACCCTCCTCATTTTATAGATGAGTGAACTGAGGCTAATAAAAGTCAAATAACTTATCCAGGATCATACAGTTAGTAAGTTTTTGAGGCAGGCTTTGACTTCAGGCCTTTCTGACTCCAGCTCCAGCACTCTATCCAGTGTGCCATCTATAGACCTCATAAATCAATTTGCCATCCTTTGGAAATACAGTAGAAGGGCTATCAGAATGGATCTTGTTAGGAGAGACAGGAAGAAGGGGCACCAAGTAATAGGCTTTTGTAACAGTCCAGATAGAACATGATGAGGGCATGGACTAGGTTTTTAGTAGTAAATAAGATTTCTCAAGCATGTGAGGGAAATTAATATTATGTTGTATTTCAATATAACCTTGTGATCCATTCCCTCCTCCCCCCCACTGTTTTTTGTCATACCCCATTTCTAAAAAGTTAATCAATGCCTTGGAACCTTTGCTTATTAACCGGTTTGAGCTGGGATCCTCCCAATTGGGACACTTACCTCTTTTTACCCCATAGGCCTCCATTTTGTTTGGTAAAATTTGGATTCAGTCAAAGGGCTACACTTCAGGAGCTAGAGGGCCATATGTGACCTCGAGGGTGTAGATTCCCCATCCCCGTGACAGAGAACAAGCTTAAGCTAGGCCTTCCAGAGGGGACAACTCTCCTGTTTTTGCTTTCTAATCAAAATTAGGGGTGACCTGGTCCAAAAAGAGGGAGAGAAAGTTGGGGAGATCCTGATTTGGATGGTTTTTCTTGCCAAGATTACTAGACACAGCTGCGTCCCCCTTACGTGTCAGAGAGGGCTGTGATTAGCCACATCTGAAGGCCAGGCCGCTTTCCTTAATGGCAGAATAATCTTTTCACATAAGGATGAGTCTCTTTCCCTCTCCTCTCCCATCTCCCGTGACCAGTAGCTGAGAACTACTAGCTCACTTCCTCATTAAAATGTCTACAAATTAAGATTGCCTTGCCTTTACCAAGGGAGGTCCAAATAAGGTACTATCTCATTTAATCTCTACTCCAACCATGTAAGATAGGTGCTTTTTTTTAATACCCATTTTACAGATGAGATTATCGCAACTCAGAGAGGTCTTTAAATGACTTGTCTTTGATGACATGTCTAATAAGTGTCTGTGGGAGGATCCAAACTCACATTTTCCTGATTCAAAATCCAGCTGTCTGTCCACCATCCAAGTCATGCTTCTTTTTAATGAAAATTCCCCTAGGTCCTCACAAATGAAAGCTTCTTCTGCATCCATAATCAATGCAGACTCCTAAGTTATTTTGCTTTTAAAATATTTATAACTTTTTTGCATAATCTTCATTTCCAAATATATCACAACACCCTCTCTTGCCCAGTGAACTATATCTTAAAACAAAATGAAATTAAATACAAAGAGAAAGGAGGGGAAAGAAAGACAACTGTTCAGCAAAACCAGCCAACACATCATATGCAGTCTTCCATATCCCTAGGCCTCCACCTTTGCAAGGAAAGAAGGGAGGTTCATTTTCTTATATCTTTTATATATGCTTTGGGAAAAAGCTTGGCCCCATCCACTTCTTTTTTTCTTTTCTTTTCTTTTTTCTTTTTTGCTTCTTGCCTTTCACATTGTGGTTGTGCTTATGTATGTTGGTGTTTCTGATCTTCTGAATCAGTTTATCAATATTTTCTCATCCTTCTCCTAATTCTTCATATTCACCACTTCTTCTAGTGCAGCAGTATTCCATGACATATGCTACAGTATGTTTACCAGTTCCCCAGTCAATGGGCATCTACTTTATTTCCAGTCCTTTGCTACCATAAAAAGGGTAGCTATTAAAAAAATATATGTGCTGAATATGAGACTTGATGGTACAGTGAATGGAGCCTTGGGCTTGAAATCTAAAAATTCTGACTCCATTTTCTACCCTGGACACTTGCTAGCTGTAAGACCCTAGGCAAGTCATGTGCCTCTGTTTGCCTCAGTTTAGTTCTTCTATAAAATGGGGATGATGATAGCATCTCATCCACAGAGTTGTGAGGATTGAAGGAGATAATGTATGTGAGGTGCTTCACAAACCTTGAATCACTGTGTAAATTCTAGGATGCTATCCTAAAGACAGACTTCTCCTGTATCCCTAATCATTGGGAACTCCCCTGGAGTCCCTCTAACCCACCCAGGTCTCTGATGAATGCCAATTCCTACCTTTCTTCTCTACTTTCCAGTAGGCACATCAAAAAAAAGAGACCTCTCCATGGTCCTGAAATTATTGTTCCAAGCAGGATATAGTAGTTACTATTCTGATAATTCGGGTATTAGGACAGGAGAATTTGTTCTCCTCTCTCTAGATACATCCTTCCTCTTTGTGGGTGATCACCATGTGACCACAATTTAGTCAGTGTAGGTAATAATGATGGTAATTACAACTAATATTTACAGGGCTTACTACGTGCCAGATGCCATGCTAGGTGCTTTACAATTTTCCCATTTGCTCCTCACAGCCATCTTGGGAAGTGGGTGCTATTATGATGCTTATTTTACACATCTGGAAACTGATATAAATGGAAATTTATATGATTCATCCAGGATCATCAAGTTAGGAAGGATCTACAGCCAAATTTGAACTCAGTTCTTCCAGACCCTAGTGCCCTATCCATTGAGCAACATGGTTCATTTTAAAGAGTTCCTGGCCAAAAGAATCACCTTGCTGCTGGCCTGCTGCTGAGTTTTTCTATTAGCTAGATCAAACCTCAGACAGTAGACACCTGATCCATGACCCAGTCTCCACTCACAGCCTTTCCAACTTGGTAGAACCTTCCGGAGCATGAGGAAAGAGCACTTACTCTGGAATTTGAGGATTTGGGCTCTAATCCCACTTCTGACACTTTGAGCAAATCACTTAACCTCTCTAGGCCTCAGTTTCCCCATCTGTAAAGTGACGGGTTTTGGCTAGGTGACCTCTGAAGTTCCTTCCTCTTCTATGTCTATGATCCTCTGATCATAGCAGCAAGATGGTACAGTAGTAGGAGGGGCCGGGACTGGCATCAGGAAGGCTTGAGTTCAAATTCAGCCAAAGATACTTCTAGCTCTGTGACCCTGGGCAAATCCCTTAACTACTTCCTGCCTCAGTTTCCCTATTTGTTAAATGGGAATAACCTGCCTCCTAGGGTTATTGTAAAGATCAAATAAAATTTGTAAAGCACTTAGTATGTTGTTTGACTCATAGTAGGTGCTTAATCAATGCATTTTTCCCCCTATCTTCTTTCCTATGATCTAAAATCAGTGGGTGGAATCAGATGGTGTCAAAAATCCCTTTCAATTCTGGATCTATGATCACAGGAATCTAATTCATTAATATTTTTTAACCATCTACTATATACTAGCCATTGTGCTAGGCACAGGGGATACAAACACATAAATGAAACATCCCCTGCCCTCTTCATGCCTACCTTCTGTGAGTATGGATCTCTCTCTCCTTCCATATATATATATATATATATATATATATATATATATGTTATATATATATATATATGTATGTATGTACACACATATACATATATGTATATATACATATACACATACACACATGTACACACACGCATATATACATATACACATATATACATATACACATGCACACATATACACACATATACATATATGCACATATATACATATACACATGTATACACACATATATACATATACATATACACATATATACATATATACACACACATATATGCATATACACACATATACATATATACACATATATATATACATAAATAAAAGGAGATATAGATAGCCTTTTATTTAGCTCACTAGAGGTACTGCTTACAAATTCCACTTCCTAAGTTTAAAAATGCTGCATTTGCTAAACTTTCAAAGTGTGAACCTTGTAAGGCAGAACTCCTGGGCTGTGTAAGTTATTTTTATCTTGTGAGCAGTCATCTGGTCTAGACTTCAATTGATTTGGGATATAGAGGGGGAAAAATATTGAGTTATTTGTGTCCTCCTGTTCAGTTAGGGAAAAACTCCAAATGGAAAAATTTTATTCTCCCCTCCCCCAACAAAACAAAAATAAACACAAACCAAGAGACCTTGAGTGTTTACTTGATGGAGAAAGTGGTTGTTGCCTCACCTCTGGATTCCAATGAAGTTCTGTAACGGGTTTTATGAACAAAGTTGATTGGAACCTTTAAACTTGTCAAACCCTACTCCTTTTCAAACCTTGAGTAAGTGTAGAGGGGCAGGCAGAAATCAGTAATGGAAGCATTAAGAGAATCTCCACTTGAGTTCAGCAAATGGGATTGCAGCTGTACCTTTCCTTTTCAAAGTTAATTGAGTTTAAATGAAGGCAATTTGGCTGAAGGTAAAATATCAAACCAGGTAGGGGAAGGGAACTGGCCAAGATAAAGGATCCCCTCAAGGAAAGGGGCCTGCTACAAAAATGGTTACCTGTGGAGGACTTGGCAGAATGTTTCCATGTTTAATGGGTCAATTAAATCTCTCTTGGTCAGGAACAGTCCCACCTATTCATTTAGTTAGAGATGAGTCTGGTGGGATAGTTAAGAACTTGATATGATACAGCAGAGATGAAATTTAGAGGAGGTGAGGTGAAAAGAGGACTGGATTTGGAGTTAGAGGAACTGGATTGGAATCCTTATATAGTTACTATGTATATGTATATGCAGTTTTATTTGAATTGAAAACCTCTCATAGGGAATTAAATTCAACACATATTAAACTCATGCTAGTGATAGAAATACAAAAATAAAACATATACTCTTACATCTAGAGCTAAAATGATCCTCAGGGGTTACCTCATCCAACTCCCTCATTTTACAGATATGGAAACTGAGGGCCAGGAAATGTAAAGGATTTGCCCAAGATTATGTGGGTAAAAAGACAACTAGGTGGTGCCATAGTGGATTGACTGCTGGGCCTGAAATTAGAAAATCTCCTGAGTTCAAATCTGGCTTGTGACACTCATTAACTGGGTGACCCTAGGCAAGTCACTTAATCCTGTTTGCCCCGGTTTTCTCATTTGTAAAATGACAAACCGCTCCAGTGTCTCTGCCAAGAAAATCCCCTGAAGAGTCAAGACATAACTAAAACAACTGAACAGCAATGACGTCAGGTTTGAACTCAGAAGCTGACTCCAGAGCCAACATTCTTCTCACTGCTTCACTGACGCCTCCAAATGATATTTCCACTGCATCACATCCAATCTTTGGCTGCTACTCAATCAGAATCTTCTGTAATTGAATAAAGAGTTGAAGTCTAGTAGATAGTCTAGTGTAGGTTCTAGAGTAAAAGGGCCCAGGTTCATATTCTATTTGTTATGCTATCTACCTATGTGACCTTGGACAAATGACTCAACTTTTCTAATTTCTAACAGGAAGGATTGGAAAAAGAAAATCTCAGAGGTCTCTTCTAGCTTAAAATGTATGATTTTCTTGTGGAAGCTTGCATTTTATTCTAAAAGATTATTAAACATTTTACCTTGTCCCCTTGTTCCCACTGGATGCTTAGGGATTGGCCTAGGCTTTAGGCATACTAGCTTAAGAAATGTTATTATCTACTGGCACCAACAGCCAAGCAGGTTCATCTCTACCTCAGTGTTTCCCTACTTCCTGTGAGGCATCAGCATATATAGAAACAAAAAATTTCCCAGATAATCAAACTTAAATCTATGATACTATAATAAAACCTCCAGTGGAGTTTCATTTTTATGGAAGGTAAGACGAAAAAGTTAGCTGGAGAGTTCTGAGCCTTCGATAAAGTGGACTTTTTGCAGTTTTTCAATTGTTTCAGTCATGTCCAACTCTGTGACCCCATTCTAAGGTTTTGTTTTGTTTTTTTGGTGAAGATATTGGAGTGATCAGTCATTGCCTTCTCCAGATCATTATACAAATGAGAAAATTGGGGCAAACACGGTTAAATGACTTGCTCAAGGTCACAGCTAGTAAGTGTCTGAGGCTGGATTTGAACTCATGAAGATAAGCCCTGTTGATTCCAAGACCAGTGCTCTATCCATTGTACCACCTATCTCCATTGTGTCACCTAGCAAAGGAGAGTTGGAGAGTTGTTCATTGCTCTAACCTCCAATCCTTCAGTCTGAGAGAGGAAGTAACGGAGGGTGCTGAGTAGTTTGAAGAGGTAAAAAGTTAAGGCATTTGAGTGAACATCAATATTTATATGGAAGTCCCTAGCATGAAGGTAAAAGTTGGGATAGAAAAACTGTATTCATTTCATTTATATTAGGGTAGACACTGTATTTTTTTTCTTCTGGTTTTGCTCATTTCATTCTACATTGGTTCAAAGAGACCTTCCTGGATTTCTCTGAATTCCTTGTATTTCTTATTTCTTTCTGTCCAACAATATTCCTTTACAATCACATTCCACAGTTTGTTCAGCAATTCCTTAATTCATGGACAAAGGCTTTGTTTCCAATGCTTTTGTATCCCAAAAAGTAGCTGCTGTGTGTGTGTGTGAACTTTTGTCTTGTTTTAGCTTCCTTTTGTATGTCTAATATTTGTATTAGTTAAATTCCCAAATGGATATATGATCAAATGTGGTTCCTCCTTCTAACCATAGTTTACCACTCATATTTGCCTTCCCATCCTATCCGTTTCTTGTCCATGCTTTCCAATAAGGAGACATTTTTCCTTTTGTCCTGAGTGTTCAAGAACACCAGAGGAATACCCAGGAATACCAGGTAAACTGAGAGATCTAGTAATAGCTGAGGGAAAGCCAAGGTTCTTTGCAGGAATGGAGAACTTTATTTTACATATTACTTTAGACTTTTTCAATATGTTAGTTTCACTGAATTTTTTTTCTATCTGATTTTTATTCTTCATTATAAGAGGTATCTTTCTTGGAGAGGGAAAAAGATACGTTGGGAAATATGAAAGTTGCTATAAAAATCAATACAATTTATTTAAAAAATGAAACAAAATCTTGGGTTGAAGTAGAGAGTGAAATCAAGGAAGGCTTTATGTTATAGAGCGAGAGTGGAAAACCTGTGGCCTTGAGGTCACATGTGGCCTTCTAGGTCCTTAAGTACATACTTTTGACTAAGTTCAAGTTTTGAACAAATGTTTTTATTAAGGTGATTTATTCTGTGAAGTTTGGATTCAGTCAAAGAACTTCACCTGAAGACCTAGGGGAACACATGTAGTCTCTAGGTCCCAGATTCCCTACCCCTAGTATAGACTAATACTTAGATATACTATATTAATTATAGACAACACTTTTAAGAAAGGCTGTGAGGGATTTTGAGATATGTAGATAGATAGGGCAATCTGGGCATGTGACACTATTTAAGAAACATTTTGAGATAGATAGATAGATAGATAGAGTATTCTGGGCATGTGGCACTACTTAAGAAACAACCAAATCCAGTCATTTTGTTTTGTTTTAGGGATTTTGGGGATGGGGGTTGAACATAGTGAAATAAACCTGGAAAAGTAATAGGAATCAGATTGTAGAAAATGTTAAGTCTCAAGCTGAATTGAAGAAAAAATACATCCTAGAGGCAGTTGAACATATTTGAGCTCTGGAGTGATATTAACAGACCTGAGCCTTAGGAAGATTACTTGGAAATCTGGAGCAAATTCGAGAAAGGACTGGGGAAGGGAGATTGGAAGCACAGAGGCCAATCAGGAGGCCACTATGGTAGTCTGGACAGGAGGTAGCTGAGGGTCTTAGTAGGAGAGTGACATTGTATACATGGAGAGAAGGGAATGGATGTAAAAAATTTAGGGGTAGATTGATCCTTGCATGGATAACATGGTCTCTAAGGCCCTCTCCACCCTCTGAATACTTTTCAGCTTGTCAGATCTTTTCTAGAACTAAGCACAGCTTACACATTTTTATTTTCAGAAACTGTTAAACAGGAGTGAATCCAAGAATAGCCTTCAGGTTTCAAGAAGAAAACCAGTTGAGTCTCCAGCTGGTCCCCAAATTTTTCTCATGACCAATATGATTGGCAGTCTAAAATTGCCAGACTCATGCTTTGGTTGTCCAAGACCAATTTAGGTTTCAATTTATTCTCTCATTTCACAGTGCCCTCCACAGACTATATTTATGCAGCTTGATTTCCCAGATAACACTTTACCTTAAACACCATGGTAGGCTGAATTAAGTCTTTGGTAGGAGGGTCCTTTTTCTTGACTATTTTGGCCTATATGAATCACTAGACAATCTGGTCTTTTATTCCTTCTTTTCAACTCACTTTGGTCTGTTCAGTGAAAACTCAGTGTATTTCCTGTCACTCTTCAGGAGTTTACCTTGTTCCTCAAACACAACATTCCTACTCCTGTGTCTTTGCATCAGCTGTTTCCCATTCCTGGAATAAATTCTGTCTTCACCTGTACCTTTTAAAATCCCTAGATTCCTTCAGAAAATAGCTGAAGTTACTTGTATTACTCAAAGAAGACACATGCTCACATGGTGGTCAGAAAGTGATACAAGGACACTCTCAAGGTCTTTCTTAAGAACTTTGGAATTGATTATATGATATGGTAAACACTGGCATAGGACCACCCAGCATGGCATGCCCACATCAGAGAAGGTGCTGTGCTTTACAAGCAAAGCAGAATTGCAGTAGCTCAAAAGAAATGCAAGATTTACAAATTGAGAGAATCTACCTCAAATGTTCACACTGACTATTTGGGCCTGACCTGTAGCAGAGCATTCCAAGTTTATATTGGTTTGATCAATTACAATTGGACTCACTGTAACTCAACTTTAGCATTGTAATGTTATTGTGGTTCTCTTTGAGAATGGACAACAACCAACCAGTCTAAGGCCTTTTCTCATCTTCCCAGTTGATGGTGTTCTTCTGCCCCTAACCTCCCCAACCCCACTACTGCCTTGTATGATTGAAGTCTCCCTTATGGACAGAGATTATTTTATTTTTTTTCTTTGTCTTCTCAGGGCTAATTACAGTGCCAGCATGTAGTGGATGCTTAATATATGCTTGTTGATTGATCAACACCCGCTCAGTTACAGAGTGCAACTCTTTCAGGGAGAAAGGAGGGGGAGAGAGAACTCATAAACTTTTCAGAATGACTTTGCTGGTGTTCTCTCCTAGTTCTTGTAGTTTCAAAGCTGGAGATTTCAAGGCAAGGTCTGTGGTCTTTTCAAAGTGTCATATCCACCCCCCATCCCCAAACAACCTTTATCAATATTTTAACCAAAGAAAAGTTTATTAAAAGTATGAAGAAAAAAAACATAAATTCTTTAGTGAACAAGCATCATATTGATATTGTCATGACTTAAATCATTTGAGACGTAGTTTCTGGGTAATTAAATTATTTCATTAATAAGGGAGCAGGTTATTAATAAAAGGATGGTCATGTGGTTGTCTCTCTTAGCCAAAGACAAACATGGTGGTGGAGTTTACAGTTTTTATGGCATTCCAGTGAGAGACCCAGGATGCAATGGGAGACCTTGACTCTTTAGCCCAAGGTCTATTTAGGTACTCACTTAGGATTAAGTAAAGCCCATTCAGTGAAAAGGCCTGTTCAAGAAGTAGTCAGTGGACAGCCCCTCCCCTTCGCTTCCTCCTCTCCCTTCCCCTCCTCTTCCCTTCCTTTTCCTCCTAAACCTATTGCACTCTGAAGCCCAGAGATTGGACAACAGTAGGCCCCTGCCCAAGCTCAACTCAAGGGCTGTTTGCTGGACCCTCCTAGCTTAAGAGTGATTGATTATCAATAGTAACATTTGCTGTTTCCCTCCCAGCTTGATGTAGTTATTTTTCTTTGCCTCATTAAATGGGCCATCCCTTGACTACTTCTTAAACTGGCCTATTCACTAAATGGGTGGTACCTCACCCTAAGTGAGTACCAGAATAGATCTTGGCCTAAAGGGGCCAAGGTCTCCCACTGCCTCCTAAACCATCTCCAGTTATCCTGATGAATTCACTGGATTCAGATGACTCAGGAGGAGAAGTGAGGCTAGTGATCTTGCACAGCTCTCCCTCACTCAAAACAAAGTCAAGTGCATCATCAAGGTCTTCTTCGACAAGGAAGGATGAACACAACTGTTCTCTTATTTTTTTTTTTATTACTATTCAGTGCCCCTCAATTGTATCCAAGGACTCGACCACCTCTCTGGATCATTCCAGTGCCCCCAAGGGGGTGGTATCACCCTCTTTGGGAACCTCTAGATTAGAATTGTAAAGTACTTTATTGCTTTTCCTGTTTTTTTTTTTTACATTTAACAAGTCTTTATTTTCTCTCCCTCCCAATCCCAATCCTGATGACAAAGAATACAAACAAAAGAAAAGGAAGGAAAAATTCTCGTTTGAAGTGTAGTCGAGCAAAACAAATTCCCATATTGGCCACATGCAAACATGTATGCCTCATTCTGCATCATATGCAGAATGAGATAATGCTGTACATTAGAATCTGTACTTGATCCAAGAGGTAACAGGAAGTCACTACAAATCAAAGAAAGAAGCAAAATTTTCCATTCAATATTTGGACTCCAAGATGAGTTCACAGGAAAGTAGAGATGGAAATAATTTTCTACAATAGTGCTGATACGAGGTGGATATTTCTTCATGGAAGAATATGCTTTCAGTCAGCTGTTGGAATGAGAAGCTGGCCTTGTGCCATAAAAAATACCCAGCAAGCTGCATCTAAATCTTGTATATATGTGAGGGTAAGAGCTGGCAGGAAGTCAGTGAATGCTTATAAAAATCAAGAAGAGACAG
This sequence comes from Potorous gilbertii, assembly GCA_028658325.1. Lineage (NCBI taxonomy): Eukaryota > Metazoa > Chordata > Mammalia > Diprotodontia > Potoroidae > Potorous > Potorous gilbertii. Next base: position 215,061,741 of record CM053773.1, read on the forward strand.
ATCCTGACACACATTCCATTTTCTCATCAAACGTGCTGTGTTTGGAGATGTTCATCATAGATACAACTTCCCTGCCTGGAATCTGAAAACTAAAATTATTAAGACAACGGGAAGCAATTTGTCCTGCCTTTGCATTGTTGAAAACAACAACAAAATGGAAATGGTATTTCATCTAGGATAGAGAATGAGGCACTATGTTCTGGTTCTTCAAATTGTCTTACAGAAGGTGTCTCATTAGAAGGAAAGGTAGGTGGTGGCAGGAAGGGGCGGTGACAAGTGTTTGATGTCCAAAAGTGCTTTGGTTATTTGACCTTAAAACAAATCAAATATTTCAGGCAGTCTAAATGTTTGTTTTGTTTTCACATATGGGATAATTGCTATTGTAACTATTATTTAGGAAGTCTGGTAGACAGGTAGATAGGCATATAGAAAAATGGATTAATTGATAGTGATAGATATGTAGGTAGGTAGGTATATATATATATATATAATGTAGATAGATAGACAGACCAACAGTCGGATCGACAGGCAAATAGATGGATGGATGGATAGATAGATAGATAGATAGATATGTAAGCTAGATAGATATTTAGATAGGTAGAGAGATAGCTAGATATAGAAATGATAGATAAATCAATAAATGGATGGATATATAAATAGATGGATAGATATGTTTATTATGTAGTTACTGTGTGCTAAGGACTACAAACAAGAAAGACAATCTTCACCTTAAAGGGAGAGGAACTAAACCTTTTATTTCATTGATAAATGGACCACCTGGATAAGAGAGTCCCTTTTAGCAATGCACTCTGGCACCTCCTATTCTATACCTTAAAGTATTAATTGATGAGAACACTTACTGTGTAAGGGACTTCCCCAGGCTCACACATCAGGACTGGATAAGAGGTCTTCCTGGGTCAGAGGCTGACTCTCCATGCTTCATCTTGAGGTGGCAGAGCATACTCCCAAATTGTGTTTGTTAGGCTTGGTATCATTCAAAACTTTCTTTCATTCATTTACGCTTGCATTTGATCAACAGCATAAGCCTTTTGAGAGCTTTGTGTTTTGTGTTCCATAATCTAACACAATGAATGACTGGCACATAGTAGGCTTCTTGATTGAGTGGACAAGCACAGACATATCTATTGTGTCCCAAGCAGAGATCATGGTCTTAGAGTCAAGAAGACCTTGTTAAGTTCTGCTTCTGACATATACTAGCTGTGTGACCCTGGGTAAGTCACATGAATGGTCAGTGTCACTTAATCACTTACTGCCCTCAGGAAACATCTCTAAAACTACAGAACAAGTGGCCATGTGTACTAACAGGAGATTCCTCATTGTGAGTTCTCTATGCCAATGAAATCTGGTTAAAAATGATGTGCTAGGTACTAGGCTACACCTCATACACACACAAAACAGAGACAAAAGCAGTTACTGCCTTCATGAAGCTTATATTTTCTTAAGGTAAAATAACATTAGCATGGCTATGTAAAAAGCAAAAACATATGTTAAATCAGTACAAAGTGGGAGTATGGGGTTTTCAGGCTGACTAGCACCTCTGGGGTGAGGGCTGCTCATCTACCTTTGATATCTACCTGGCCCCCAACTCTCACCTATGCAGAGTTCCAAGAAGCTGTAGCATGCTCAGCGGCCATACCCTGGTAAACCATTTCAGCCAAAGGGCTAAACTAGGTTGAGGGTAACTGACAAGTCTCAAACCCATCAGTGAATTAAGGGGATGTCTCCTCTGAGCATGTGAAGACTTCCCCTAGTGGGAAGGGCAGAGGAGAAAAATTTGTTCCAACAGCCATGAAGACAGCTGAAGGAGATGCTGTGGAACACTTAGATACTGGTAAGACATTAAACATGGCAGGGTCATTCACTGAATCCTGGGCCTTCTCCAGAACCTTGACTTTGTTCTGCCACTGGATGACTGTGGAAGAGAGAGTGAGCCTGGAAAACTTTGCGCAACTCTGCCTCACCCAAATCCAATTCATGTATGAGTCAAGATATCACCCATGGTGTCATTGGCCCTCTTTGAATAATGAAGGACAAACTACAGCATATTCAAAGCAGTTTGGGCAAGTAGGCACTAATCAATTTGGAGAGGGAGGAATTGAGATCTGGACAGGCCTCCCATAAGAGATGAAAACTGAGGAGAGACTTGAAGAAAGCTAGACATTTTAAGAGATACAAGTAAGGACAGAGTGTATTCCAGCCATGAATACTATTGAAATATGAATTACTATTATATGAAATACTATTCAACAGTATAATAACCAGTGGCAGGATGGTCCAATGGTTACGGAGTCAACTTTGAACACTAGATTTGATTCTTGCCTCTGATTTATAATTGCTGTATGACTATAGACAACACACTTAACTTTTCTGTGCTCTTATCAACTCTCTAAGATTATAAATTGCAGAAAAGATACTAGCCCTTGGTGGTAGAGGGGATTTCCTTATCTGGATGTTCCCAATACCAATTAACACCACTAATCTTGTCCTTATCCTTTGTAGCTTGAATACCTGGGACCGTGCCAGGCTCAGGTCAGGTAACTGATAAGTGTTCATTGAAATTAATTTAAAATTTACATATTGTTTTATAGCTTACAAAGAACTTTGCTCATAACCACACTGTAAAGTAAATAGTGTAATTATTAGTCCCATTATACAGATGAGAAAAATGAGTTTCAGAAAGATGAAGAGATTCATTTGAAGCTGCAGAGATGGGTCTTGCTTTTCATATGCAGATGTCTGAGCGGAGATCAAAACCCTCCATTAGAGACCTCAGTCCAAATTAAGGTTAAATACTCCCAAGGTCCTCCTTGGTTTCATATGCTAATGAATTTGAGTCATAACAAAAGGTAAGAGAGGTGAGTCAAGGTCAATTTCCTCCATCCTCTTTTCCTACGCAATTTTATTTTGTTTATCTGTCAGCAGCCAAGTCTGATTACTTTGGTGCATTATTTTGGCCAGTGAAAACCCTTCTCATTATATAATGAACAGAAAAAAATAGGTGCTTATGATATTCCAAGCACTGTTTGATACAAGTAGAAAAAAGAAGACATAAAATGAAATACAATCCCAAAAGTCCTTTCTGGCTCTACATCTGTGATCTTTGAAATATTTGAAGGCAGAATAAATAAAAGAGCTTAATAGCTGATTTTTGTCCCATTCCCTTCCCAATACCACCTGCATTGGCTTCTCATGACTAACTTTGTAGGACAGATCTTTCAGTAAGTCCATAAAGACTGAGGAAAGTATTTTGTTGTACCTCGGACTTCAAGGACTATTTTCAAAATAACCTGACATAAATTTTCATTCCATTTGGTCAAGAGGGATCATCAAGTCATATTCAAATTGGGCCTCAACTTATTTAGGTATCATAACAAATTATTAGTGTTAATTATTGTTATGCAATCTTCTATTACCTGTTTTATGTATTAATCATTTCTGGGAGCCAATGATGTGACGAGAATGATGATGAGTATAGTAGCAAGGTTTCTATGGTTAAGTCAGAAGCAATCTATGGTCATGTGGTATGGTGTGATAGATTAACCTTTGAATGGCTTTCGTTCCTGGTTGTTGCTCTTAGGAGACATAGGACTTTAAGCAAGCAATTTCATCTTACTGGGTCTCAGTTTTCTTCATTCATTAAATGGGTATAATTTTAGTTGTAGCACTTCTGTCGCTCCTGGGAGGAAAGTCCTTACCAAATCTGAAAATCCCAGAAATGCTCCTTAGGATAGTCTTATTATTCTTGGTTTTGTTTTGTTTATTTAAAATAAATTATTTCTTGTCAATTTTTCCTCATGATCCCCTGTAGAACATAACTTTTGAAAGGTAGGAATATTTTTTTTAATTCCCTCCTCCCCCGCTTTGTACTCTAAGTGCTTAACACAATGCTTTGCACATAATAAGTGGTTATTGAATATTTATTTTATTGAACTCATAGTGTAAAAATTGGTGGTTTTTTTCCCTAATGAAAATAAAATAAACATCTTGGTTCCAGTGACTGGAAATCACAATGGATATATGTAGCTAGGTAGCACAATGGATAGAATACCAGACAGAACAGAGTCCAGAGAACTCAGGTAGACTCATCTTCATGAGATCAAATCCAGCCTCAGATACTTATTTGTTTCCTGATCCCTTCAAGTCATTTAATCCCGTTTGCCTCAGTTTCATCATTTGTAAAATGAGCTAGTGAAGGAAATGACAAACCATTCCAGTAGTTTTGCCAAGAAAACCCTGAATGGGATCAAAAAAGAGTCAGATATGATTGAAATGACTAAATAATAAGAATTGGTTTCACTTGCAAATTCCAGATTTAACATCAACTAGAGTTAACAAATTGTTAAGGAGGCAAAGTAGATAGAACTCTGGATTTGGAGTCAGGAAGCCTGAGTGTGTTCTCCTTCATAGTCACCAAGTTGAATTAATTATTTTTTAATAAAAGTATCTGTTCACATGGAATAGCAAAAGCAGTAGTTTCAAAACTTTTCTCCCAACATATTGAAAACAGTCCCCTCCTCTTTCTGTCAACAGACTCTGTGAGAAAAAAATAGCAAACAAGAACTTAAAGTAAAATGGTATTGAAGTACATATCTAGGGAAAATACCTCACCACAAAAACTCACAGCTGTGAACGTACAGAGCATGGACATTCTTACTACAAGCTTAAGTATCCATGATGAATGAACCACTCCACTGCTCATTTGAGGTGGCTCTCACAGAACAGTCTTCACAGGATAAGAAGCTAATCTGTGCTTTATCTTGGAGCCATGTGATGTCTTAGATACATGTGTTACTCTGTTGCTGGTCTAGATCAATCAGATCACTCTAGTTTACACCTCACTAAGCGCAGCTGCTATTGTATTGAGATGAATCTGCCATTAGAAATATGGTGCTAAGCAGGTCACACTGCCACTGGATAGTGGCTGCCAGACAAGGATGATAGGTTACTCTCTTGAGTTGATGATGACAGTCTGGCCTGAGCAAGTTCAGTAACTGGATTCTTTTCAGAGCTGGACAGGTTGATAGGTTGCTCCTTCCAGGTTTGTTCTACTATAGGAAACTACAGTCTTTTCCACCTTAAACCATTGACTTGCCTGGGTGTTACTGCACTTTCTTTAGCTATAGTGTCACAGTTCCCTTTTGAGGTGGAGCAATCCCAAACCCTCAGTTTAGGATTGGCAGAATCCCCTTCCTTTTCATCTCTTCAGAGTTTTAGTTCAGAGGTTATTGTTTATACCCTTAAGAGGGGGCAAGATATGACAGTTTGACATTCCCTTCTGGTTCAAAAGCCACTTCTCTTAGCAAGCTTTCATCTCACTGAAGTGTGTTTATATTAAATTCCATCAGTTCTACCTTCCATTCTCCTTTGGGAATTCTATAAAGATGAGAGGCTAAGGAAGGATAGAAAGGGAGGTGTATGAATGCATTTGGTGCCCTGGAGGCAATTTCATCGTCTAGTTGGCTAGAATCAAGCAAATCTACCCTTAGATCCTTCAAAGGATAGGAAATGTCCATTTTGCATCTAAAAGCCTTTTCCTCTGTATTTCAAAGTCTCGATCTTTAAGCCCCTCTAGACCTTACTGAAAGTAACAATACTTTCACTACTTACTTCACAGGATTGTTGCAAAGAAAGTTCTTTGTAAAAATTTAAAGGAATACTTAAATGTAGGTTATTATTAATAGGCAATTTATTGCTTTTAGAGAATCCAATATCTCACACTTGAGAATTAAAAAAAAATTTGCTAAAGAGCACATTTTCTCTTATATAGATAAATAGATGGAGGCAGGGTAAGGTATGGAAAAAATATTCATTGCTGTTGTTCAGTCATTTCAGTCAGTCTGACTCTTCAAGATGGCATTTGAGATTTTCTTGGCAAAGATACTGGAGGGGTTCGCCATTTCCTTCTCCAGTAAATTTTACAGAAGAGGAAACTGAGGCAAACAGGATGAAGTGACTTGTCCAGGGTCACACAGTTAGTAATTATCTGAGGCTATATTTCAACTCAGGTCTTCCTGATTCCAAGCCTGGCACTCTTTCGACCGTGCTACCTAGCTGCCCTTAACAAATATTTATTAAGGGCCTACTATGTACCAAACAGTTTGCTAAGTGATTTATAATATCAGCTCATTTGACTCTCCCAAGAACCCTGGAAAGTAGCTGTTATTTCACATTTTACAGCTGAAGAAACTGAGGCAAACATTTGGGCAGATCCTTGCCCAGGATCACATAGATAGTAAGAGTCTGAGGCTAGATTTGAGCTCAGGACTTCCTCATGCCCACCGTAGCACTCTAACAAATGTGCTACCTAGGTGTCTCATAGATAGATACACAGATATATACCTACCTATATTATCAGAGAACTATTTTGTACTTACATGTATACATTTTATCTTAAAACAGATTGTAATCTCTTCAACAACGTGCAGTGTTTCATTTTTGCCTCTTCCCAGCTCCTAATGCAGTGGCTGACACATTATATGGACTTAATACATACTTAGGAGTTGATTGATACATCTGTCATCCTTTGCTATTACTCATGTCTACCCCTCTCCCTTTCCTGCTCATATACTTTTATATTCCTTGTGCATAAGTCCTAATTGGGAATAGACTGCAGCCTAATTTCTAAAATATTAGGTCAGATCCTGCTAGGAGGTGGAGGATAAAATGTTAACTTTTATGAAGGGTAGTCACTGATACAAGCTATTTGGTAAATTGCAGGCATGTACTTAATGGCATAAATGTGTCCCAGCAAGGAAACTTCTCTAAGGAAATCATATTTCTCATTGTTAATTCCTGTTATAAACTCTGCAATATATTTCTTAGAAGAAATATCCTTATGTACTGAGTAGGAAACCTTGGTGAAGAATATATTAAGTTGGTTATCTCCTTGATGAAGGATCATTGATTTAGAGCTAGAAGTGGCCTCTAAGGTGATCTAGTCCATCCCTCTCATTTATTGATAGGAGAATGAAAGCCTAGAGAGATATAGTAACTGCCCAGGGTCACACAGGCGGTGCTAGGGCTTGAAATCCTCTAGGTACGTACTGTACTACACTACAAGGTTCCTCATATCTAACACTTTCTCTACTCTAAAATGCTTCCAAATTCTCTTTAACAAGAATGTCATTTAACTATTTTTACTCCATGTAGCTCACTTCTCTGTTTTTCATGTCTCATAGAGTCAGGCTGCAATGTCACATTTTACCAGCAGGTGTCAACACCTAACTTGAGATCCAAAGGTGTGAAACTATACAGTGTGAGGCATCAGATTCTCTAGAATTAGTAAGTGCTTTTATAACAATGGGACAGTTAGGTGGTACAGGGACAGAGCACTGGGCTTGGAGTCAGGAAGACTCATCTTCTTTAGTTCAAATTCCACCTCAGACAATAACTGGCTGTGTGACCCTGGGCAAGTCACTTCATTCTGTTTGCCTTGGTTTCCTCTTCTGTAAAATGAGCTAGAGAAGGAAATGGTAAACCCTTCTAGTATCTTTGTCAAGAAAACTCCCAGTGGGTTCACAAAGAGTCAGACACCACTGAAAAAACTGAACAACAACCAAGCAGCAACAACGCACACTTAAGGAATGCTTAGCCAAGTGGAAAAAGAGGTGCAAAAGCTCACTGAAGAAAATAGTTCTCTCAAAATTAGAATGGAACAGATAGAGGCCAATGACTTTCTGAGAAACCAAGAAATCACAAAACAAAACCAAAAGAATGACAAAATGGAAGAGAATGT
>CM053773.1:215069996-215091620 GCA_028658325.1 Potorous gilbertii
AAATAAGAAATCCAGGTAATGGGGAATAGAAAGTTATCTGGCCCCACAGGACAAAAGAGGAGATGGGGTAAGGGAAGGGAGGGATGAAAGAAGGGAGGGCAGATTGGTGATATGGGTAATTAGAATGCTCAGTGTATTGGGGAGGGGGAGGGGACAAAGGGGGAGAACATTTTGGAAGCCAAATATTGTGAAAATGAATGTAAAAAGTTAAATAATTAAATTTATAAAAAAAAACCAATTAGGAGAATTGGGAAAGGCTTCATGTAGGAGATGACATCTGATCTGAGTCTTGAAGAACGCTTGGCATCGGAAAGGTCAATATAAGAAAAGAGAGAATTATGGGCAAGAGATGGCACTTCAAGAAGTAAATTATTGTGGATGGGAAACAACAAATAAGCTAGTTTGGCTAGAGCACTGAGTGAGTGAAAAGTAATATTAGAATAAAATAATATGTGAGAATATAAATATAATATAAAATAAAATGTAGAAACATGTAAATGAGATTAAAGAGAACTTTAAAAAACAAAGGCAGCCTGTATTGTATTCCAGAGATAAGAAGGAAGCAGGGAAAGGTGACATTAAAACAAAGGAGAAACTAAGTGGAACTCATCCTTTGGAAGTGATGCCAAGATGCCAAGTGATGAACAAGATGAACAAGAGATGCTGGGATGCCCTCTACCTAGCTTCAGAATTTTTGCAAATACCATAAGGATTTAATTAAAAATATACATTTTCTGCAGAAATTTTCTGTAATTGAATTTAAATTGGTCAACATTTAATAACTACCTACTGTGTGCAGAGGAAGCTGGGGGGAGGTAAAAGCTATACCTAAGACAGTCTTTGAAGTTAATCAAATAGATAGGTGAGTGGTGCTAAAAAAAAAAAAGGAAAAATTATAACTCATGGGTTAAAAATCCCAAATGCATGAAATGACAGGCTACTGTGAAGGTTAACTTGAGGAATTTCACTTAAGGGGCCTTTGACAGAGCCCCTATGATCCATATTCATGGGAGTTCTGGAATGCTCTGACTTGTCAGTACATTCATTAACTTCCTCTGCACTAGAAAAAGCCCACACGATAAACCAGTCAAATTAAGAGGGGCAGGGATTGTACTAGGCTAGTCAAGTAAGAGCATATTTCATATATCAAAGGAGATAGGTAATAAGTAATGCACATAAAGCTGGAATGAATGACTTCGTGTCAGCTCTTCATCAGATTTGCCCTTCAGGAATTACAGATAGGGGTCAAATTAAGGTGGTTGTTTAGGTTTTAATATCTTGAACCATGATATTTTTTTTGTAAGTAGATCAACACCCTTCAAAGGGCATGCTAAACAGAGTCTGTCATTGTTCAGTTGTTTCAATCATGTCTGGTTTTCCATGACTCCATTTGGAATTTTCTTGGCAGAGACATGGGAGTGGTTTGCCCTGGATCCAAGCCCCATGCTCTATCCACTGACCCACCCTAGCTGCCTTTTTGGCACACAGTAAGAGATTAATAAATACTTGTTAATGGATTGATATTAAAGGATTTTTGTTCAGTTGTGTCCAACTCTTTGTGACCCCATTTGGGACTTTCTAGGCAAAGATACTGGAGTGGTTTGCCACTTCCTTCTCTAGTTCATTTTACAGATGAGGAAACAGGTAAACTGGGTTAAGTTACTTGCACAGGGTCATGCAGCTGGTAAGTTTCTGAGGCTGGATTTGAACTCATCAAGATGGGTCTTCCTGATTCCAAGGTCATCACTCTCTCCACCTAGCAGCCCAAGATTTATAGTAACCCCAGATTAATTTTATTCTGCATAAAACTGATGAGTTCTCTAGAAAGAATCATAGATTTAGAATTAGAAGGATCCTCAGAGGCCATCTAGCTCAATCTCCCATTTTGCAGATGAGGAAAATAAGACACAGAGAGTTCAAAAGACTAGTCAAGGGTGAAAATCTGAACCCATGTCTTTCACTGTAACACAAAACAGAAGCATAAGATTCTCTCAATCTTGGTCAATAATCATCTTATTTTATTGAATAGTTATAGACTATCAATCCAATAATTCAACATACTAAAGGCCTAGTAATGTGCCTGTTTCTGTGCTAGGGATAAAAACACAAATGAAAACACCCACTTTCCTTCAAGGATATGTACACTGATCAATTTCTCAACAACTCAAATCTTCTCTCAGCATCTACTCTTTCCCTCTTGCTCCGTTTTCAGGGAGGTGGCCTTCTTCCTGGACAAGTCTTACCTCTCCTCTGATGCTTTAGATCAAGGTTACTTCTAGCCTCTGGACCGTGGCCCACCAATTGTTCTCTCTCTCTCTCTCTCTCTCTCTCTCTCTCTCTCTCTCTCTCTCTCTCTCTCTCTCTATCTCTGTCTCATTTTCAATCCAACACTCCCTTTTGCCTCCTTTCTGCCTATAATTGTGCTAAGGCCCCCCCCATCTTAAGACACTGTCACATTTTCAATGTATGTTTTTTTTTTTCCATTTCACTGGTAAATTTCTGGAAGGAGTAGTCTAAACCCTCTGCTTCCCCTGTGTCACCACTCAGTCTCCTAGCAATCTGGCTTTTATGTCTCATGAGGCCATTTTCTCCAAGACCACAAAAGCCCTCTTCATTGCCAAATGAAGCAATCATTTCTCCATTCTCAGCTCTCTTCATTTTTTTCCTGTAGAATTTGACTCTGTTGCACACTCTCTCTTTCTATGTGCTCTCTCTTCTTTTGAAAGGAGTAGTCTAAATTCTCTACTTTGCCTTTGACTCTTGAACACTCTACCTTTCTATGTGCTCTTCCCTTTCTTGACTTCCATGACACTGTTTTTCCCTCCATCCTATCTGACCATCCTTTCTCAATCTACCTCCCTAGCTCATTTCCTCCTTTGCTCCCTATGCTTCTATGGTCCCCCAGGTTCTATACTCAGCTCTATTCTGTTTGCCCCCTGGAATCTTTTTTTTTACTCCTATTTCCTTAATTCTTCCCTCTTTGTGACTGCTTTTCAAATCTATATCCAGCCTATGTCTCCCTCTTAAGTTCCTAGGTAATTCCAATTATGTACTAGACATGTAGACTTGGTATCTGACCAGCACCTCGGATTCAATATATTTCAAATTGAAACCAACTTCCCCTCATCCAAAAGTTCCAATTTCTATTGATGGGACCATTATCCTCTTAGTCATACAGACATGAAATCTGAATCATCTTTGATTCTTCTATCTCATTTCTCCCCACATCTAATCAGTTGCCAAGTCCTGTCAATTTTACCTTCAAAGCAGCTCACATCTGTTCCCCTCTTCATATATACAACCACTGTCCTAGGTCAGGCCCCCATTATTTCTTGCTCAGACAATTGCCATGGCTCTCTAAATAATTCCTCTTCTTCCACTTTCCCCCTCCAGTTCATTGTCCTAAACTACCAGAAATAATCTTCCTAATGCATATTCAGACAAATCACTCACTATCCCCAAACCCTTTAGAGACTCCCGATGGCTTGTAAAATAAAAGCTGACTTTCTTAGCTTGGGTGGCATTGATGGCTCACTGTAGACGTTCCACCTTTGTTGCATGCTGTTTTTATTTCTGCACTTTAAATTATACTCCAACTGGACCTCACACTACTGTCTCCTGTCTCTGTGGGAGAATTGCTATTCCCTGTAACTTCGGCACACTTCCTACACATTTCAGCTTGTTGAAAGCTTTCTCTTTCTTCCTAGCTCAGTGTTTGCCTCCTCCTGTGAAGCTTTACTTAAAATGAGAGATCAGGAACTAGGACAGACCTTAGAGGTCATCTGATCCATAGGTAGCAAACACCCTGCCCCCTATACTTCTGAGTACAACAGAACCAGATTAAAATACAATTGGGAAATATTTAATAAAATAAATATAAATGCAATATAATATATTAATATTTTGTTAGGCAATATGAACCCTTAGAGATCCTTATGTGGGATTTAGTCGCTTCCATTTCTATTGGAGTTTGACATCACTAATCTAATGCAAACCTCTCATTTTCCTACAACAATAACAACTACTGCTACTAATAGCAATAGTAACAGTAACATAATAAAGGAAAGGAGGAAGGAAGAAGAGAGAAAGGATGGGAGGAAGGGAGGGATGGAAGAAGGAGAGAAGGAAGGAAAGAAGGGGGAAGAAAGGAGGGAGGGAGAAAGAGGAGGAAAGAAGTAAACAATGAAGGAAGAGAAAAGGAGGGGAGGAAGGAAGGAAGGAAGGAAATGAAACAATAATTTACTAAGTCTGGGGGAACCTATAAGCTTCAATGGCAGAGGAGAAAAATGAACCTGTGAAATAGACTGATGGTGGTCAGACAGGTGGGAGGAGAAACAACTATCACCAAAGGCAAGACATTGTGCCAAGTGCTTTACAAATAGTATCTCCTTTCAAGCTCAATAATAGCTAACATCTATATGACTTTAAGGTTTGCAAGACACTTGGCAAATATTACCTCATTTGATCCTAAAACACTCCTAGAAGGTAGGTCCTATTAATGTCCCCTTTTATATATGAGGAAACTGAGGAAAATGGTGGATAAGTGACTTGCCCAGGATCACATAGCTAGTAAGTTTCTGACACCACATGTGAACTCAGGTCTTACTGACTCTAGATTCCAGACTCTATGCACTGCACCACCTAGCCAACTGTGTGGAAATATGCCTCACATATATAGAAGATGAGACCAGGAGACGTAAATAGTCATAGATAACCACAGATCTAGAATTGGAAGGGACCTTAGAAAAGCCATCTCATTCAACCCCATCATTTCACAGATGAGGAATTTTAGTCCAAGAGCAGCTAAACTGTCATACAAATATTAAGGGACAGATATGGCTTTAAACTAAGGACATATGACTTTCAAGTACTTCACTGTCCAAAGTACCATGATGATTTTTCTAGAGCACTCTGGATCTCTCCTTTGTACCTGTATCCTACCATACTCAGTTTTTGGAAGCTACTTGAGAACAGGGTTCATGTTATTAGCCATATTTACCACCAGGTGGTGCCAAAGGGCACAAATGGTTGGGTCTGGAGTGGGGGAAAAAACCTAAGTTCAAATCTGACCTCAGACACTTACTAGCTATGTGACCCTGTTCAAGTCACTTCACCTTTCTGCCTCAGTTTTCTCTTCTGTAAAATGGATTTAGCAGGATTATTATGAGGATTGAATGAGATGATATTTGTAAAACATTTTGTAAAACTTTAAAATATTATATAAATGAAAGTTATAAGCCCAAATATCTAGTTCAGCATCTTAGACATATTAGGTAAGAAAAAAAAAATCTTTTTAAAATTTCATTTTCACTTTTGCCTTCCTCCTCCTGTTTTTTTCATTAACTTCTAAGATCTACTAGTTTACTAAGGAGAATTGTGAAAAATCTTGGGGGAAAAAAGAAAGGTCTATGGAGATGAAAGTTGGCATGACTAGAATCTGAAGTTTTGAGATTGTTTCCTTTTAATGCAGCATCTGGGACCTTGTTAGCTGTAAACATTGTATGATTTCTTCTATAGATGAGATAGACAGAGAGCTCTACTCTCAGAAAAGTTTTAATTTTTCTTCTCCAGTACAGACATTTCTGACTCTTTGTGACCCCATTTGGAGTTTTCTTGGCAAAGATACTGGAGTGGTTTTCTATTTCCTTCTCCAGCTCACTTTACAGAGGAAGAAACTGAGGCAAACAGGGCTATGTGACTTGTTCAGGGTTACACAGTTAGTAAGTGTCAAAGACTGGATTTGAACTCAGATCTTCCTAATTCCAGATCTGGTATTCTATCTCCTGTGTCACATAACTTCCTTCTACTTCCAAAAGATACCAGAATATGAAACCTAATGACACTAATATACTATCTTCACAAATATATTTGCCAAGGTTACCCCTTCCAGGTCATATAGAAAAACTGGAGGATAACCGATGAATAACTCATGTGTTCTGCTAGTACACTTGAGATGTCAACAGAAGACAAGGAAGGTCTCCTGTAGCTTGGGAGGAATCCCCAAGGTGAAAATGTAACAATTACCAGACAACTCATACAGGATGGGTAGGATTTGTTATCTGCATCACTGGGGGGAGCACAGATGAAATCCCAGATTCATTGGCATTTTTTAGGATGTGTGCCACAGCTAAACATCACTGTCATCTCTCACTGAACCCACATCATGGGATTCTTGAAAGGTAGCTTAGCAATAAAGCATAAAAAATTGTCATTAAAGGCAGAAAGACCTGAGTTCAAGCCCTGATTCTGATATGTACTGACTGGGTGACACTGAACAAGTTACTTAACTATAAAATGGGTAACAACAGCACCTACTTTACTGGGTTGTGATGAGGATAAAATGTGATTGTAAAGCTTTAGTAGAGTGCATGGCATATAGTAAGAGCTATATAAATGCTAGCTAATCTTTAACTTGGAGCAGCTGAAAGAGGTCTAGGCTTGGAATCAGGAAGATTCATCTTTCTGAGTTCAAATCTGGCCTCAGATATTTACTAGCTGTGTGACCCTGGACAAGTCACTTAACCCTGGTCACCTCAATTTCCTCATCTGTAAAATGAACTGGAGAAGGAAATGGCAAACCCTTCCACCATCTTTGCCAAAAAAAAACCCTAAATGGGGTCATGAAGAGTGAGACATGACTGACGCAAATGAAAACCAAAAAACAACAAACATTGCTTAGCTACGTAGTGCTCTGGGCAACTCTTTTAAGACTGAAAGTTGCAATAAAGTTGTGGTTTAGTGACTTCCTCCTCCAGAGGAAATTTGCTTATCTGGAAGTTCCCTCCACCCATGACGGATAGGGAAGGAATAGTTCCCACTCACCATGTCCAAAGAAGATGAGCCTCTGCAATGATTTCAGATTTCACTCCTTCTACAAATGCAGATCTCAACCCATCACACCTCCTCATCCTGGTGTTTCTTGTCCATATTTTCCCATAAATCTTCCACATGGAGTCTGAATAACATGCTGAGCATCTCTATAACTCCTCAAAAAAAGTGTTCTGAGAGGAAGGTCAAAGTTAAAGAAAACAATCTATCTTTGCAACAACCCTGAACTGAAAAGATAAAAAATTCTATTTCCAATTGAGACTGAGTGAGATTACCTGATTGGCCCCAGGCTTACACAAATGTCCAGTCAAGATTGGAACTCGGGTCTTTCTGACTCCAAGTCCAACATTATGCCATGTATAGTTGTCTCAGGATGATTTGACTTGTCTGCCAATATTGACCCTGTCCTCTACCCTCTGTCCTTCACCATCCCCTATACACAAAATCGTGCAACAGCTGGATACTGAAGGGACAGAAACCCAAGGCAAAAATCTATTTTATTACTTTTAAGCCTGCTAGTTTCTTTTCATTAGCTTCACTTCCTGAGTTCTCCTGGGTAGGCGGACCAGTCATACTTCTCATCAATAGTTACCTATGGTTCTTTTAGGGTCTTCTCTAAAACCCAGAAAGGTTTATCACCTCACGCAAAAATCATTTCCTCCATTCACACCAAGGGTTAAGATTAAATTCATTAAATTGTGGATATTATGCTGGAAGATTGGTGACATGAAATAGCTTTGGACAATTCTAGTAAATTTCCCTTCTTTACATTTTTTCCCTCCTGTGATTTTCCCATTCCATTTCCACCTTCACAGATTCCTTTTCTATGTCCTCGTTTATACCCTTCAGACATGCTGTATGACACTCTCCTCTGGTTATCACTTAGCCAAATGCTACATGTTTACTTCGTTTAATGTTTTATCATAATTCAATCCCTGTAGTCCCCAAGCTCATATGCTGCTCCTCCATATCTCCACTCAAAAACTCCCTTCAATTTGTCTGCATCTTCTGGATAATGAGCTGCCCAGGATGGAATGCAGTGCTCTCGGCGTGTGGTCTCATTTGTGGGGTGTAGATGAACCAACTCCAATTCTATTTCCTTCTTAGTCACCAAACCACATCAGCCATTTCACTGGCATTTCCAAGATCAGAACACATCTGGTTTTCCATTCACTGTCACACCAAGTCTCTTTCAATATTAACACTTCCTATTCTTTCTATCTGCCCATTAGTCACATTTCAGATCATTCTCTCCTCAACACAATTTCTTACAATTTCTCCTAAGGTCAATTTCATTTCTTTTCCAACTTCCTTATCTTCCAAAGACTGGGGCTGGAAAAATTTCCAAAGTATAGAGTCAGGCTGCTATCCTCTGTCTTCTTGTACTGTGTGTGTGTGTGTGTGTGTGTGAGAGAGAGAGAGAGAGAGAGAGAGAGAGAGAGAGAGAAAGCATGCACATGCACAGGTATGTCTTTATGGGGGGGTTGCATTTTAAATGATAGTATTTAAATAAATAGTACTCAAATAAATTTAAATAAATACTATGATGTTAAATAATAATTTCCCAAAGGTACTTTGCTTTTAGTGAATTAAAGTTCTTCCAATGACTCTCAAACCTCTCTGTCAAACAAAGACCATCCTTTTTAAACACAATCATTCTTCCAGAGATGTTGCAAGCCTCAGCCTCAGTGGAGGACTGAAAAGATGAGCCTTTGCTTTCATAGCAAGCTTGAGGCCAGTAAAGGAGTTTTGCAGTTACCCAAAGGCAAGTCAGCCCACTCTGCTACCCAGACAAGGTGCTAGATATCATTTGCTTGCAATATTCTACACCCCTGGTCCTCTATTCTACTAAGAAAGGGGTGGAGAAGTCCCTTTCAATTCAGTGAATCTATAATTATGTGACAATTAACTTTTAAATACTAAGGGAATTTACTTTCTGCTTATCTCCTCAAATCATTAGTAGAGACAAAAGACCTAGACCCAGTTTTAAGAGATATTCCCTCAAGGCATATTTTAACCATCCTTAGAATTTAGTTTTAAACTGATGGATCCCAATTTTGTTTTGAATTAGAACTGGAGGAAAGAAAACAAAACTTAGCTAATTTTTATACTGTTTTGGTGACAGAAACATCCCAGGCACTTAATATAAACTTCAGACAATTAGCCATACTGAAACTAATCATAAAAATTATCTTGTAGAAAATTTGTGGTGAAATCCTGCAAGGAAAATGTTAACTTTTAATTATCATCTGGAGAGCTTATAGGTCACTCTATCCATAAGCCGTAAGTATTTTCCTTTGGAAAAGTGCAAGAAAAAGAAGGTATTGAGACAACGAAGTTCAAGTATTTGCTTGGTATATTATCACACAGAAGGGGAAAGTCCCTTCTTTACTATTTTACAAAAATATCTTCTAGAAGTTAGGAAAGAATCACATGAACTAATGCAGGGTAAAGTGAATGAAACCAAAACAATAATAAATACAATGTCTACAATAACATAAATGGAAAAGGTAACAAAAGTATGTTGGACTTTTGAGTAATTAAATAAGACAAAAATGAACAGAAAATTAAATATACTATTTGTCTCCATAGTTAAGTGGGGGACCACTGCAGCAGAATGGTACATACAATCTGGCAGTGTATCAAGTATTTTCATTGTGTTTTTTTCCTCTTTTACGAGAGATGATTTAGTTTCAAAAAATAAGGGAGACATGAAAAGATGAATGGGGCCATTCCCTAAAACGATAATGATATAAAAAGGGACATTCAAAAAGCTTTTTTTTAATGGCGACAAAAAAAAACACATTTGCAATCAGAAGACCTAATTCACTCCCCATTTCTAATACGTTTAATACATTAATATTAATTAATATTAATTTAATACATTTCTAATATATATGATCTAGGTCAAATCACTTCATTTCTTTGGTTAGGGTAAATGACATCTAAGGTCCCTTTTAAACTTATAAAACTAGGGGTTTACCCCATAACCATTTAAATTAATTAACAAAATGCAAACTAGAAGTGATGTGAACAAGGTCAAGGCATCTCTATTGAATAAATCAATGAATCAGAGGTACAAAAAGTCCTTTGATTAATTCAAAAGTGAAGGAAGTGAAATGACATCACAGGGGAAATGTTTTAGGGTTGGCTAAAGAAATTCAGTCATACTTTGTGTTTTTGTTTGCTCTGTTTTGTTTTGACAAAAGTTGACCAGTTTAGTTAGAATTCAGGAGATTCCAATGGCATTCCAGGAAACAGCTCAGAAGCTAAGCCCCTGAGAATCATCTGGGGGAGGAGGAAGTGAGGGAGGAAGGACATGAACATTGGTATCCTCCCTTTAGATATCCATGGTCGGGGAAGACCTTATAAACTTTGGGGGATTGAAGAATTTGAACTTACTGCTGTCCTAGAAATATTCATGGGAAAGCAAGATCTGCATTATGAACTGAGAATAAACTACGAAGGAAAGATAGCTTCAAGACCCTACAAGAAGACCAGGAGAAAGTACCGTGGCTGAGGGGAAATTCTGGAGGTCCCACCAAAGTGAGAAAAGGATCTCTGGCAACTAAGAGATGAGTTCCCTCTTGCCATATGTATTCTCTAAACTTAAGCCTACTTTCCCTGGATTCTCTATGTGTCTGTAGGTGAGTATATCACAGATTTTCTGGGGGGATGTTTTATATCAATCATTCTCACTAATTGCCTGGCTGATTCATTCATATCAACTGATAATCACTGTGGGAGGGGGAGCACACTGTTGGGAGATCATTAGCTATTTCATTAGACAGGCAATCTTCATTCCTGCTGGGTTTCCTAGAATCCTAAGGGAAGATGTAACAGCCAGTCTCTGGGGACCCAAGCTGCCAACTTGAGTGGGAGTTGGTAAAGTCCAGAGCATGTGCCCTATTATAAACTAATCTCCTTTCTGCCTGAGTTTCTACTGACCAACATGCTAACAAACAATCATAGAGTCAAGATTTAAAACTGGAGAGGAATTTACTGAGAATGAAGTCTAACCCCTTCGTTATTATAGGTGAGGAAGCCAAGTCATATTGTTGGATGCAGTCCAGAGAACCAGGAATGATTCAAATTATTGCTCAACTGCGGACCAATTGAAATGCTATACTTAGCCATCTTAGGTAATATGAAGTCATTTTTTTTACCTTCAAAGGCCCCAGTTCCATGGAGCTTCTATTAGTCCTGCAGAATAATTTAGATCTTTGAGAATGAGCTGAGGTTTCAATACTGAAATAATCCTACAAGAAACCTGGAGACTTAGGACAATATGGTACTACTGAACTGTCTTCCAAAAAGTCAAGATGCAAGTTTCATTAGACCAGTCCCTATGAACAAAAGGTTAACAGTCTACAACGAAGGGTACGTAAAAGGTTAGGGAAATTAAATGGTTGGATGGCCACTCATTTTGACTTGTAAGTGCAGAGGTTGGCAGGAATCCTGGAGCTCCCATGCTGCACAGTCATGGTGGGATGAACAAGGCTAGTAAGTCTGTGCCAACCCAAGGGAACAAAAGATGGGGTCCCTGACCCCAGACATTTTATGATGCCATAAAAATCCTATTACCAGCATAGATGAGAGAAATGTGAAATTGGTTACTTTGACCAACTGAGGCCAATGGCATTTTATAACACATCCATGAAATATATCAAACTTCAACCAGGTGGCTGGCCAGGGAATGATTCTTACTCATTCCAATGGAGGTTATGTGCATGTATCTATCTGAAGAGATGTGTTTTTTTTCTTTTTGTTCCAGCTTCCTAGAGACGAATACAGTTGTTTACTCAGCAATACAAGCTAACTTCCAACTCAAAGATGGTCTTCATAAAATAATGATATTTGGAGATGGAAGGGACCTTTCAGGATATCTGATCCAACCCTTTCATTTTACAGATGAAAAAATAAATGGCTGGATACACCATAGGATAGGAACATAGATTGAAATTGAGTTTCTAGGGACCATAGAAGTGATCTTGCCCTACCCTCTGCTATTATAGATAAGACCAAGAGACATTTAGTAACTTGTCCAAAGTCACCCAGGTAGTAAATGGAAAAAGAAAGAAATGAACTGGGATTCTCTGCCTTCCAAGATTTTTTTTACATTGTACTAAACTACTGTCTTATGGGATGAAAGAATAAATCCTATCAGACTCTAAGGATTGGGAATCCATTTCTTAATACGTTAGGTAGGCAGCAACTAGTCATCGTTTATTAAATAGACACCACATGCTTAATAGTTTTGAGACACTAGGGCCTGCCTGCCCTTTACAAGTTTATGTTTTACTTAAATATATGACATGGGATCATGCAACCAGAGCTGGGAGGGATAACAGAGGCACTTTAATCTAAGCTTCTTATTTCACAGATGAGGTAAGTGAGGCCCAAAGGGTGTTCACAGATAAGTACATGTAGTTATTTCATATACATATATATGTATATATATATATATACACACACATATATATATGTACATATACAAACATACATATATACATAAATTGCTATGGTCAACAGACAGTGGACAACAAAATATGTGAAATATGTGGCTATATGAAATAGCCATATATACTGAGGTCTCAATTATGCAATAGCCACACACATTTCTCTCTCTCTCTCTCTCTCTCTCTCTCCATATATTATATATATATATATGTACACATACACACATAAATACACATATGCATATATGTATGTACATATATAATATTTAAAAATAATACCCATTGATTGAAGGGTAGCCACATGAAAAAGCAGGAGACTCTAGAAAGATCTCTTGTATGAGGTAGCCTTGAGCTGAGGAAACCTGAAGGGAGTCAGGTGTTCCAAGTAGAGAAGATAAAGAGAGAGTACTGCAGTGATGAAAGACAGCCAGTACAAATACACAGAGGTAGGAGATGGAATCATGAGTTCTGGGAATAGCAAACAGTCCATGAGTTATCTCTGTTTGAACATTTAGATGAAAGAGCAAAGATGAGCTGATTCAAATAAAGGGAAATCAGTATGACAGGTAGTTTTCTAAAAATTCTTTGAGTACCCCCTCCCTGAGATTTATTTTATCAAATATTGAAGTCTCCATGATTTCCATTTATATTGTAGAATACATTCTCTACTTTCCCTTAGCCCTACCTTCCTCTTAATGATGAGACAACTTGGTTAAGATAATCTTTAGAGCACTCTTGTTGATAGATCATAGGATAAAATAATAACCAGCATTTAAAATAGCACTTTAAGTTTCTCAAAGCAATTTACAAATACTAACTCATTTGATACAACAACCCTGCGGGTAGGTTTCGTTATTCTCCTTATTTTATAGGTGCAGAAACTGAGGCAGACAGAGGTTAAGTGACTTGTCAAGGGTCACACAGCTAGTGTTTAAAACCTGACTCAAGCTCAGGTCTTCCTGACTCCAAGTCCAACCATTTCTGTCTTTACTGTACCAGCGAGCTGCCTCATTATAGATCAGAGACCTGCAGCTGGAAGGGACCTCAGAGGATATCTAGCACAATCCTAATTATTCACCCAAGGCCACATAGGAAAAGGCAGAGATGGGATTGAAGCCAGGGTTTCTGACTCTATCACTAATGATTTTCTACCACTGTATCATGTACTTTACCATCCCTAATTTCTATGACCACATGAAAAAAAGGTATAAGGAATGACTAGGCTCAAGGGTCATCTCCTACTTGAGGCTGTTCCTCATCTCCTTCCTTCCTGATATTAACACTCTCCCCACCAAATTCCCTTTGATTTTCTTAGTAGATATGTATGTGTGTGTGTATGTGTATGTGTATGTGTATATACATAAATACATATATATATGTATATGTTATTTTCCCACAGCAGAATGGTTTCATTGTTGTCTTTATTTTTTCCAGTGTTCAGCATAGACACTGACACACAGCAGGCATTTTAATCAAGGCTCCATGAATTGAATTGAATTGTTTTGAATAAAATCTAATAAATGTAACAGAATTCAGGCTGTAGGGACTACTGCTTAATTGGATACATGTCCATTTGCATGTGCTAATCTGATTGCTTAATATGATGTATATGGGAAGAGGGAAAAGTCTTATCTTTCAGAAGAAGATACTTCCATCTGCTCTCCCTAGAATGAATGCTTTAAATAGACTTTTTGAAAGCTTTCAGTCCAGGTCCTGTTCAGCAGCCCCACAGACCACATGATGTCATTCGAGGAAACAATTTGCTTCTAGATCTGTCCAGTGGGAAATGCTTTGGGCTGCGTTTATACTTTTACAGACTGGTTAAGTGATTTTTCTCGACAGTTGTCGAATGGATCACCAGCTAAATGAACATTAATGCTACATCAAAGGGCCAAGGGGAATTAATATGCTATTTTCATAACTGTCAAGAAGACCAGCAATCAAGTAATGCCTTTGGTTCAGCAGAGCAAGTTCTCATCTCTTCTAACTCTGAACTTGGAGGAAATGGTCTGTGTCACCTACTCTGTCTTTACTGTAGCCCAGAGGTAGAGAATATTTAAGAAGATAGCTGTCTTCCAGTGTCTGAAAGGCTGTCAAATGGCAGAGGGACTGAACTTTCCCCAATGGGTGGGAGTTGCAGACAGGCAGATTTAGGCTTGACATAAGGAAGAGGAGAGCACGGACTTAGAACTGCGTTCTAAGCCAAGGTTTGACACTTCTTAACTTTTATGACTTCAGACAGGTCACTTGATCTTTCTGGGCCTCAGTTTCCTCATCTGTAAAATGAGGGGTTTTCATTGAATGACCTCTAAGGACCCTTCCAGCCCTAAATATATGATCCTATGATGTAAAATTACACAAAATGTGAACACGTTTCCTCAGTAAGTAGTAGATGCCCCTTCCCCCAGGTTTTCAATCAAAATTGGATGAACATTTTTTGGGTCATCTTGTAGATGACATTCTTTGGATTATAGAATTCAATTCAATTAGTAATCACTGATGAAAGCACCTCCTATGTGCCATGAAATGTAGTAGGTACCAGAGATACAAAGACAAGATTAAAATAGACCCTGCCTGAGGGGGTGGTGGTGTAGAGCCAAAATGGCAGACTAGAAGCAGGTACCTGCTACGCTCTCCCCCTAAAGCCCTCAAAAACCTCTAAAAATTGACTCTAAAAAATTCTAGAGCCGCTTAAGTCACAAAAATGACAAATGGAAGCAAATTTCTAGTCCAAGACAATATGAAATGTTGACAGTTAGTGTCTGTCAAACTGGGCTTGGAGCAGAGCCAAATTGCTGATGGCTGCTATGGATTCCTGACTTCTCAATCCACAAATGCTAAAGAAAGCTTCAAAGGTCAATGGGAAGGGTCTGTCACCTGGCAGAGAGGAGAGCTTTGTCTGTCCCCTGCCTCAGCCTTAGCCCTAGCCCCAGGACAGCTGCAACCACTGGTGAAGCAGAGGCTGTTACTGGGGTCCTCCACTTAACAAACCTCAAAAGTTAAGTAATTGACTAGGAAAATGAGCAAATGGGGGGGGGAAGAAATAGAGTGCAGAGTCTTACATTCTCAGTGAAGAGGTGTTCTCTTATGTTGTTGGTGATGAGGAAGATCAAACATACAGACAGAAGACAACAAAGCCAAAGCTCCTGCATCCAAAGCCTCCAAGAAAAATATGAATTGGTCTCAGGGCATGAAAGAGCTCAAAGAGGATTTTGAAAATCAAGTAAGAGAAGTAGAGGAAAATTCAGGAAGAGAAATGAGAGAGATGCAAGAAGATCATGAAAAATGACTCAAAAGTTTGCTAAAGGAGACCCCAAAAATTCTGAAGAAAATAACATCTTTAAAACTATACTAACTCAAATAGCACAAGAGGTCCAAAAAGCCAATGAGAAGAAGAATGCCTTAAAAAGCAGAATGGACCAAATGGAAAAAGAGCTCCAAAAGCTCACTGAAGAAAATAATTCTTTAAAAGTTAGAATGGAGCAAATGGAAGCTAATGACTTCACGAGAAATCATGAAAATATAAAGCAAAATCAAAAGAATGAAAAAATAGAAGACAATGTAAAGTATCCCAATGGAAAAATAACTGACCTGGAAAATGGATCCAGAAGATATAATTTTAAAATTATTGAACTACCTTAAAGCCTAGAAATCATCTTTCAAGAAATTATCAAGAAAAACTGCCCTGATATTCTAGATCCAGAAGGTAAAATAGAAATGGAAACAATCCACTGATCACCCCCTGAAAGAGATCCTCAAAGGAAAACTCCTAGGAATATTGTAGCAAAATTCCAGAGTTCCCAGGTCAAGGAAAAAATATTACAAGCATCCAGAAAGAAACAATTCAAGTATTGTGGAAACACAATCAGGATAACATAGAATTTAACAGCTTCTACACTAAGGAATCTGAGGGCTTGGAATATGATATTCCAGAGGTCAAAGGAGCTAGGATTAAAACTAAGACTCATCTACCCAATAAAACTGAGTATAACACTCTAGGGGAAAAACAATAGAGCTTCAATGAAATATAAGACTTCCAAACATTCTTGTTGAAAAGACCAGTGCTGAATCGAGAATTTGACTTTCAAATGCAAGAATCAAGAGAAACATGAAAAGGTAAATAGAAAGAGAAACCATACGGGACTTATTAAAGTTGAACTGTTTACATTCCTACATGGAAAGATGATATTTGTAACTCATGAGACTTTTCACATTATTAGAATAGTTGGAGGGAATACATACATACATACACACATACATACATACATATATATATATATATTTATGGAGAGAGAGAGAGAGAGTGTGTGTGTGTGTGTGTGTGTGAGAGAGAGAGAGAGAGTGTGTGTGTGTGCAGGGTGATTTGAATATGAAGGGAAGTTATCTAAAAAAGAAAAGTGAGGGTTCAGAGGAATATACTAAGAGAAAGAGAAAGGGAAAGGTAGAATGTAGTAAATCATCTCACATAAAAGAGGAAAGAAAAAGTTTTTATAATGGAGGGGAAGAAGGGGAATAAGTGAGCCTTCCTTTCATTGGATTTGGTTTCAGGAGGGAATAAGATACACACTCATTTGGGTTTGGAAGTTTATCTTATCCTACAGGAAAGCTAGTGGGAAGGGGAAAAGTGAAGGGGGATAAAAGAAGGGACAGCAGATTGGAGAAGGGTAATTGGAAGCAAACACTTTGGGAGAGGGATTGGTCAAAGGAACAAATTGAATAAATGGAGGGACAGGATAGAGAGAAATATAATTAGTCTTTCACAACATCATTGTTATGGAGGTGTTTCGCATGACCACACATGTATAACCTTTATTTTATTGCTTGCCTTCTCAATGAGGGTGGGTGGGGATGGGAAAGGGAGAGGAAGTGGAACTCAAACCTTTAAAAATGAGTGCTAGAGGTTGTTTTTACATGCAACTAGGAAATAAGATATATAAGCAATGGGGTAGAGAAATCTATCTTACCCTACAGGAAGATAGAAGGGAAGGGAATGGAAGCTGTAATAGAAGGGAGAGCAGACTGGAGGAAAGGGTAATCAGAATATATGCTGTCCTGGGGTGGGGGTGGAGGGGAAATGGAGAGAAAATTTAAAATTCAAAATTTTGTGGAAGTCAATGTTGAATTCTGAAAATAAGTTTATATGAAAAAAAATCCCTTGCCCTCAAAGAGGTTACTGTGTGGGGGGAGTAGGCAGAGAAAGGCGGGGAGAGGGAGGGGGAGAGAGAGAGAAAGAGAGAGAGAGAGAGAATTACAAGTTTACATTCTACTAGGGAGAATGCGATACACTCACAGATTCAATTGTTGATGTTGTTCAGTTGTGTCCTACTCTCTATGACCCCATATGGGGTTTTCTTCGCAAAAATCCTGGAGTGGTTTGCCATTTCCTTTTCCTGATCATTTTACAGATGAGGAAACTGAGGGAATCAAGGTGAAATGACTTGCCCAGGGTCAAACAGGTAGTAAGTGCCTGAGGCCAGATTTGAAGATGAACTCATGAAGATGAGTCTTCCCAACTCCAACCTCAGTGCTTTATCCATAGCTGCCCCACATTCACAGACAAGTGAATACAGAAAAGCACAAAACAAATAAAAAGCAATTTGAGTGTATAGGGAGCGGGAGGCGAAACTAATAACTGAGAGAATCCGAAAAGGACTCCATGAGGAAGCTGAAGTTAGGGGTTCCAAACTGGATCTTGAAAGGTGTTGGGGATTCCAATCAATCAACAAACATTTATCAGGCCCCTGCTGTGTGCCAGGCACTGTGGTAGACACTGAGCATCCAAAGACAAGAGGGTAGCAAGGGGGGAGTAGGCCATCTTAGGAAGTAGTTGGAGTCTTCTCTCTGAAGGCCTCCAAAAGTGATTAGACTCTTGTCAGGAAGATATTTTGAGATTTCAATAGAAGTTGGACTAGATGATTCCAGGAAGGTCTGTGGCAGCTCTGATATTCTACGACTCAGTTTAAAAGGTGAAGAATTTCACAAAGGAGATAGAACCTGGGGGGACCTTGAAGGAAAAAAATAATAATTTTGACAGGCAGAGATGTGGAAGGAATCTTGGTATAAGCAACAGTCTACATGGGGGCATCAGGAAGTAGGAAGGACCAGAAAAAACTTGGAAGAACAGTAGTCCAATTTGGGTAAAATTTAAAGTAAAGAAAGGACAGTCAGTGGTGAGGAATGAGTCTGAAAGAACACAATGGAGATAGATAGACATGGAGGGGTCCAAGGCATGAGGAAGTGTCCAACATCAGACTAAGGAGCTGCTATTTTATCCATTAGGTAAGACTTTTGAATAGCATTGCCACATGGTCAGAAAGATTATTATGGTAGTTGTGTGAAGTCATTGTGGTGGATATGAATCAGACTATTCATGGAGAATTCCTACTCATCAGGATCACAGGACCTCAAGTTGGATACTGGAGAATCTCAGGGATGTGAGGTGAGATGAGAATGGTATGACAATGACCAGAAAACAACTGAGATTTTGATGAGTCTGACTGGAGCTTGTTATGAACAATTCTCATCAATTAGGAGAGAACGTATGGCAATTGCCTTTAAGGTATAATAAGTGGCTTGGTGATCAATCGTCTCTGGAGCAGCCCCTCCCCCTGCTGTTGCCATAGCAATCAGGAGACCACTGGTTATTATTCCAAAGCACCAAGCTTTTCAAGACTGAACCAGGAAAGGCTAGGACAAATGTCTAGTCAGTGGGGGTAGGGGCAGGGAGGGTTGTGATACAAGGAGAGCTTGTTCCTGACTATACCCATTATACAGAGATGGAGAAACAGAGGTTCAGAAAAAATAAACTGAGTTGTCCAGAGTTACATACGTTGTTACTGAATGGAGTTGAAGCCAAGTTTTTGATGGTATGATGGACAGGGTGATGAATTTTGAGTGAATGGGAGGGAGTTCTGACTTTGTCACTTAATCACTACATGATATTGAGCAAGTTCCTTTCCCTCTTGGGAGCCTAATTTGCATCCTCCTATCTAAACTGCAGGGTTTGACCCTAGATAGCCTCTAGGTTCTCTCCCAGCTCCAAACTGTTGATGATGTGACTCGGAGTACAGTATTTTATCCCTGAAACATGAAATGATGAGGGTCTGTACTGCATTGGTCACAGCAGGGCAACAGAGAGGAGGGAGCAGATGTGGAAACTATTACAGGGGAAGAATCAGCAATGCTGAGCAAATTTCCTGCCCTCTGGTTAGAGTTTACACTTGGACCTTCAGAGAAAATGAAATATTCAAATCACGATAAAGCAACTAGCTGATTATAAAATACTGAGCTGGGGGGAAACGGTCCCTCTTCATGCCTGAAGCATCATCATGCTCAAATACCAAAGCACAGTAGCTTAATTATCATATTCATTATCTTAGCTTGACTAGCTGCAAATGAATCCAAAGTTCCAGGTACCCAGTCAAGGCACAGAATTAAAACTGTGTTGCCAGACTGAATACTCACCACATCATTTACACATTACCCTAAGCAGTCAATGTCACCGAAGGCATCCATGACCTTGAGGGAAGGGGTGAGATAAGGGAGGGTGTAGCCAGAACAGATTCAAGGTATCAATGAACAGGTTCATGACTCTTCCCCTTAGACAAACCAATGAGATATAAGCAACAAAGGAAGCTCACTTACATGGAATATTTACCAAGTTGAGCCTCTAAATCAATTGTTTTTGGAGGTAGGGAGATAGGTACCACAGGTACTATACATGAGAAAACTAAGGCTCGAAGAATTGAAATGACTAGCCCAGGATCACACAGCAACTGGGAAGGATTTATCTTTTAGCAATTTAAGCCTGCACCAGTGTTCGGATTTCTAATCCCTATGGGATTCAATTGGAACCCCAGGTATCACTCAGAGCCCAAGGGTTCAAATAAATAATCCATTTGATAAAAATACATTCAAATACCCCATTAAAAGCAGTTTCCCAGGCAGTTAAAAAGAAATTCAAGAAGATAAAAGCCTCTGGCAAAGAGGTTAAAAGCAATAGCCAAAGATCCCCAAATGGCTGTCTGTATACTTTTTCTTGCCCAAAGGACAAGATCAATCTAGCTGGAGGCAAAGTTAACCCCAGCATCTAATTCCATGCTCACAACAGTCCTGGCTTATGATACAGGATTGTATAGGAGTGGGGTAAGGAGGAAGATTTCACGCCTCCTCAGTTCTACCAGCATTCTGGCTCACGGTAATCAGTTGTCTTGAAGCTTTGTTTCAGTTGTGACTCTACCCATCCCCACCCTCTCATTTTCCATACTTTGTCTATATTTCAAGTCAGTTCAGCTCTGCAGAAAAATGCCCAGCCCTGCATTGGGAACGTCTACAGAATTCATGAGCGATGGATACTCCTTCATCAACAGGTCAGCTCCAAACAATGAAAAATGGAAAATTTCTTAGGAGAATTCATTCTTTTAGGACACTGGGGTATGCAGTCATATCCTGTCTTTTGATCGCAGTTTTCTCCTCTGTAAAATGAAGATGTTCATCTCCCAGCTCTCGCATTCTGTATTCTACAGACTCTCTCTGCTCTAATATTCTCTATTCTTAAGTCCTTTCTAGTTGTCAGGCTATGTCCCATGATCCCTTCTAGCACCAAAATTCCCTGTTCTAAGGTCAGCAGCAGCAGCAGTAGCATAGCTCTGGCATTATGTCCCTCTAGGTTTTGATATTCCACAACCTTCTGTTCTGTAAGAACCCAGCATTATCATTAAATGTTCTAATGTCTCTCCCAGCTCGGATATTCCATGGTCTAAACTCACTCACTCTGACATTCTATATTGTAAGATCCTTTGCAGTTCAGACATTCTTGTTTTTGAGGGATTCTACCAGTTCATCAATTCTGTGTTCTTGGTCCCATTTCAAAATCACAGTATTTCAGACTTAGAACCTCAGGGGTCGACCAGTGCCTTTCAAAATCCTTGACAAGTGGTCATATAGCCTTTACTTAAAGACCTATGAGGAAGGCCAACCCAATGCAACAGGAGGAAGCTCAATCTCCTTGAGCTTTAATTGTTCAGAAATTTTTGGTAACCCTAAATTTACAGTTGTACTTAGTGCTCCACAAATGGATAGACTCTAAACCCCCCACAATGTGACAACCCCTCAATACCTTAAAACAGGATTCATGCCTGCCTCCCCCTAAAGACTTTGCTGCCCTGGTTTCTCTTTTTTGACTCAATTCTCTGTATATTTTATTTATTTTTAAATAAATTTATTTAACTTTTTACATTCATTTTCACAAGATTTTGGGTTCCAAAATTTTCTCCCCATTTGACCCCTCCCCCCTCCCCGATACACTGGACATTCTAATTACCCATATCACCAATCT
>CM053773.1:215092120-215117772 GCA_028658325.1 Potorous gilbertii
TTTTGAAAACATTCTTCTCCTCATTGGCTTTTTGAACCTCTTTTACCAATTGAGTTAGCCTATTTTTCAAGGTGTTATTTTCTTCAGCATTTTTTTGGGTCTCCATTAAGGTATTGACCTGTTTTTCATGCTTTTCTTGCATCTCTCTCATTTCTTTTCCCAGTTTTTCCTCCACCTGTCTAACTTGATTTTCAAAATCCTTTTTGAGCTCTTCCATGGCCTGAGCCCATTGGATATCTATTTCAGATGTTTGGGATACAGAGGCCTTGACTCCTATGTCTTTACCTGATGGTAAGCATTGGTCTTCTTCGTCAGAGAGGAATGGCGCAATCATCTGTTCCCCAAGAAAATAACCTTCAATGGTCTTATTTTTTTTTCCCTTTTCTGAGCATTTTCCCAGACAGTTGCTTGACTTCTGAGATTCCTCTCCACCCCTGCCCAGATCTGCCCAGGTAGTGCTTGGGGTCTGAAATTCCAATGCTGCTCCCCAGCCTCAGGGCTTTTGGCGGCAGGCCTGGCTGCTATTCAATGGGAGCTTAATTTCTGGTGCTCAGGTGGGGTTAAGGCTGCCTCCCAGGCTCAGTTCCCTCAGGGGGTTTATGCAGAGAGCTTTTGTAATGGATCTCCTGCCAAGCTCCTGGCTGCTCCAGGAGCCTCTGGCTGCCTGCTGCCTCTCCCACTGCCTCTGCTGCTTCCTCTGCTGCTGCCTCCTGAGGGGGCCTGAGTCCCAGAGACACCCCGCTCCCCCCTCAACCTGTCTCTCTCACTGACCTGTGAGTCTGTGGGTGGAGGGACCTTTGTGGCTGCTGGAGATTCCATCCCTGAAGCCTGCTCGGATCTGCTTGCTTCTCTCTATGCCGCGGTCAGGGCAGGGCAAGGGAGGGCTCCACTCCCGTCTGGGCGCGATGGACCTTTGGGATTGGTTTTTCAGGGCTCTCTGGAAAGGAAATCTCCTTCACTGTGTTGCTGTGCGGCTTCCACTGCTCCAGAATTTGTTGGGAGTTCTTTTTAGAGGAAATCCATGGGCTGTGGGTTTGGAGCTAGCATAGGTGAGTCTTTCTACTCCACCATCTTGTCTCCGCCCCCCCCCCCACAAGCTCTCCTAATTGTTAATGTTCTCCCTGCTCAATTGACTTTATATTTTTTATATATTTTTTGGATGATGTATGCACGTTTGTATAATACCTGATACATAGTAAGTTCTTCATAATTGTTCACTGATTATCCATTTAATATGTTTGCATATTATTTCTACTGAAATAATGCAAGTTCCTTGAGGTCAGGAAATATAGCTTTTATTTGTCTTTGTATGACCAGTGCAGGGCATATAGTAAGTCCTTAATAAAGACATATTGGATTGGATTGGATTTGTTTAACATCTGGGGAGATGCTATAAACCACTTTAGTGCACACCATCCAGCACTCAAGGGTGCCAATGAGGTAGTTTCATCAGACATCTGTCTATTCATGAGGATCTAAGACATCTGAAATAGTTTTGAGATCCTTCCATTAAAGCATGCATAATAGGAAGAAACGAAAGGCAATATGATCATTTTAAAGGAAATTTAAAAGCGCAGGGCAAAAGAAGGTTGAGAAGGAGACATAGACACAGAAGACAATATTGAAGCCACCACGTTAAACTTAAAATTTAGATGGCGCTATAGATCATTTCTATCTCTGTCTGCATATCTATATAACTACAAACTCAGTTTCTCTACTTTACCCTCCACCTAGAAATGCTGGGGCTACTCATGGGTCTGATCCTACTTTGATTTTCATAAGAGATTTGTCCTGCTTTTGCTTCCATACTTACCTGGTGTGTGTCTCAGAAAACCTGGTGTTTCTCCTGGTAATCACCATCTAAGTGTTGAAATTCGTATGGACATAGATTGACTTAGTATGATGCAACTCAGAACTACAGAGTTAAAGAGATCTGATAGCCTTGATCTCCCAGGTATTAGGGATTAGAGGTGTACACTATCATACCCATCAAATTTTGTATATTTTAAACATTTCTACTATATGTAGTGGAGATTAATGTTTTCTTAAGCAATCTCCTTTTTCTGTTCTTATGGGGTGAGGGTTCATATTTGTAGATGACTGTCAGGTTCATAATGATAAAAAGGGGAGATTTAATAATTAGCATATTTATAGTACTTTAAGTTTGCAATATTTACATATGCTAAGTCATCTGATCCTCACAGCATCTATGAGGAGGTGCTATCATTATCCTCATTTTACAGTTGAAGAAACAAAGGTAGACAGAAGTTAAGTGACTTGTCCAGGGTCACGCAGGTAGCAAATATATGAGGCTGAATTGGAACTAGGATCTTCCTGATTTCAATTCCAGCTCTCTACACACTTATACTAACTAGATGTCAGATTCTGTGTTAAGATCTGGGGATAGGAAGAAAATCAAAACATGATCCCTCTCCTCAAGGTGAAACAGGAAAGATGAATATATTAATTTGGGTCATCTGACTAATATGATAAATGAAGCCATTGAGAGTGATATGAGAAAGATGGTGTAAAAAAGTTTTAAAAAAGATCTTGGACAGTCACAAATGAAGGAAGGAAGGAAGGAAAGAAGGAAGGAAACCTATATTATGTGCCCAACAGTGTATAAGTGTTTTACAAATATTATTTTGTTTGATTCTCATGATAACTCTGGAAAGAAAGTGCTTATTCTCCCCATTTTACAGATGATGAAACTGAGGCAAACAGGGTTAAGTAACTGGCCCAAGGTTTCACAGCTAGTACATGTCTGAGGCTGGATTCTAAATATGTTTGATAGAGTTGATATTTTAAGTCAATGATATGGAAGACTGGTTAGCACAAAAACACATGAAAATTTAGCAGGACATATGCTGTTGTTTCTGCTTGGATGAGATTCATTTAAATTGCAGGTCTTTGAACAGATTTAATAAATTCCTGGTGGACTCTAATCCCAAAATTGTTGCTGATCTTTCAGTTGGGATTACTTTGACATTCACTCCCAGATCTCTTTCCTTGTCCATTTGATTTATGTATGGGGTGGAGGTGGGGAGCAATACCTTCCTCTAAAGACAGACACCATTCATCTCTCTCTTTACCAGAAGCTGATGCGCCACCATCTACTCTGCAGCTAACAAAAAGGACTTCCTTAACAGACTAGCTTATCTTTCCCTTGCCTTTTTCTATCCCCACCCTCTGAGGGTGACATTAGGTGCTCAGTGGGGAGGAGATTGCTTCTTGCCTCAGAGTTAAATGGAACTGAGATCTTTTACAAGCACCTCATAAGTCCAGTGATTGATTTTTCAGCCTCCCTTTTAAGGGAGGTGATTACTATATGAGTTTAAAAATTGGGTTGGATGAACTTTATGTTGTTGATGAGAAAGGCCCTTGGCTGTAGATATGGGGTTGTGGGGAAGGAGACAGCTTGGTAGTAGTGGATATAGTGCTAAGCCTGGAGATAGCATCTGAGTTCAAATCTAGCCTCAATCACTTCCTAGCTAAGTGACCCTAGGCAAATCACTTAACCCCTGTCTGCCTTAGATTCTTCATTGTAAAATAGGGTTGATAATAAGAGCACCTACCTCACAGGTATGAGGATAGCACAATGTCCAGCACATTATAGGTACTGGGCCATCTCCAGTCATCCTGATGAATATCTGATCTGAGGGTAGGCACTGCTATTCTTTTTTTTATTTAATTTGCATAGTGTCTAACACTTAATAGGCACTTAATAAATGCTTTTAAAATTCATTCATTAATAACCTGCACAAAATGAGCTTCTATCTCAATGATTTCTTTCAGCTACAGAAAGCAATTAGTGATCAAACATGAAGCATAAAAGAACAACAGTTAGATAATTTCTTGGCCCTACTCTGTCTCTACTTGAACCCAGTGGAATACAAAAATAAGAATGAGAAGTCTGATAAGGAGCAAAGGCTCACTTATCTGTGATCTCCACAAAACAGGCATTTCCTCCAACACTGAAAATCACAATCTCTCCTAGTCAATTTAGTCAATCAACAAACATCTATTGCTCCAGGCCCTGCCAGGTACCAGAGATAAAAAGAAAGGCAAAGACAGCCCTAATCTACAAGGAGCCCATCCCTGCTTCCTCTACTCAATTCCTCTGCACACTTTTTCTGACTTCTGATCTCATCACTCTACTAATACTCCTTTCTGAAGTTACCAATGATTTAATGGCCCAATCTTATAGACTTTCTTTAGTCTTAGCTTTTCCTACATTTGATATTATTGGCCACTTTATCATCCTGGACACCCTCTTTTATCTTGCTTCTTTTGTGACTCACTTTGCTGATTTGCTTTCCTGCCCCTCCTTTAACCCCCCATTCCCCCAACTTTCTTGGAACATACTCCATATAACACTTCCCTTATCCATGTTTCTCAGGGTTCTAGCCTGTGCCTTCTTGCCTTCTTTCTCAATATTTCCTCTTGTAACTTCAAAAGTTTCCATGAGTTTAATTATAATCTTTATGAAGATGATTCATGGACATATATATGGATGTATATGTATGTATGTGTATGTTGAGATAAATTAATATTTTATATTAAATTAATAACCAATTGTTAAAACTAGGATTGAGGTTTTTTTTTTCCTTTCTATTTCTTCATCCAGAGACCAGCCCTTCCAAGTCATTCAGTCAGTCTCTGAAGGACATTAATGATGGATGTGATTGTTCAAATCCTCAGCATTCATGTTCTGCAATCTTGAGCAGACTAGAAGACCTCACTTCTGTTCAGAAATAAACAGAATCTAATCTAGGTGAATTCTTGCCTTTGAGAAATAAGCCCCTGTCCTTAGAACCCTCCATTAGAATTTAGTATGACCTAGCTTATGAAGGAGAAAACCAACCAGAGTAATCTGGGTAGAGATGAATTCTTTTGTCCAATTTGCTGGAGCTGTCTGACTCTCATGATCAAGTCACATTCTGATCAGGAGAACCTGAAAACTTTTAGCCTACCTCTTAATTAATATGTCCACCCCCCCCCCCATTAACTGTTCACCAATCAGGGTTGATTTTCTGTCAGGGACATCACCTTTCCAAAGGTATTTAAGCATTTGGAGACCTCCATGGTTTTGTCATTGGTTATTGAGAGAGACCACTGACCAAAAATATATCGATTATTTGCTAGCCTAATTAAGAAATTGATTATTACTCAGAAAGTCTGTCTCTCAGGATTTTCATTCATATCAATGTGTATGTGTGTATGTATGTACATATGTATGTATGTGTGTGTATGTATGCTATCACACATGTTTAGCCCCTGAACTTTAGTCTCATAACACCAATTGCCTACTGGACATTTCAAAGTAGATGTACTGGAGATACCTTAAACTCAACATGTCCAAAACTGAACTCATTAGCCTTTTTTCTTCTAAACATCCTTATTTCTTTCAAAGGCATCAGCATCCTTCTAATCTTCCAGATTTATAACCTCAGTATTATTCTGCCTTCCTCACCTCACATGTCCAATTGGTTGTAAATCTAGCCATATTTACCTTCATGACATCTCTCACATCTGACCCCTTCTCTCTACTCATAAAACTACTCCCTTAATTCAGGTTCTTACCCTTTCTCTCTTAGAAAATTACAACAGGTTCCTATTTGGTCTCCTTATTTCAAATCTCTCTCCACTCCAGTCCATCCTATGCATTGCTGCCAAAATAATCTTCCAAAATAATTTGTTAATTACTCCCACGGGAATTGGAATATATTTTTCTATATGCATATGTATATGGGGGAGGGGAGGTTGTGATGTTAGAGTGAGCCAATTTCCTACCCCCATTCCTGCTTTTTATTTCCATCTCCAGAAGACAGACTTTTATTGTGCTGTTTCACCCTAAAGGAGTATTGATCCTTGGCTACTGCAAGTTGCTATAGCTTTGAGATTTTTTTTTGACTCATCATATGATGTCTGAAGGGACATTACTGTCTATTTGGTCTAGCCTCCACCCAAAAAAGATCAACTCCAACACATCCAATACTTAGTCCTCTAACTTTTGCTTTAAGACCTTCCTTTCACTCCTGGAAGTCACTTTTTTCCAAAGCACCTCTATTCATTTGAGGCCATGTCTCTTTGTTAAGTGACAGTATCCCTCCTCACCCCACACTGCAATCATACCTACTTTGACCACTTTGTACCTTGCACCCACATTTTCCTGATTCTGCCCTCAGGGGCACAACAGAATACCTTTGTATAACAGCCTTGCAAATGGTCAAAGGTATTTCACTCCAACATCAGTGAGTCCTCTCTTGTATAGGCTCAGTCTTCAATTCCCTTAACACATGTTCCAGTGGTGTGAACTCAAGGCCTTTTACTACTCTAGGTGTCTTCCTGAAGACCTTCTCCAACTGATCAATGTCCTTCCGAAACAGTGATGCCCCAAAGCAAATATGGTACTCCAGGTGGCTTGGTTGCCTTTAAAAAAAAATGTATTTTAATTAAGATGCTTCATACAGTGCCCCCTACCCTGCAGCCATTTTCACCTAGAAGCCAATGCTGTCCATGGTCCTGAATCCATTGAAGTAGGTGTCTAATCTGACCCTTCCCTGGGGTGAATAGAAAAGTTCCTCCTGAGGGGGCAGAGGGCATATCTCAATAAACATTCCCAGGTACATTAGAGAGATGAACCACCTTGCTCCACAAAGATGACTGCATTAACTCATTTCAACAGAGGACAATCTGGGAGTCAGACTCAGATGGCAGTGCCTGTCAATCACCTCCAACAGTACTAGACTCATGGAAAATGATTTGAGAGCTAAGGAGCAACAGCTCCCATCCAAATTACCAGTTCTTTCCAGTGATTCTTATTTCTATCTCACTTTAATGAATGGAGGCAGCATTTAATATCCCTCTTTTGATTTAGTGTTTACTACCTTGCAGAGACAGTAACATTGTGAACTGCCTGACTGTGACAGGTTGATGGATGAGAAATTTCCCTTGTCCAATGGTGTCCTTCTATCAGACACTAGGATAGAGGGGGATCTCAGAAATCCAATTTCTTCTCTATTCCTTAAATTATGATCCTGCTTCTCTCTTAGTGGGAGATAACTTTCATTGAGATCACACTACATCATTTGTCTTTAGTGATCTTGGATTTCATTTTTCCTATTTTTGAACATTGAGGCTACATTTCTCTCTCTCAGTCCTATGGAAATCAAGTCAACGAGCATTTTTGAAAAGCATACTATGCACCAGATACCAGGTGTCTCTCATTCTATGTGATAGTGTAGAATTAACTGATGGGCTCTGCCATCATATCTGCTGGTTCTTTCAGGACTTGTAGGATGCCATCTGGGCCAGTTGACTTGAACTTATCAAAGACAACTAAATATCCTATTACTTCATCCTTACCTCCTTATCATGGACTCAAAAGCCCTCTTGATCATTTTAATCTTGTCCCGTTATGTAGCAGGATAATTCTCCTTGACATAGAATGTAGAAAGAATGCAAGAGTTGAGCAGCTCTTCATTCCCTTGTTCATCATTAGTAGCTGTTGCTTCAACCATACTGAGCAGCACTAGATGGAATTTTCCCTCCATCTCAGAATGGTCACAATCTCAGAATTATTTAATATTGAATATTAAGGGATCTTTATAACCTAATATAAAAATCTCCTCTACAAGAATTCCAATTGTTCCCAAATCTTAGGATCACAGGATTATTCATTTATAGCTGAAAGAAATCTCAATTCAATCCCTTATTTTATAGATATATAAATAGAGGCCACCAATCCTCAAATGATTTGCCCAGCCAAGATTTCATAAGTAAGGACACAGATAGGACTTGAATTGAAGACCTCTGACTCCAGATTCAAGACTCTTTTCACTGTGACATACTTCTTTACATTAATTAAAGAGGGTGCCCCATTTCACTTTGAGATAATGTTTTCATAGCCTTAGAGCTGGAAAAGACCTTAGTGGTCATAGAGCTCAGTCCCATCATTTTATAGATGAGGAAATGTCTTGTCCAAGATCACACAGCTTGTAATTGTCAGAGGCAGATTTTGAATCTAAGTCTTCCTGACTCCATGCCCAGAACTACATCTACTGGGGC
The DNA here is from genome assembly GCA_028658325.1 of Potorous gilbertii. Classification (NCBI taxonomy): domain Eukaryota; kingdom Metazoa; phylum Chordata; class Mammalia; order Diprotodontia; family Potoroidae; genus Potorous; species Potorous gilbertii. The sequence continues at coordinate 215,100,191 of CM053773.1, forward strand.
AACTAGGTGGTGCAATGGATAGAGCACCAGTGCTGGAGTCAGGAGAACCTGAGTTCAAATCTCACCTCAGACACTTGACACTCACTAGCTGTGTGAGCTTGGGCAAGTCACTTAACCCAAACTACTTCATCCTGGGTCATCTTCTGATGAATATCTGGTCATTGAATTCATTTGGTTCTGGAGGAGAAGTGAGGCTGGTGACCTGCACAGCCTTCCCTCACTCAAAACAAAGTCAAGTGCAAGTCATGTCATCATTTCACTGATGGCATGGTCTTCTTTGGCAAAGAAGGATGAACACATGCACACACTATATCCATTAGGCTGCATTGTCAGTTGAAAATATTAGAGAAAACATGTCTGCCTCTTTATTGCTTCTGCCTTTTGCTTCTAATTGAATCCTCTGGGACAAACCAGAATAAACTTAACCACACTTACAACTCTTCAAATACTTAAAAGAAGCTGTAATGTTCATTCACTGTCTTTCTCTCTTCAGGTAATACATCCTCAGTATTAAATATGATATAATATTAAGATCCACTCACCTTTCTCGTAGCCCTCCTTTGGACCTTCTCCTATGTCTTAATGCATGTGATCAAATGAGATTCTGACATGGAGGCATACTTTTTAAACATATAGAATGCTGTGCAAATGTCAGATTTTGGTGGTTTTTGTGGTCTGATGATTTTTGTGGAAATAGCAAAAGTCCATCTCCCATTGGGCAGCTAAGTGTCAAAATAGATAGAGTGCTGGGCCTTGAGTAAGGAAGATCTGAGTTCAAATCCAGTCTCAGACACTTCCTAGCTGTGTGACCCTGAGCAAGTCACTTTATCCTCAGTTTCCTCATCTGTAAAATGAACTGCAGAAGGAAATGGCAAACCACTCCAGAATCTTTATGAAGAAAACCCCAAATAGGATCACAGAGTCAGAGATGACTGAAATGTGGAAACATCTCCCACTGTATTATTTCACCATAGGGTCTTACACTCAGGCCTGCTAGAAGGAGCCTTACAAATTGTCTTCTTTGTTAAATAACTGATTCACATTCTATTTTGCTGCTAGTTTGGGGGGCGTGGAACTTTTCTGATGTTCCAGCTTCCTGAAGGTCTGGGTTGCCTTTTTACTTTTGTCTTCCCTGATTAGATCAGATGTTCTCAGATTATAAACCACTCAAAGGCAAGGACTGTGAATGATTGTGTGATGGATGGGTGGATGGATGAATGGATGGGTGGATGGGTAGATGTATGGATAGATAGGTGGATGTATGGATAGATGGGTGGATGGATGGATGGATGGGTGGGTGGATGGATGAATGGATGCATAGATGGATGGGTGGATGGATAGATGGATGGATGGATAGATGGATGGGTGGATGGATAGATGGGTGGATGGATGGATAGATGGATGGATGGATGGATGGATGGGTGGGTGGATGGATGGGTGGATGGATGGATAGATGGATGGGTGGATGGATAGACAGATGGATGGATGGATGGATGGGTGGATGGATGGGTGCATGGATGGATAGATGGATGGATAGATGCATGGATGGATGGATGGGTGGATGGATGGGTGCATGGATGGATAGATGGATGGATAGATGCATGGATGGATGGATGGATGGATGGATGGGTGGATGGATGGATGGCTAGATGGGTGGATGGATGGATGGATGGATGGATGGATGGATAGATGAATCAATGACTGAATGGTGATATGTGAATACTAAAAATACCTTATTCCAAAAACTTTCTTAAACTAATCACTTTTTTACCTTCATGAGCCTTAGCTAAGGATTCTGGATTTGACTCATAGTTTTCCTCAAAGGCTCAACTCAAGTGCTGTCTCCTAAAGGAAGCCTCTCTTGATTTTTCTAGTTATTAATTGCTCTCATTCTTTTCAGATTCTACTTATTAATTATGTTAAGGCTGGCTATCTCCCTCTCAATTAGACTAAAAGCTGTGGGGTCACTTGAGAGTCCAATCTTACTCCAATTGGCATGGGATCTGTGAATAGTTCTATTTCCTACTGGAGGTGGTTCACTCCTCTAGAGACAACCTAGTGTCCCCCATTTATGGATGCTAACCAGATTAATTATGAAACTTAGTGCAGATAACTAGTTGGTTTATCCTATTGGATTTGGCTCTTGATCTCAAGAGATCTGCCAACCTCAGCCTCCTTGGTAGCAGGGATAATAGGAATGAATGATCTCATGCTAAATTATCTATTGTAATATTTATAATATATAATACAATACATATAATATTATTATATTTATAAATTATCTAATTTATCTATTTACATGCATTTTTTATCTCCCAGAAAAATTAAATCTTTTCAAGGGCAAGATGTGTTTTTGTTTTGTCTGTGTTCCCCCAGAGTCATTATGGCCTAGTGGATAGAGTGCTATATTGACCTCGGAAAGTCCTAGGTTCAAATCCTGCCTATAATCCATAATATCCCTATGACAGTTAAGTCCTACAACTCTTCTGATCCTTAGGCAGACTCATCCATTTTGTGTACTAATTAAAGAATACAAAGACAAAAGGAAAAATTGCTCCTGCTCTCAAGGAACTTATCTTCAGCTGGAGAATGGATTTGAGGAGAGAGAAAATCCTAATATCTCAGAGGTTCAAGGTTTTAAATCTGTAGATTTGGTATTCTGTTGGTACTAACCTTGGTACTTGTAGGCTATTGGGCCATCCATCTGTTAATCCTAGTTTTTGCCACATGACCGATCTGACTCCTTTTCTGATTATTCATTTTCTGGATTATTTCTTACACTTGTGTGTGCTTAGCACACAGGCCCCTAATAAATGTTTAATCATCAACTTACTTTTTGGGCAAGTCATCACTAACAATACTCTACAGGCAGCTTACATATATCATGACTCCCTCCATTGATCTATGGGTCATTAGCAATTTTGATCTATTAGTGACGGTGGCAATTCATATGAGACAGTTTTGGAATTTTGAGGAACGTGGTGGCACCCACCTTCAGCTAAGTTAATAATGTAACTACAGAAGTATATTGAATAATGTACAAGGACATACTGACTCATGCACGAAGGATACAAAAAGACATATGCTCTTCTCCTTCGATGCACACCACTGGGTCCCCATCTTTGTCTGGCCTGGGGAAATGAAGATGTGAACGTAACTGTTCCCAGGTGATTGTCTCTATCCAGACACAATCTGCTCACTAGCTAACCTGCAGATCTTAGGGACTGAGATATTTATACTGAGGTGGGAAGCTAGATGGTACATTGGGTAGAGTCCTAGACATTCATTCAGGAAGACCTCAGTCCAAATCCTGACTCAGGCACCTGTGTGATTCTAGGTAAGTAATTTAATTTCTGTCGGCTTCAATTTTCTCATCTATAAAAGGAAATATAATAATAACTCTTACCTCCTTAGTTGTTGTAAAGATAAAATGAGATATTTATAAAACATAAACCTTAAACCACTATATAAATGCTCCTTATTATTATTAGGAACTTATCAAATCCTTGCTAACATTGAATATTTTAATCCTAAGTAGATCAAATTTTATCCTGAGTGGATTAGTAAATTTAAACCCCAAAGCTGTTAGAATTCTTATGAATTCAGGACTTGCATTCCTGGATATTAATGAGTCACTCTAGCCATCTCTAACTATATATGTCTCCAAACTTTCTCCTCTGGGTAAAGGGATTGATCCAAACAATTCTGTTCTTAATTAATTATATACAAAGGCATAGCTTCTGAGGCTCCTGCTTCTTTCTAATTACATTGCATGTTTTCTTACATAAAATAACCACTCCCACAAACAATTGTAAAACCATAACAACATTGGAACTCTAACCTTGTCCACTATCAAGGTACAGAAAATTTGCTGGAAGCTCTGGTAGATTCAATATGTCTAGTGACTCTTGTGAGGCATTTCTACCAGTTTTATGTTTTCAAAGATGTCGCCAATTATCCCAATGATCTATAATTCTATGACCATAGATTTTTTTCAGGTTGAAGAGACCTTGGAGGTCTAGTCTAACTCTGTTATTTTATGGATGTGGAAACTGAGGCTTAAAGTGTCTAAGTGACTTATTCAAAGTCATATAGATATTAAATGCCAGAGCGAGTATTTTAACCCAGTTTCTCTGGCTTCAAATCCAATCCAGTCTTTTCTCCTTGTCACAAGCTAATCACAATCTTCAGTTTTTAGTGAAATTTTTGCACATTATCTACAAGGAGGAACTCATATCATCCAGAGAGAGGAGAAAGTTCAAACTGCAAAATAGAAATTTCCCAGGCAAGTCTATGCATTGGAACTGGCATGTGGAATTCCTGACTCATTCAAGGTCCTCTTCAAAGTCAGTCCTCATGCTGTACTTTTTTTGGTCTTTCATCATCCTGGGTAGGATAGTTGAGATCATCTATTAAATCACAGGAATATTTTTCTGGTTGTTGTTCAATTGTGTCCAACTCTTCATGACCCCATGGACCAGAGCATGTCAGGTCTTCTATCCTCTGCTGTCTCCCAAAGGCTGTACAAGCTCATGTTCATTATTACCCTGACTCTCTCTCCATCTCATTCTGTGCTGTCCCCTTCTCTGTTCATGGGGTTTTCTTGGTAAAGACATTGGAGTGGTTTGCCATTTCTTTCTCAAGTGGATCACCTTTTGTCAGAGCTCTCCATTATGACCTGTCCCTCCTTGACCTGTGTTAGCTATTAGAAAAAACAGAGCTGGAAAACAGATTTTTCTAATCCAATTTTCTCCATTATTCCCCATATTAATACCATTAATTATTGAACAGTATTGTTAATAATTAGATATTATACAGTGCTATATAATAAATTATGATGAATAATTATTAATTGAGAAGGAATTCTTGTTTTTATAATAACATGACAAACTATTATATAATAATCATATACAATGAGTTGTTATATAAAGTATTGATTGCTATATAATATTATGTATTTGTTAATAATTATAGGTTGTACAATATAATATATATTTTAATAAATTGAGGCAGTTACGTTGTGCACTGGATAGAGAAGTCAGGAAGACTCATCTTCCTAAGTTCAAATCCAGCCTCAGACACTTGCTAGTTGCATGACTCTTGATACTTCATCTTGTTTGCCTCAGTTTCCTCATCTATAAAATGAGATGGAGAATGACCCAGCGTACCACTCCAGTATCTTTGCCAAGAAAATCCCAAATGGGGTCACAAAGAGTCGGACATGAATGAAAACAACTGAACAAGATGAGGCAAATATAATAAATTGTTATTAACTGATACATTTCTTCAGTGTGTCTATTTTAAATACAGTAAATACAGTACCCTCAATCTTAGTATAGTACCTAGCATTTAATATATGCTTGATAATTGATTAATTTATAACAATAGTTAACATTTACTTAGCACTTTATTATATTATTATAATTAATTAATGATAATTAATTTTTTAATTAAATAATTAAAAATAATTAATATAAGTGACATATTAATTATCTCATTTAGGCCTCCTGACAACCTTGTGAAATTAGTCTTACTATTATTTTTGTTGGTTTGAAAATGGGGAAATTGAGGCTTGGAGTAAGAGTCACACAGTTAGTCAGTATCTGAGACATCATTCCAACCCAACTCTCCTTGATGCTAAGTTCAGCGCTTTATCCGTTACAGAATTTTGTCCACAATATAGATCAGAAACAACATAGAATGGAGCATGGGGCAGCTAGGCGAAGCAGTGGATAGAACATTGATCCTGGAGTTAGGAAGACTTACAAAAGCAAGCATCCTGACTTATACAGAAGAGTTTGCTGTGCAGGTTCTTAGATCTGCTTTTCTAAAGAAAAGCAACTTTTGAGGGATCAACAATCACTTTAATGAAGCATATGTATCATTCACTTAGTTCAGGGGGGAAAGTCAACCCCCTGAACTACAGAGAAAATGCAAACAGAGAAACAAAGATCAACCAACAAACAGGGCTTCCAACTGTCTGACCGTAAGCAATATGTACATCACAGATCAACAGACAGATGCAACTGTCTGACTGCTACATACATAGTGACCAGAGAGAGAAACACCAACATCTGAGTTTTCAAAGCCGGGAGGCTCCTTAGTAGCTGCTCAGTCTCCTCTGGCCAAACAAATATTTCCAATGAGTAAGTCCCAAAGTAAAACCTCACCTCAGAGTATTTATACACTTTTCAGAGTCAGACATCATAGCCCTTGAGAATCAGTGCCTCATTAGATAATTAACAAAAAGTACTTGAGATCTATTAATGGGTGGGGAAGATCTAATTAACATTACAGGACCTGAGGTCAAATGTGGCCTCAGACATTAGCTGTATGACTCTGGGCAAGTCACTTAGCACTGGTTGCCTCAAAAAAAAAAATAATGGACCATGTGAGGCATTTACCAGTGAGTAGAGTAGGACCAAAAGGTATGAGTTTCAGAGCTGAATGATTCAGTCAGTAGCATCTCTTATTGTTCTTTCATTTTATATTAGTAAATCCTTCATATTTATCACTTCTTATAGCTAGGTGGATTAGTGACTGGAGCTCTGATTTAGAGTCAGGAGCACCTGAATTTAAATCCTGCCCCAGACAATTATCTTTTCTGTGACCCTGGGCCAGTTACTTAACCTCAGTCCATCTCAGGTCCCTCATTTGCATAATTGGGATAACTAAACTTATGTCTCTAGGTTGATGGGAGAATAGATGATACATTACATTGATATAATGATACAAGAGCTTTGCAAACCTTAATGGTTTTATGAATGTTACCTATTATTATGCTGCTTCATTAACATCTGGTCATTATATACATTTATAATATATATATATATATATATATATATATATATATATACACATATATATGTGTGTGTGTGTGTGTGTGTGTGTGTGTGTGTGTGTGTGTGTGTGTGTCTGTGTCTGTGTGTGTATATATATCCAATCAATAAATATCAGCTTTATGGCTCTAATCATCTTACACTAGAAGAAAAAACTTACTATACTTATTTTGGTTATTTTTACTGTGTTTCTTTCCATTTTTTATGCTATATAATGGCTCCCTCTCACCTGCAGGACCAAATATAAAATCTTCCATTTGGCATTCAAAGCCCTTCATACCTTCCTCTCTTTCCAGTCTTCTTACATCTCACTCCCCTCCACATGTTCTGATGTGATAATACTGGCCTCTTTCCTGTTTCTTGAACAAGACATTCTACCTCTTGGCTCTGGGCATTTTCACTGGCTGCCCCCATACCTGGCATGATCTCCTTTCTCACCCCCACCTCCTGGTCTCCTTATCTTCTTTCAAGTCCATGCAAACATCTTTCCTTCTACAGGAATTCTTTCTTGGCTCTGTTGATTATTTACTGCTTGTCCTGTCTAGATCTTCTTTGTATATAGCTGTTTCCATGTTGTCTCCCACATTGGACAGTGAGCTTCTTGAGCACAGGAGGACTGTCTTTTGCCTTCTTTATATATCCAACTTAGCACAGTCCCTGGTATTTGAGAGGTGCTTAATGAACCTTTATTGATTGACTGATTGACTATCAGCAACACTGTACAAATGAGTGAAACAAAGTTCCAAGAAGAAATTGTGTTTTACTTAGATTTTTGGAAAATTGGGAGAGTTTGGTACTTTTGAGGCTGCCTTTTGGTCCTAATAGAAAATACATCTGTGTTATAGATTGGGTAAAAACTGCATCTTCTTCTCTGTGAAGCAAATGAATCAAAGGATGTGTATTTCATCTTTACACAGGAGACCAAGTGAATTTAGGCCAGGTTTACAAAAGTGTGATCTAAGACTCATGGTTGGCCTGGAAGGTCCAAATTATGAGAGTCTCATGCTACAGAAAGACTTTTTCTTGGATGTATTTCAATGTCAGATGCCTGGAGCTTGGAGGAAACTTTGATCAATAGACACACTGATTTCTCATTAAAAGATGTTAACCCCAGGAAATTATTTTGATCCTTCAGTGGACTTGTGATCCCATCATTGGGGGGAAGTCTTTGCTAGTACAGTTCACAGTCCATTTCCGCCATCTTATTCTCATGACTTTGTGTCCATCTATCAATCTTCCATGGGTGATGGGGATGGGAATGGGGTATTGTATACCGGTGGAGTTCACTGAACATACATTAACTAACCCGAAGTCTCCTCATCCAAATAGCTTCCTTCTTTTCCAGGTCTTGAAATCAGAATGTCAAAGAAATATATGTGAATTGGATATATAGTTTGAACAGTAGATAAAATCCTTGACCTGGAATGAGGAACACCTGAGTTGAAATCCAGCCTCAGACACTTAGGAACTGTGTGACTGTAGGCAAGTTGATAAACTGCTCTGTGCCTCAGTTTCCTCATCTGTAAAATGAGGCTGTAATGTCACTTATCTCATAAGATTGTTGAAAGGATCAAATGAGATGGTCTTTGTAAAGCACTCTGTTACCCTTAGAGCAATATGTAAATTTTAGTTAATATTGTTGTTACTATCCATAGGTTTGAGGAGCACCATGCGATACGGAGCTATAAGAATTTGGAGAGCACAGATCCAAGCCTTGTATCCAACACATGCTGGCTGTTTGACCCTGGAAAAGTTACTTAACCTTTTTTCTAGCCTCATTTTCCTCATCTGTAAAATGAGAATGAAAATAAGAGGACTTTTTTCCAGTGTTGTAAGGATGAAATGGGGAAACATGTAAAACCTTTTACCAACATAAAGCTTTATGGGAATAATAGCTACTATTCCTCTGTGTCCCTGGGCAAATCACTTACTCTCTCCTTGCTCTCACTTGCATTAATTCTCTTGAAATCTAGTTTAGAGAAGGTGCCACTCTGTATTGGTAGAAGGAATTCTTGACAAAGAGTTCCTCATACCAGTGAAATCATAGGTTCAGTCCAAGAATCCATAGTCTTTTTTTCTACATTATTTCTCATAATGACCACTGAACCTTGAATATGAAGAAATGAGCTCAGGTTCTAGTTTTTAAAGGCTAGACTTTAGATATCAATCTAAGGTCTGCCAAACATTTTACATACATGACCTCATTTGAGCCTTGCAGAAACCCCATGTGGTAGGTGCTCTTGCTGTCCCCATTTTACAATTAAGAAAACGGAAAGCAATTAATTCATATGCCCAGGATTATGCGGCAAGGAAGTTTCTGAGCCTAGATTTGAGCTCAGGTCTTCTTGGCTCCAGGACCAGTGCTCTTATGTTGTTGTTAAATTGTTTTTCAGTTTTGTACAACACTTTGTGATCCCATTTGGAAATCCCTTGGCAAAAGATAGCGGAGTGGTTTGCCTTTTCAACAGCTCATGTTATAGGAAACTGAGGCCAACAGGGTTAAGTGACTTTCCCAGTGTCTGAAGCCAGATTAGAACTCATGAAGATGAGTCTTCTTGATGCCAAGCCCTGCCCTCTAGACACTATGATACCGTCTAGCTATCCCCTAGCACTCAATTCATTGAGCCAATTAATTGAACTAGCTTTGTGACTAAGGACAAATCACTCACCCTTTCTCTGAGCTGTTTCCTAAGTCTGGAAGGATAAATAGGCTTTGTACAAACAGAAGGAACAGTGGATTATTGTGTGAAATTGGCATAATTATAATTGCACTACTTAACTCAGAGGCTGGTGGTAGAGAGAGCGCTTTCTGAAATGTAAGCACTTATGGAAATATGAGCTATTCATATCACTACCCTTGTTTCTCATGAAGTTATTTTTGCATAAAAACAATATCTGAGGAGTTAGAGCCAGCAGGTACTCTAGAGATCAAGGTATCCCTTCATTTTATGGTTTAGTAAAACAAGGTCAAAACAGTCCAGCATCCCTCAGGTACGAAGAAGTGTGTACAGGATCCACACCAGGCCATCTGATTGGAAATCAAAGGAAAGACCATTTTTTGCTTTTCCTTTGGATCCCTACCACCTATCATAGCTGTCTGTATGTGTGATTGTGTGTGGTTTGTCCTTGGTTCTCAAACAGGACCATGAGGTCAGGGAGATGATGACATGACTTGAAATTGACTTTAATTTGAGTGAGGGAGGGCAGCAAAGTCACCAACCTCACTTTCTCCTCCACAACCATCTAGGTTCAATGACCAGATATAGATCAGGAGAACTGGAGATAGCCCAGGATGCAATGGGAGACCTTGGTCCTTTTAAGCTAAGGTCTTCTCATGTTCTCACTTTGAGTGAGGCAATCAAAGCCCATTCAATGAATAAGCCTCTTTAAGAAGTGAGTCAAAGGATAGCCCTTATAATTAAAGAAAAAAACATCAGACTGAGAGGGGAAGACCCTCAGGGTTGCTGGCCAAAAGAGACACAGTTACGTATCACAGTACCTGGTACCTGAAACAATTATCAAATGCTTGATGGATGGTTATTTGATGGATTTCTTCTGCTACTGCACTGAGGCTACCTTAGGAAGTTAAAATTATAGCAGGATTACCTAACACTTTCCTTATAATAACACTAGAAAGTGAAGGTCACATATATTACCATAGCCATCTTCCACATGAGGAAATTGAGACTGATAGGTTAAATGATTGTCTAGGATTTGATGACAGAATAGAAGCCATGTCTCCTTTCTCCAAGTCCAATTGTCTTTCCTCCATATCGCGCACTTTTCCCAGCCAAAAGTAAAAATCTTTTTTCTTCCTCAGATTCTGAATCATATCATGGGTCTCATGTCTCCTCTGTTTACCTCAGATTGAGAGTATCTGAAAAGTCCTATTTTATTTGGTTCATAGAGTGCACAGTTCCCATTTTGCTTCCCCCAACAGATCTCATGCTCTTTTGCTAATTAAATCTAGTCCTGAAGCCTCCAGAGACTTATATTTTTAATATCTCAATTTGGATGGGGGTGTCCTGGTGTCTGGACACAACGATTTTCCTCCTGAAATGTTAATTAGACAGAGAACCAAGAGATAAGCAGATTGATTTAATTTTAATCTGCTTTCATGGTGATGCATAATAACTGGTTTCTGTCTCTCAGGGTTGGAAACCACAAACCTTAATAAGAGTTTGCTAGTATATTATGCAGCTCTAAATAGTTGGTGTTGTGCTAGATGGCTTTCCACAAATTATTTGTGCTCCATCAGTGTCTCAGGGGCTTTCCAGTCTTGTCTAGTGTGTATTTTCAATCAGGCAAAGTATTAGTATAAGATGAAAAAATTTTGTGAGCTCTTTTCTAAAGGAGAGTTAACTGACTGTCTGGATTCCACTAGTTACCCAGAAGAGACCCAGCTTGGGAGAAGCAACCACATTCCTTTGAGTCTGCAGGGAGGAAATGCAATCATAAGTCATATTTCCAGGGACTTATTTCAATGTACAAACATTGTGATTGGCTTGTACATCGAGTAATGATGAGCTACTATTTACATAGTGCTTTAAGATATGCAAAGTGGTTTAAAAATATTGTCACATTTTATTTTCCAGTGACTCTGGAGTGTAGGTACTGCTATTTTCTTTACTTTACAAAGGATGTAGGTACTTCATTATTTTTTAAACATTTTTTGAAAGTTTTGAGTTCTAAATTCTATCCTTTCCTCCCTCCCCTTTCCCTCTCCCTGAGACAGTAAGTAATCTGATAAAGGTTATACGTGTGGGGCTGCCATTATCTGTATTTTATGGATGAGGAAACTGAGGTAGACAGAGGTTAAGTGACTTGCCCAGGATCACGCAGCTAGTAAATGTGTGAGGCTGCATTTGAACTTAGGTTTTCCTGATTCTAGGCCCAGCCCTCTAACTGCTAAGCCATTAGTATTGCCGCATTTTGGACTGTTCAGACCAAACCCAGAGTGCAAAGTTCATTTCCAGATAATACATTTTAGAAGTGGTATTAGCTGAAGAGTATCCAGAGTAAGTTTAATGAACTTTAATGAAGGATGCAGAAAACCTTGAGGGTCAGTTGCAATAATTGGGTGTATTTAGCTTGGAAGAGAGAAGGAAGAAATGAAAGAAATAAGTATTTATTAAGTATCTACTGCGTGCCAGCTCCAGGCTAAGCTCTTTACAAATATTGTCTCATTTACTCACCACAACAACCTAGGGAAAGAGGTGATCTTATGATCCCCATTTTATACCTGAGGAAACTGATGCAGATGGAGGTTAAGTGACTTGCCCAGGGTCACACAGCTAGTTAGTTTCTGAGATTGGATTTAAGCTCAGGTCTTTCTGGCTCTATCCACTGTGCCAGAAAGCTGACTTCAGGGAAGTGGGGTAAACTAGGAGCTAAGAGTAGAAGTGGCAAAGACAATAAATTGTATGTAACATCGGTACAAACTTATTAATATTTAGAGCTAGGTAGTTCAGTGGAGAGAGTAATGGCCCTGGATTCCAAAGAATCTCATTTGATCAAATAGAAATATTTATTGACTTAGCCTGGTTTGAAAAAAGCCTCAATAATATCACTGGATTCTGTCCAGAAGGTGGTTGAGGGAAAGAAAACCTTTTAGGGCTTCCCAATGCTTCTCCTACTCCTCCAAGTTACACTGAAGAAATTGTTTACCTTGTAGCAATGAGATGTTTGCTAGCCTCATTTCTTCATCTGTAGGTTGGGTATGAGTATATGTGTAGTACTTTACTGAACTTAAAGCATTATATACATGTTCCACCACCACCGCCACTACTACTGCTACTACCACCACCAACACCACCACCACCACCAACACCACCACCATTACTGTTTTTCCAATTGCTATCATTTCAGCAAAACTGCCTACCAAGTACATAATCCTACCTCCAAGTACTGAATTTGCAAGTCTAACTAGATAATGCAATTAAACATAAGAAAATTAACAACATAGTTACACAGCATGTCTCTCAAATAGAACACAAGCTCCTTGAAGGCTATCACTGTACCTTGTTTTGCCTATATCTATGGATGTGCTAGAGTCAGCCCTAGCTGGATTAAGTTGTTAAATTCATTGTTAGCATTTATACCTCAAAAATGGGCAAACATTACAAATCAGGGCTTGACTTACTGTTTTCTTGTTGAGATTTAAGGAAGAGATAGAGAACATGTTAATAATTCAAATTCAACTTAAAAAGATATGGTGTGTACTTTGTTGTTTTCTGGAGAGCTGCTTACTAAGCAGCACACCTCTGCCTATATCCCAAGTGTTTTAGATGCATGGAGTTGGTGCTTAATAAGCACATACTGAATTAGAGGTATGAAAAACATTTGAAAGGAAAGTGAATGATATATTTATCTCAGTTATAGAAAGCAGACACATTTTAAACAATTAAACAAATAGAAGAACTCTTAGGGGATCTGGTAGATGGATTTCATTACTTAAGAGTAAAAGAGTTGTAATAGAGAAAAATCAACATAATTGAGATGAAAAGAAGAAATTTAGGTCAGAAAAAAAGATCTGCTGTAAACATAATAACAGTTTAAAACTTAAAAATGTGTAAGTTGATAGTGTCATACACTGGAAAAACACTGAATCTTGAGTATAAAGATTGCCTCATGTTCTTGTGATCTTAGGTAAATCATTGAATGTCCTTGGGCCTCGGTTTCCTCTTCTGTAACTTAAATAGGTAGCATCAGATGACTTCCTCCAACTCTCTATCTGTGATCCTATGCTACATTTGAATTGAGGTCTTTCTGTCTCTAGGTTCAATGCCCTATCCACTCTGCCATGCTACATCTGACTCTGACAGAACTGTGGCATAGAACCAAAGTTCTGTTTTTTCCTGTACTGGATTCAGTCATGAGAGCTTCTTGATAAATTTTTTCTTTTCTTTATACCTCAACAGTGAATGTCTCATAGAGACATCAGAATTTGGCTCTTTTTTTAGTTTTCCACAAAAAGTACCCTATTCTCTCTTGGATTTGGGTTTTTAGTTTTCCACAAAAAAGTACCCTATTCTCTCTTGGATTTGGGTTAACAAAACATTCCATATAGGATGGGCATTATTTAACCTTATTTTTTAAAAAAATACAAAGCCTAAGTAAAGTCAAAAGAACATTTCTTCCTTTCCAGGTGGATGCCTGACATCCAGACATTTCTTATTCCTTCCAAACTCATATTAGAATAATAAACTAATAGATCAGAAGAAAACACAGAATCAGTCTGGTCTAGTCACCATATTTTATAGTTGAGGGAACTGAAGCCCAGGGAATGGATTGCCAAAGGTCACATGGCTCATAAAGGGTTGAGTTGAGATTTAAATCCAGGTGTTGACAAAGTAGTTTTTATAGATTTTGACCACAGTAGGATATCCATAAGCTTACTGAGCAGGGGTATGTGGTCAGACGTGTGTTTTAGGAAAGTCATTTTCCTAGCTGTGAAAAGAATTTGTTAGAGAGAGTGGAGATGTGAGATAGGGAGATCAATTAGGACATTATTAGGGAGATCAATTAGGACATTATTGAAACATTCAAGAAGAGAGGTCTAACCTACTCACTAAACTCCAGTGGTTCTGTCATCTCCAGGATCAAATATACAAGCCCCAGCAGCCAAAGTTCTTCAAAACCTAACTTTCCCACCTTCTGTTCCCCTTTCCATCTTCTTACCCCTTACGCCACTCCATGTACTGTCTTCTTCAGTGACAACGGCCTTTTTGCGGTTGCTTGAGCAAGACTTTCCATCTTCCAACTCCAAACATTTTACTGGATTTCTCCTATGAGTGGGACTCCCTTCTTTGCCTCTACATTTCCCTCTTAATTTTGATATTTTTCCTCTCTTGCTTATTTCCTACTTATCCTGCATGTGACTTGTATGTACATAGTTGCTTGCATGTCTCTCCATTAGATCATGAGGTTTTCAAGAGCATAGGCTGTCTTTTGGTTTTCTTTATATCCCCAGAGCTTAGCATAGTACCCGACACATAGGGGGCACTTAATAAGTGATTCTTGTCTGACCTAAGAGGGTAGCAAGGCTATTTGTTATTCCAGTTTAATATTGAGCATTTATATTTTAGAAATTGGCAAACACTACAAATCATGGCTTGATATGATTGTCTGGACTTAAGTAAGTGATGGAGAAAATGTGAATAATGCAGATTAAACTTAAAATTATGCTATGTAGGGGCAGGTAGATGGTACAGGCCATCTCCCATTGGGCAACAAGTGTCAAAATGGATAGAGCACTGGCCCTGGAGTGAAAAGGACCTGAGTTTAAATCCAGTCTCAAACACATACCAACCATGTGACCCTAGGCAAGTCACTTAACCCTGATTGCCTCAACAACAACAAAGCTATACAATGCATACATTGTATAGAGAGTTGGTTGTTAAATATTTATCATCACAGCCCTGGTGGTAAACATATGAATAGTGATTTGGGGATAAATGACAACTGATTGAATGCACAAAGTGAGGGATGGTGATAATTCTGAGATTGTAAGCCTGGTTAAATGACCAAGATTACATAACTAGTAGGTGTTGAAGGCTGGATATGAACAAAGTACTTTCTGACTCTATTTCCAGTACTTTATATCCTACTTCAGGGTAGCTAGGTAGTACAGAGGATAGAGGATAGGCTTGAAATAAGAAGGATTCATTTTCCTGGGCTCAGATCTGACCTCAGACACTGGAGAAGTGGAGAAGGAAATAGTAAGCTACTTCCACGTCTTTGCCAAAAAAACCCCAGATGGGGTCATCAAGAGTCGGACATGTATGTGTGTTTGTCCTTTGTTGCTAAAGAAGACCATGCCATCAGAGAAATGATGACATGACTTGCACTTGACTTTGTTTTGAGTGAGGGAGGACTGTGCAGGTCACTAACCTCACTTCTCCTCCAGAGCCAAATGAATTCAGTGACCAGATATTCATCAGGATGACTGGAGATGACCCAGGATGAGGCAATTGGGGTTATGTGACTTGCCCAAGGTCCCACAACTAGTGAGTGTCAAGTGTCTGAGGTGAGATTTGAATTCAGGTCCTCCTGACTCTTGCACTGGTGCTCTATCCACTGCACCACTTAGCTGCCCCCAAGTCAGAAATGACTGAAATTAGTGAGTATCAACAATAAAATCAATGCTATGATATCTAGAATATCATACACTGGGGCTGGCTCTTGCTTGAGCAGAGGGAAGATTTGCTTGGCTGGGTTTAGACCCAGTTTGCTTCTTGGGTCTCCTCTTCGTGCCCCTAAAGAAGGGATGCTTTCTTTTGGGTGCCCTCTCCCTCCCAATCCTTTCCCTTGCGAAATCAGTACCCAGAGTCCATGTCAAGGCTGCTGCTGCATCATCACTGAGTAGCTCTTCTGCCAGGATGCCGGTACTTCGAACCAGCCAGCTGTTCCACTTTATACAAAACTTAAGTAACAATTTCACAGCCATTACCAGACTGCAGTAATGACAGGGACTGAAAGCTAAGTGCTAACTGGTTGTAAACTACAAAGAAAACTGGAAAACGCTAAAACAGACACTTTGATAAGTGACAGGGGACGTCTCCTGCATTTTAATAGGGTGCAACTTAATTCAATTCAGCAAACCTTTACAAAATTCCTACCCCCTGCAAAGCCTTGTGAATTCATTGGAGATGCAAAGTCCCCAACCAACTTTGGGTAAAATTCAATTCAGTTCAACAATTTATCATCCATTAATTACCTACTCTTTGAAGGCTCAGTGCTAAATCCAGGGAATTCAAAGAACAACAACAAAAAAAAAATGTTCCTGTCTTCAAGGAGCCTGGCTTTAGATATAGAGATGGATAGAATGATCAGTAATTAGTTGATTGAAAGGTAGATAGATGGAACATTTATCATGTGCTTACTCTTTACCAGCTTCATAGCTAAGCACAAACAATGGTCCCTACCTTTGAGGATCTTAAATTTTAATGGAGAAAGGAAGGAATCAAATAATCATTTATTAGGGGTCTAATATAAGTAAAGGTAAAATCGTGGAGTACAAGCTAGGACTCAGCTAAATTCTCCCAACATTCTCTTCCAAACAACTTTAAAATAATGCCTCAAATCAAGTTTTGAAGTAGCAGAGACAACAAGAGCTTAGACGGAAATGTTTATCCAACACAAGACAACTTAGGGATTTGGAGGAGAGATCTGTACCAGCAGTGTGGGCACAGGCCTGGAGCACCAGCAGCAGGTTTTAAAGGCAGTAAGGATATTGGACAACAGGTCAGAAAGAGATTATAGGGAACCTTTTGCTGGCACTAGGTACAGCTGGTACAGAGTGAAAACTCAATTGCCCATATCTAGTTCTGGGTCATAGGTTAAAGTGGAAAGTGGGAAGTGGAAAGGAGTGCTTGGAGTCATAAGGGTGCAAGGGTTATGATCACAGTTCCAAGGCAGAGAGGAGCACTAGCTTTTGCAACTTCAGGGAGCAGGGGACCTGGTCATAATTCCAGGTCCAAGAGAAGCACTAGAACTTGTGGACATAGGGGAATAAGGCTCTTCCTGGGTAAAGACTGGAACGCATACCAAGAGACCAGTGCTCACACTTCTCCCATGATAACATCATCTTGGAAACACTGAAAATGTGCAGATCCCCAGAACTAGCTCTGAAATAAGTAGCAAAGAAAAAGCCTGAACCTTGGCAAAGTGCCTCCCCTCCCCAGGTGAGCAGAGCCCAACATTGACATAAAGTACAAATGAAGACATAGGCTGGGGAAATGA
>CM053773.1:215118272-215137827 GCA_028658325.1 Potorous gilbertii
TCATTTCCCCAGCCTATGTCTTCATTTGTACTTTATGTCAATGTTGGGCTCTGCTCACCTGGGGAGGGGAGGCACTTTGCCAAGGTTCAGGCTTTTTCTTTGCTACTTATTTCAGAGCTAGTTCTGGGGATCTGCACATTTTCAGTGTTTCCAAGATGATGTTATCATGGGAGAAGTGTGAGCACTGGTCTCTTGGTATCTATTAAGACAATATGATAGGTATGAGGTGGTACCTCGGAGTTATTTCCATCTGCATTTCTCAAATAAATAGTGATTTAGAACCTTTTTTTCACATGACTATAGATAGTTTTAATTTCTTCATCTGAAAACTGCCTGTTTATATTCTTTGACCATTTGTTAATTGGGGAATGACTTGTATCCCTATAAATTTGACTCAGTTCTCTATGTACTTGATAAAAGAGACTTTTATTAGAAATACTGACTCTCAAACCTGTTTCCCAGCTTTCTTTCTGCTTTTCTTCTAATCTTGGTTGTATTGACTTTGTTCTACAAAACTTTTTTAATTTAACATCATCAAAATTATATATTTTCTGTTTCATAATCTTCTGTATCTCTTATTTGGTCATAAATTTTTCCCTTCTCCATTGATCTAACAGGTAAACTATTCTTTGTTCTCCTAATTACTTTATGGTGTTACACTTTATGTCTAAATCATGTATGCATTTTGACCTTATCTTGATATATGGTGTGAGATGTTAGTCTATGCCTAGTTTCTGCCATGCCATTTTCCATTTTTCCCAGTAGTTTTTGTTAATTGAGTTCTTATCTAAGAAGCTGGAATCTTTTGGGTTTATCAAACAATAGATTATTATAGTCATTTACTACCATGTGGGACAACATATTTCAACCAATTATAAAGGAAAGCTTCCCTAATAACTTAGATCCAGAGGATAAAATGTAAATTAAAAGAATTTACTGATCATCTCCTAAAAGAGTTTCACAAATGGAATATCTTAGGAATATTATAGCCAAATTTCATAATTCCTGGGTCAAGAAGAAAATTTTATAAGCATCTAGGAAGAAACAATTCAAATATCATGAAGTCTTAGTTAGGATCACACAAGATTTAGCAATTTCTATGTTAAAGAATGTGAAGGTTTGCAATAGGATATACTGGAGGGCAAAGGAGCTATAATTACAACAAAGAATAGCCTACCCATCAAAACTAAGTATAATCCTTCAGGGGAAAATGAACGTTTAATGAAATAGAGGACTTTTAGGCATCCCTGAATGAAAAAACAGAACTGAATAGAAAATTTGATTTTCAAATTCGAGACTCAAGCATTAAAAAGTAAACATGGAAGAGTAATCAATCATAAGAGACTCAATAAATTTAAACAGTTTGCATTCTTATATAGGAAGATGATACATGTAATTCCTAAGAACTTTATCAGTATCAGAGAAATCAGAAGGAGTCTACATAGAGTGTTGTATAGGGTTTTCAGGGAGAACTAATTCCTCTTGTGTGAGGGATCATTGAAACCTTTTCAGGGATACTCATCTGTTTTTGATGTCTACCTGATTCACTTAATTCTCATCTGTGGCTCCAAGAAGCTATAGCATGTGCAGTAGTCATATCCCAGTAAAACCATCTCAGTAGACGGGCTAAAGCAAGTTGATGGTAACTAAAGTAGGTTGAGGGTAACTGACAGGCCTGAAATTTATTGATGAGTTAGGGAGATGTCTACTCCAAGCATGTGAAGACTTCCCCTAATGGAATAGGTCAGTGATAAAAATTTATTCTGATGACTGTGAAGGCAGCTGAAGCAGGCACTGTGGAGCACTTAGAGATTGGCCAGATATCAGAGATGCCAAGATCATCCACTGCATCACATGTCATCTTGACTTTTGTCTTGTCATTGGATTTCAATGACTCTGGAAGAGAGAGTGAGACTGAAGATTTTGTGGAACTTTGCCTCCCTTAAATCCAGTTCACCTGCTAGTCAAGACATCATTCCATGATGTTGGTCCTCTTCCAAACCACAGAACCCACAAAACAGCAACAATGACAGATGGTATGAGTATAAGTTTATTATATTGAGAGAATATAACCACTAAAAAGTGTGGTTGAGAAAGAGGCATTCAATGGAGAAGGGAGAAAAGAAAGACAGAGTGGGGAAATTTTTTTCTCATATAGAAAATGTGAGGAATTTTATCGTGGAAGAGGATTTGCAGAAAACCCTTGAACTTTACTCTTTTTGGGATTAGTTCAAAGAGGTAAGAACATATGTACACACTCTGTTGGGTACAGAAATCTATCTTATCCAATAGGAAAATAGGAGGGGAAGGGGATAACAAACATGAGGACGTGATTATAGAAAGAAAGGCAGGTTAAGGAAGGCAGTGGTTAGACCATCTCTTTGAGGAGGGACAGGATAAAAGAGAAAGAAAGAAGGAAACAAAATGGGGTATTTACATAGTCATTTATCCTAACTACGAGTGTGTATAGAATGAGCTATCCTGTGAAATGGAACCAGATAGCAGACAAGATTATAAACCAATATTTGCTATATTGAGTATAAGAGACATACCTGAAACAGAACAACACAGAGAGAGTAAAATTAAAGACTGGAGCAGAATCTATTATACTTCAGCTGAAGTAAAAGAGGCAGAAGTAGCAATCATGATCTCAGACAAAGCAAAAGAAAAAATAGTCCTAATTAAAAGAGATAATCAGGGAAACTACATTTTGCAAAAAGGTACTATAAACAAAAAAAATTAATGTCAAAAATGTTACAACAAATTTATCAGATAAAAGCTTTATTTCTCAGCTATGTAAGGAACTGAGTAAAATTTATAGAAATAGGAGCCATTTCCAATGGCTCTTAGTCAAGAGATATAAATAGGCAGTATTCAGAAGAAAAAATTTAAAATATCTACAGTCATATGGAAAAAAATACTCTAACTTATTACGGATTAGACAAAAGCAAATTGAAATAGTTCTCAGGTACCACCTTAAACCTATAAGAAATGACAAATGCTGAAAAGAATGGGGCAAAATACATACATTGATGAACTGTTGTTGGAGTAGTGAACTGGTCCAACTTCTCTATAAAACAATCTGAAACTGTCCAATGGGTTATAAAACTTTGCATACTCTTTCATCTAGCAATACCACTACTGGGACTGGATCTTAAAGAAATCGAAGGAAAAGAACCTATATGTACAAATATATTTAAAGGTACTCTGTTTTGTCCTGGCAAAGAATTGGGAATTGAGGTTGAACAGGTGGTGGCATATGATTTTGATGAGTACTATTGTGCTATAAGAAATGATGAGGGGGTGGTTTCAGAAAAACATGGCTAGACTAGACATTGAAAGAAAGTAAAGAGAGAAGAAATGGGAGGTCATTGTGCACAATAGCAACAGTGTGGTAATGATGACCAACTGTGAAAGACTTGGCTAGTCTGATTGATACAATGATAGAAGATAATTCCAAAAGACTCATAATGGAAAACGTTATCCACTTCCAGAGAGGGAACTGATGAATTCTGAGTGCTAATTAAAGTATAATTTTCTTGTTTTCTTTTGTGATGTAGTTAATATAGAAATATGTTTTACATCATTAAAAAAAGATTTAGAGCTAGAAAGAAAGAGCCTACTACATGTCAAGTACTATGTTAAGTGCTGTACAAATATTATATGATTTTATTTTTACAATAGCCCTGGGAGATAAGTGCTATTATTATTTCTATTTTATAATTGAGGAAATTGAGACAGGCAGAGGTTAAGTGACTTATCTAGGGTCTTCTAGCTAGAAGCTAAATTTGAACTCAGGTCTTCCTGACTGCAGGACCAGAACCCTATACACCAAGCCTCTTAGCTGCTTCAGGGAAGATAACACATAAAGGGGAATGGAATAAAGGAGGGAAGGGTTACTGGGGAGAATGGGGAGTAGTCCAGAGAGTGACTCAAGTTGGGAATAAAGTGAATACAGCTGAACCCCCTCATGAAATAATGATGCAGAGGAGGTACTAACAAATCCTGAGATCAAGGTTCAATGTGATGATATATCCTGCATAGGAAGGATATTAGTGAGGAGCCAGAAAAATCCAGAGAGTAAGCCTAGCCAGGAGAAACAGTACATGCACAAATATTTGCCAAAAAAAAATGGCAAAGTAGATAGACTAGACTTGGAAATAGGATGACTTGATTCCAAACCACCTTCAATAGTTACTAGTTGTATGATCTTGGGCGAGTCACTTAATTTCTCTGGCTCTCAGTTTCCTTATTTGTAAAAGCAATTGAACCAGATGAACTCTAAGGTCCCTTCAAGTTCCAGATCTATGATTCTATAATGTTAATACAAATTAATTTCAAGAAGAGGTAATACTAATAACTGAGGGACTTAGGAAATGATTTAGGTAGAAAATAGCACCTAAGTTACATTTGAAAGGAAGTTCAGAATTCTCTACAAGGCAGAGGTATAAGAGGAGTGCTGTCCGGACGTGAAGGCTCATTTTTATTGAAGTATGGAAGCAGGAGTTATGGAATGTTAAGTTCTGAAAACAGCCAGATGGGCAGTTTAACTAGAATGGAATATCTATGAAGGGATGTTTTGTGAAATTGAGTTTGAAAGGTAGGTGGAAACCAGATGTGGAGGGATTTCAGTATTGCTTTGATCTAACAAGGGGGATACATTTGTAAAACATATTGCATACAAAGTAGCCTGGGTCTAGGGCAATGCAAAAAAGAAAGCAAAAGTACTCTAGGAATATTTGAATTAGGGAGAGAGGCTTCGTGGAGGAACTGGCATCAGGGCTAAGCCTTGAAAGAAAAACCATTGAATTGAGTGCACGTACAGTATTTTCTTTATTCTTAAAGTAAATATAGTGATTAATGAGGTCATAAGATGCAGTTTAAATGCATCCTACTGCCTGTGTGAGGTTAGTTCTATAATGAAGAAGACTAAGTACTTCTCTTGAAAGGCCCCCACCATTGGAATTTGAAACTCATTAGATTTTTTTTGAGACCCTCCCTTTCTCCACTCATCAAGCATGACATAATTTCTTTTCGCTGTCCTCATCCGCCACCACCACCCTTGGCTCCACCAGGAGGAACTTTGTGAGCATTTATGAAGGGAAAACAGCAGGTAAAAGGAGAGGAGAGAAAGGGAAGACATTTATCAAGTACCTATTATGCATCAGACACCATGTTACATGCTTTCCAATATCATCTTATTTGCAACTACTGACGATGGTAATGTTATTATACCTATTTTACCATGGAGTAAACTGAGGCAGACAGAGGCTAAGTGACTTGCTGAGGCTCACACAGCTAGTGAGCTTGGGTTTGAACTTAGGTCTTCCAGACACTAGACTCTGTATCCACCAATATAACCTAATTGCCTCTAAAGGGAGATACCGAGAACACAACAAAAATCTCTGTTCCACCAGTGCTAGGTGAAATTTTTTTAAAAGTTAGTATTTCATTTAGTCTGAGGGGAAGAAGGATTCAGTCCACATTTCTTGATCTTTCTCTGCTATTGAAAAGTTTATTAAATATAATAAGATTCTCTCACGTAACTCAGGAATTCCTAAACGTATAGAATCTTGGTAATTTAAACAGAGAATCCAAACTAATGTCTGTCTCTGTGTATGTATAGATCTATCTCTATATCTATCTATGTATAGCTCTATATCTATATCTGAAAGGCAGCAAGGTGGTACAGTGGATAGACCACTGGATCTGGAGCCAGAAAGAGTCATTGTTCTGAGTTCAAGTTTGGCCTCAAATGCTTACTGCTAGATGTGTGACCTTGGGCAAGTTGCTTTACCCTGTTTGCCTCAGTTTCCTCATCTGTAAAATGAGTTATAAAAGGAAATGGAAAACTACTCTAGTATATTTATTAAGAAGACCGCAAATGGGATGGTGAATAGTCAAACATGGTTGAACAATAATATCTGTACCTCTCTATGTTTCTTTCTGCCCATGCCAGTCATTGTTCCTCATTTGTCACTGCCCTTTCATAAATAATGAAGCACTTAAGTCAGAATGCATATGATTTATTGCTTTATATAACTGGCAAATTCAAAGCCAATTTATCATGAATGATACCTAAAAAAGAAAAACAACAGGAAAACTTTGAATTAGACATCTGACCCCTTGGATGAGAGAGACAGGGGATTTAGGCACTGTTCAGACATGCTTCTTCCTTTATCCTTAGAGCCACCCATCAGAGCTAGCTGGTGGCAAAGATGGAACCCCAGTTGTTCCTAAACACTGTATAGGCCAACTGTCCCATCTCTGACCGTGTCTTGGGCCTATGTTCTATCCTTGGTCTTGCTCACCTGACTCCCAACTGAATTGCCCATTCAGATTCTCCTTCCAGTTCTGTGTCCCAGGGTACACATTTCCATCACTGTAGAACCTCCGCTGATGAGAGAAAACAATGCTACCTGAGAGGCATTCTGCCAGAAACTCGCACAGCTGGTTGCTGAAGCCTTTTCTCTGCCAGCAGAAACTGGTCTCCAAATGCCTGCTACAGAGAAATCAATATCTTGAGATTCTCAGGAAATACCTAGGCTTATTCAGGGCTTGAGTTCTTCTTTCAGAGGAAGACTGTCACAACCTCTCTCGTACCCTGGAGATTACTGATGATGTTTCAGTTTAGCCATGGCTTCCAAAACTCAATCTGTTTCCCTCCATCCACTCCCCTTCCAGAAGAGGACAAGGAAGTCACAGTCCCTGAAACTTCTCAATCCCTATACTCAGATACAGGAAAAGTCATTGTGGCCTTGGCAGGTAATCGCATATGGATGTAAGCCAAGTGCCTAAGAGCAAAGACAGGCATTCTTGGATGGGAAGTTATTAAACTTTGATTAGTTAAGCTTCTCTCTTGCCCTCCTTTCCTTTCACAGAATTAGAGCAGGTTATGTCTGTGGGGCCTAAGAACAAATGATTAGGTCGGGTTCAAAGAGAAAATTTAAATTACAGATGAGGGTGTTTAGGATGGACCTATTAAATTGAACCTCTGAGCTCCTTGAGTAGAGGTTATGTGGATATATCAAGCCATATAGTTTTTTTTAAAGAACTTTGTATTCATAATGTTCTACAGACATTTTTCAGGGCTGACCTTAAGCCAGAAAAATGGAATTAAATTCATTTAAAGTCAACAAGTGCTTATTAAATGCCTACTATGTGCTAATTCAGATTCAAAGGGCTGTGAATTATATATAATATCTCCTGATAAAACAATACTGATGACTTCCTGTTGCTAGTAAGAAAAGAAATTCTAATTCGGTATCATAGAAAGTGAGAATTAAAAAGGCCTTCAGAAATCATTTAGTTCAAACCGAAATTAAAAACCCTGCCACCTTACTCACTGCTACTTACTAACACTATTACTACTACTATGATAACATTTATATAGCATTTTAACATTTCTCAAACCTTAAAATGACAACTTGTAAAATTATAATTAAAATTAAACTGCAAATTAAAACTTGTAAAATTATAAATGTTATTTTATTCTTAAAACAACCCTGGAAGTAGGTGATAGTATCTCTATTTTATGGATGAGGAAACTGAGGCAGTCAATTAAATGATTCTCCAAGTCTTTGAGGCTGGAATTAAACTAAGGTCTTCCTGATTCCAGGTCTAGTACTCTAGCTACTGCATGACCGGGTTACCTCAAAACTGTCTTCTTTGCATACCCCACCTCATTTCCTATTCCTGTTCCTTTGCTCAGACTCTCTTTTGCGCTTGAAATGCACTCTGTCTTTTCTTAGAATTTATCATTTCCAACAAAAGTAATCTCAAATGATACCTTTTACATCAGGAGTTCTTACTGTGTGTGTGTGTGTGTGTGTGTGTGTGTGTGTGTGTCCTGAACCTCTTTGGTAATCAAATCCTATGAATCCCTTTGCAAAATCACGTTTTTAGATGTGTTTGTATATATATGCATGCACATATACACACATGTACATATATGTATATTTACACATATGTTTATATATGTGTGTGTTGATAGGTACATACATACATAGATGGATAGATAGACAGATAGTATTATAAAGGAAGTCAAAAATGAAATTTTCATCCCTACTCACTGAAACTGTCCATAGTTCCTTTGTATGAGGAAGGGTCTGTGAATCCTGAGTTCTACTTGAAGCCTTCTCTGATCCCCCAGCTATTAGTGCCCTATTACCTCCAAAGTTTTTACCCTATTTTTATTTTGTATAGATCTGGCATATTTTTATATATGTATATATGTGCATGTGGATATATGTCTGTATGTGTGTCTATATATGTATATATACATATATATGTGTGTATATGTACATAATGTATAAGTATGTTTTTTTTCTTCCTGTGATAGAATGGAAACTCCTAAAAGTCAAGGACAATTTTATGTCTTTTCTTTGCATGCCAAGCACCTAACACTTGAAAATTAGTGGTTGTTGACTGACTGATTAATTGATTAGGCATACAAAGACAAAAATTATCACCTCCTGTCCTCAAAGAGCTTACAATTCATATAAAACATTCTAAGGTCTCTTTTGACTTTCAGTCTCTGCTACTCTTGTACAGTTCTCTACCATGCTTACATAAATAGTAATTAATGTCCTCTGGGAATTAATCTCCTTTAACTAAGTCTGTCAAAATGCAGAAGGGAGAAAGTCCTTGTTAGTAATACAGAAGTGAGATATTCCAGGAGGCAGATTTCTTCCTTTATAATTTCTACCTCTAGTAACATGGTTTCTGGAAACAAACTGTTCCAAAGCATCATCTTCCTCATTAATTAAAGCATGGCTACAGTAGCTGTTGAACAACTGGCAATTTGAAGTTGCAACAATTCCTCTTACCCTTTCAGTTTTCTGCCCAGCGTTTAAGGAGTGCAGATATCCACCCCCGAAACCTAAGCTTCTGCCTAGAGGTACATCCCTAGTTCTCTTCCATCACCTCTCAAGGCTATGATGAATCATTTGACCCTGTGACCCATCAGGCAATTTTCCCCCAGTTCTGCTGTTGTCTTCATTATGTTTATTATTCAATCAAAGTGGCCACTGCTCACATCTACCTCTTTGTTTCAAGGTCACCTTTTGATAAAGTAAAAGATGGGTTGTTTAAAGGGAGTTGGCAGAGAAAAATATTTCAAAAAAAAAAAGACAAAAGCATAAAGTCACCCCTTGAAAATTGGACTGCATTATCTATAGAGGCTGTTCACTGTTTGATTGAAAAATACATCCCTAATTAGAGAAATGTGCCTTGTGTGGCCAATTCCACTGCAGAGATGGTAATCTCAGAGGTTGAACCAATGGCTAGCCTGTGATTTCCTTTGTTTCAGTCAAATCAAAGGATTGGGGCTTTTAATGAGAAGGAAAATTAGGGCTTTTTAAAAACAAGCACATACTTACCTCCATGGATTATCATTCCCTGAAAAATAGGGACATGTGCTAGAGAGTTTTAAATCTGGAGTCACTGGTAGATGGGCTTCCTTAAATAGTTCTAGGGATGTCAGGAATGATGTGGTGAGACCCTGACTGCCTGGGTTAAAGTCCAGCCTTTGATCCCTACTGGTTATGTGACACAGGCAAGACACAACCTCTCAACGCTGTAGGCAACTCTCTGTGACTGTCAGGGGCAGACAAAATGCTCACAGGAATTGATAGACAGATAAAGATGGAGAAAGCCTTTAATTAAGGAGTTCTATGTGCCAGGCACTGGGGATACAAAGCCAAGTAAACACAACTTCTATCTTCAAGAGGTTTATATTGTAATGAGGAAAGATAATTCATAAAAAAGGAGCTGGAAAGAGAGGAGGGTACCCAAAATACAGTAAGGCTGCTATTGAAAGGGAAAGAAATCTGGAGAGTGAATGAAGTCAGGGGTGAAAAGTACATGGCCTGGCCCCTTATGAAATGGTGGGACAGTAGAGGCAGGAGAGGGAATTTCTTCATCAGGAAGTTCTCTATTTCTATAAAATCATAGTTCCAGTCCCTATATATCTATTCATGTTTTCACCTATCTCTCTGTCTGAACATCTGTCTTTCTATTCATGTATCTATCTATAATTATATATATAAACATAATCTACATCTATATATGTGTTTCTACTGGCATTATATGCATACATATGTATATATGTTCTTGTTCAGTTGTTTTCAGTCATGTCTAACTCTGTGACATTTGGGGTTTTCTTAGCAAAGATACTGGAGTGGTTGCCATATTCTTTTCCAGCTCATTTTACAGATGAGGAAACTAAGGCAAACAGGGTTAAATGACTTGCCCAAGGTCACACAACTACTAAGTGTCTGAGGCCAGATTTGAATTCAGGAAGATGATTCTTCCTGACTTTAGGACCAGGACTCTATGCACTTCACTCCTAGCTGCCTCTTTGTGTGTGTGTGTGTGTGTGTGTGTGTGTGTGTGTGTGTGTGTGTGTATAAAATGTTATATATTATATTATATATTATATATATCATAATATATAATATAATGTTATATATTATATATATTAGCTCTAAATTTGTGAAATATAAGATATATCTAAATATATCTATGTATTTGTGAAATTTGTGAAATATACATAGATATATCTAAATATATCTATGTATATTTCACAAATTTAGAGCTAAAAGGTCATTTAATCCAACCTTTTCATTTTCCAGTTAAGGAAACTGAACCCTAGAGTGACTGGTGACTTGCCTAGGTCTTGTAGGTTGTAAAGTAGAAGAATTATCACGTAAAACCAGGTCTTCTATTTCTAAATCTATAACACTTTTTCATTTAAAATTGAATCCCTCTCTTAAAATATCAACATCAACTCTCAACACATTATCCCTTTCCTCTCTTATCCGAAGAACCATTCCTTATATAAAAAAATAGAGACAAAGATCACATCAGCACAATTAACCAACACATCAATTTCAATTGTCTACAATGTGCTTTACCCTCTTTAGTTTTCCACCTGTGCAAAGACAGGGACAATTGTACTATTTTATCAATGTCTTTCATTTTTAGCCCAAAATAAGTCACTGATAAATATTGCTCACATTATACCCTCTCTCATGACTGATAAAGCATTTAAGCAAAACAGTCAGCACAGGAGTAGCTAGGTGGTTGTAGTGGATTGAGTGCTGTGCCTGTAGTCAGGAAGACCTGAGTTCAAATCTGCCCTCAGACACTTACTAGATGCATGACCCTGGGTAAGTCACACAGCCACCAAGTTCTCATATTTCTCCACAATTTTCTCCCTATTCTCATATATTCTCTACTCAATTTTCTTCAGCTTCCTCATCTATAAAGTGAGATGGAGAAAGAAATGACAAACTTCCCCAGTCACTTTGTCAAGAAAAAGAAATAGAGTCATGAAGAGCAGGACACAACTGAAATGACCCAGCAACAATTATCACAGTAAATAAATCTGCCAATCTAAGCAGTACTTTTTATTAATAGTGTTCTAGCTCTCTACTGATAATAAGTAAATGTGCCTTACCATTTATTATCTTGGACCATTGCAATCAGTAAAGATTCTGGTCTCTTTCAATGTTGTTCTTTCTTTAAAAGAAGTTTTATTGATGACTTTTGTTTGATATTTTGGTAATTTCCAAAAAGTTTACTACTACCACCATCCCATTTCCCTCCCTTGTAATAAAGACAGTCGAACAAAACTAACAGTGTTTGACGCTATACGTAATTATAAGAGTTGATAGCTAGCATTGATCTACCATTTCTAAAGTTTTCAAGACATTTTACTGTATAATCAATTAACAGCTATTTATTGAACACTGACTTCATTCCAGGCATTATGCTCTTTGCTGGGGTTCCAAAGACAGGCAAACACATAGTTCTTGCCCTCAAGGAGTTCATATTCTAATAGAGGAGAGAACATGGAAATATCTGTGTACACAAGATGCATACAGAGGAAATGGAAAGTAGTCTCAGAAAAGTAGCATTCGTAGTTTTCAGGGTGGAGAGGAGGGAGAGAGAAAAGAAAAGTCCTCCTGTAGAAAATGGGATTTGAACTGACTATGGAAAGAAGCCAGGGAAGCCAGAAAGTGGAAGGCAGAATCTCAGCATGAGGGATAAAAAATTTAAACGCATGAAAAAGGGAGGTGGAAAATCATGTATTAATAGACTCTGAGATTATGTGGAGAGGAGTATAAAGTGGAAGAGTCCTGGAAAGGTAAAAAGGGGCCACAGTTGCACAGATGTAGATGCCAAATAGAGGATTTGATTTTTGCTCTTAGAGGTAGTGGGAAACGTTTGAGTTTCTTGAATGGGATATGTCATGATTAGATTGATACTCTTTGGAAAATTACTTTGGCAGCTGAGTGGACAATATATTTGATTGGGGAGAAAATTGGGAGAAATTTGGGAATCTCACAGCTGAGTAAAGAATTGAGAAGAAAACTGAATCAGGGAGATCACTCCAAAAATAATTGTAATAGACTAAGTATGAGGTGATGGGGGCTTACATACATAATATTACAGTAAGCCATGAGAGTGGAGAGTACAAATGTGCACAAATATGGGAGAAGTTGTGAATATAGAATGGATATGTTTGATGAGTTTGAGTAAAGAATTGATTATGAATTTGAGGTTGTAAGTCTCATTTAATTTTCATAAAAACTCTATGAAATAGGTCCTGTATTCTAGTAATGGATCCTATTAATATGGAAAATCAAGTAAACTAAGAATGAGAGAAGTTAAGTATAAAATGGAAAAAGCACTAGAGTGAGAGAGTCTGGGTGTGGATCACACCTTTGACACACAAATCACACTTATATGACTCTGGGCAAGACCCAAATTCCATGGGTCTCAGTTTGCTCATCTGTAAAAGGAGGGAGATGAAGTAGATAGCATCTCAGATAGATTTTAATCCTAGATCTACAATCCTACGATTTGTACATGGTCACACAGAGCATAAGTATTCAGGGCATTTTAACCCCAGGTCTTTCTGATTCCTCATCTAACAAAGTAGCCACTATAGCACAATCACCTTGATGCCGTGTTGCTTCTTTTCTAAAAAATGCAAGTAGGTGGTTCTTCATCTAAACTAGGAATTCTTAATCCAGGATGTGTAAACTTTAAAAAAAATGATGCTTGTATTTCATTATACTGATTTCTGTTTTAATTTTATATATTTTACTTTATGCACTTGAATAAAAACATTATTCCAATAAGAGGTCCCTAATCTTTACCATGTTATACAAGGGGTCCAGGACACAGACAAAATTAAGAAGCCTTTTTTTATGGATGTTCAATTATTTTTAGTCATGTCTGACTCTTCATGACTTTATTTGGAGTTTTCTTGGCAAAGGTACTGGAGCAGTTTCCTCCTCCAGTTCATTTTATAGATGAGGAAATGGAGGCAAATAGGGGTAAGTGACTTGCCCAGGGTCATAGAGTCTGTAAGTGGCTTAGGTCAGATTTGAACTCAGGAAGATGGGTCTTCCTGAATCCAGGCATGGCACTCTATTCACTGTACCAGCCAAATGAAAAGCCCTAGCATAGACCAGAAACATTCAATAAATTTTAGTGTTTTCAAGGCCATTATGATAGTTACCTTTCATATTATTCTTCTGGTTCTTTTCTCTACTCTCCATCAGCTTGTCAAAGTCTACCCATGTTTCTCTTAATATCTTCTACTAGTAGTTTCTTATAACACAACAGCATATCATTGTGTTTGGCCAGTTCCCAGTTGAAGGTTCTGCTTATGTTTATATCTTTCTGACTTCATTCCTTTGAATGGATTTTTAAAAAATCTACTTATATGTATGTGAAGTTTCCTCTGAGAGAACATAAGCTCCTTGAAGTTAAGGGAGATTTTCTTTTATCTTCATATCCCCTGTATTCAGCATCCGGGTTTCATATTTAATATTTAATTATTTAATATTTAATAAATGTCCATTGATCAATTAAATAACATTACATTCTGCTTTGTATGCTCAACTGATCAGTCAAAAGGAATCGTTAAGTACCTCTCGTGTGCCTGGTATGGAGGATACAAAGGCAATTGAAACAGCCTCTGTGTTCAAGGAGTTTATATTTAATCAGAGGAGACTCTCGATAGAGATGTAGATAGGTAAATGATAGAAATGATAGGGAGATGGGAGATGGATGATATAGAGAGGCAGACAATATAAAAAGGTAGATAAAAAGATGATGGAGGTAGATAACTCACTCTCTGGGTGAGAGAGAACATGGAATAATATATTGAGAAATGAAGGTGGTATAAAAACAAATTTTAAGTAGAAAAAAAGCATACTGGATTTGAGAGAGAGGTGTGTATATGCATACACACAAACATACACAAAATAAATACATAAACTAAGATAATTAGAGGGTGGCACTGCCAACTGGGCTGGATAATACTATAATATTTTTCACATATAAATTTTTACTGCACATTACTTTTTATCTTCTTTACATTATGACTAAAAAAAGGACTTAGGAAATATGCACACCATTTTTTTTAACAATTTCTAATTTTTCATGTCTCTATCATATCTTTCCTGTTAGGAAGTAAGAATAAATTATGGTGTCTGGAGGAAAGGGAATATTATTTCACCATAAGAAATCACAGATAGGAAGGATCTACTCAGTGTTAGGCATTGTATTAGGTTCTGGAAATTACAAGTACAAAGAATGGTATAGTCTGTACTCTTAATGAGCCAACATCCTAATTCTCTAAATTTTACTTAATCTGATGAATGTTCGTTTTGGAGTGGAGCTGACCTTGGCTCTTGAAAGCTATGCTATTGGAACACAACCCTGGCAATCCTTACTCAATGGGAAAAACCTTCAAGTGCAAACACAGGGATGGACTATATATCTGGTCTTGAAGGACCAGCACAGTCAGATTCAGAAGGGCTCTTTACTACATTGGCCATAGGGTAATATATTTTCAGCCTCAGTATTGCCGAATAGCTATTTACTACAATGCAGATGGGTTACAATCTGTATTGATGGAAGGAGGACCCGTATCTACTTCCACAGATCCTTGAAGTACTAAACTATAATAATTCACATTTTTATAGTACTTTAAGGTACACGATAGGTTTTCCTCACCACAATTCAATGAAGTAGGTTGTTCCTTATCTTATGGATGAGGAAATCAACTTGGAGAGATAAAATAATGAAGCAACAATAACAGCATTTATACTGTGATTTAAGGTTTGCTAAGTAATATATGTATATATATATATATATATACATATATTATATGTGTGTATATATTATATATGTATATATATATGTGTGTGTGTGTATAAAATTTGATTCTCACTATAAACCTGTGAGGCAGATGAGGAATTACAGATGAGGAAACTGAGGCTGATTGAAATTAAGTGACTTAGAACTCATAAGCTACCCTCCTCCTATCTTTCCAGTCTTCTTATACCTTACTCCCCACCACATATTCTTTGAACCAATGATTCAGATCCCCAGGTGTTCCATGAACAAAACACTCCATCTCAGGCATTTTCTCTGGCTGTCCCCCATACCTATCTCCTCAACTCTACCTACAAACCTCCCTGGCTTCCTTTGAATTCCAGCTAAAATTCCATCTTGTCAGGAAATTTTTCCAATCCTTCAATTCTAGTGCTTTCCCTCTTTTAATTATTTCATATTTATCCTGCACATAGCTTGTTTGTATGTTTGTTTGTACATTATCTCTCTTGTTAGATTGTAAATTCCTCGAGGGAAGGGTTTTTATTCTCTTTCTGTATCCCCACCCCACACTTAGCATACACCAGCAAAATAGTAGGGGCTTACTAAATGTTTGTTGATTGATTGATTGACTGGCCTGGATTTACGCAGTTAGTTAAGAATCAAAGAGATTTGGAAACTGGTCCTTTGTCTTCAAGTCCAACACTCTTTCCACTGTACCATCCAGCAGTCTAACATGCTTGAGATCTGAAAGTAAGCAGTCAGCCTTCAACCAGGCAGTAAGTCTTAATCTTGCTGTCTTAACTACAGGTGTCTCTTCTGGAATCTTGCATAACAGGGATGCCCAATTCAAGGACACTGGCCTTATGTAGCCTCATCTCATCTTTTTACCAGAAAACAGAACACAGTGTAGGTGCCCTGAAGTAAATCAGAACATATGCGGAGAGTATTTAGCTGGGAAATCATTTTTTTGTTTTTTTCCCAGAAATTCATCAAACATCTGTGTGTGATGGTAGTGAAAGCCCAGAGGCCATATTTAATGAGCTGAAGTCCTACTGACTCATCTAGAGCCCCATGGAAGAAAGAGAACTCTATCAGCACAACCTGGTGAGGGTCCAAGCATGAGATCCTCATGTGTCCTTTGGTTATACTTCATAGTCTTCATTGTTTCAGCTCCTTTCCTCATCTGGAATCTCTGAACTTGGTTGACTACTAGCCTCTTGCTTACCATCTGAAACTATTGCTTCTAGGACATACTACTCCAGTTTCCTTTTTCTCCATCTGCAAGGCTAAGGCAGCCCAGCTGAATAGGAAGAGCCTAGGACTGAGCTTTCCTACTTTAGCTCCCCTGTCCTTTTTATTCCCTCTGCCTTTTATAAAGAGGTTAAACCCTGTAGTTTCATCAGGGTGCAGAATATCTCTTTCTACCTCTGAAGATGGGCAACACGTCAGTAACATAGTCTTGGAAAGTCACCAAAGTCACTGAGAAATTATGTGGTTGTTAATGGCCACATACCATATTTATATATGTGTGTACATGTATGTACATATGTATGTACACATGTATATTTATGTGTGTATATATGTATGTATTATAGGAAGGGCTAGAACATTTAGGCTTTCTGAATCAAAGACTAACCCTATATCCATTATTCCATATAGCCCCTTACTGGGGGAAAAATATTATTTTTGAAAAATATATGTAATTTATTTATTTTTCAGTTTCCAACATTCACCTCCACAAGAATTTGAATTCAAAATTTTTTTCCTATCTCTCCTGAACCCCCAACCCAGGACAGCATGCACCCCATTTACCCCTTCCTACAGTCTGTCCTCCCTTCTATTACACCCCCCACTCCATTGCCCTCCCCTTTATTTTCCTATAGGGCAAAATAGATTTCTATACCCCATTGCCTGTATGTCTTATTTCCCAGTTGCATGCAAAAACCATTTGTAAACTTTCATTATTAAATCTTTGAGTTCCATATTCTCTCTCTTCCTCCCTCCCCACCCACCCTCACTGAGAAAGCAAACAATTCAATGTAGGTCATACATGTGTAGCCATGCAAAACACTTCCATAATAGGTTGCAAAAAGACTAACCATATTTCCCTCTGTCCTATTCTGTCCTCCATTTATTCCATTCTCTCCCTTGACCTGTCTTCCCACAATAGTATTTACTTCTGATTATCTCTTTCCCCAGTTTGCTGTCCTTTCTATCATCCTCCCAGGACTTCCCTCTCCTGCCTTCCTGCAAGGTAAAATAGATTTCCATATCCAACTGAGAGTGTGTTATTCCCTCCTTAAGCCAGATCCTATGAGAGTAAGGTTCACTTATTCCCTTTCATCTCCCCCCTCTTCCCCTCCATGATAAAAATTTTCTTGCCTCTTTTATGTGAGATGATTTGCTACATTCTACATCTCTCTTTCTCTTCTAGTACATTCCACTCAACAATAAATTTTATTTTTCAGGTATTCTCCCTTCATATTCAGTTCACACTGTCCCCTATGTCTATATACACACATACATCCCATGTACATATACATACCTGCACATATACATACAATATATAATATGCACATACATACATATCCATATACACCTATATATGTGTGTATACATATTACATATATACATATATATGTGTATGTGTACATTCCCTCTAACTACCCTAAAATACTGAAAAAGGTCTCATGACATACAAATATCATCTTTCCATGTCAAAATATAGAGTTCAACTTTAGTGAGTTCCCTATGGCTCTCTTTCCTGTTTACCTTTTCGTTTTTCTTGATTCTTGTATTTGTCAAATTTTCTATTCAGCTCTAGTTTTTTCAACAAGAATGCTTGGAAGTCCTCTATTTCATTGAAATTCCATTTTTTCCCCCTGAATTATTAAACTCAGTTTTACTGGGTAGGTGATTCTTGGTTTTAATCCTACCTCCTTTGACCTCTGGAATATCATCTTCCCAGTCCTTAGTGTAGAAGCTGCTAAATCCTGTGTTTTTCTGATTGTATTTCCATAATACTTGAATTGTTTCTTTCTGGCTGCTTGTAGTGTTTTCTGCTTGACCTGGGAACTGGGGAATTTGACTACAGTATTCCTAGGAGTTTTCCTTTTGTGATCTTTATGAGGAGGTGATTGGTGAATTCTTTCCATTTCTATTTTGCCCTCTGGTTTAGAATATCAGGAGAGTTTTCCTTGATAATTTCTTGAAAGATGACATCTAGGCTCCTTTTTGATCATGGTTTTTCAGGTAGATCAATAATTCTTAAATTAGAAAAAATGTTCTTAATGCTCTTTTTATTATATTGCCATCACTTCTTAATCACTCCCCTAACTTCCAATAGCAGTCCATATGCATTTATTAAACACCTACTATGTACCAAACTCCCTTGTAAAAGAATAACAATTTATTCAAATTTTAAAAAAATATAAATTGGTCATAGCTAACAATGTATGTCTCTTTCCCCACCTGTAGTACATCACTTCTATAGGCAGGAAGCATGGTTTACGCGGTCAGTTCTGTGAGGTCATGATTGTTCTCATTGATTACCATTATGAAGATTTTGTAGTTTTTTTTTTCCTATGTGCTGATCACTGTGTAAACGTTGCTGGTTCTCCTTACTTTTCTCTGTATCAGTTCATATAAATCTTTCCAAATTTCTCTGAATTCATTGTATTCATTCATTTCTTTTGATAAAATTTTATTCTATTATAATCATTGCTATTTTTGTTCATTAAATCCAGTCTTATCCAACTCTTCGTGGCCCCATTTTCTGAAAAGATACTGGAGTGGTTTGACATTTCCTTCTCCAACTCATTTTTACAGATGAGGAACTGAGGCAAACAGGGTTAAGTGACTAGTTTAGGGTCACAGAGCTATTAAATATCTGAGGCCATATTTGAGCTCAAGATGAGTCTTCCTGATTCCAAGTCCAGTGCTCTATCTACTGCACCACCTATCTGCCCAGTATACCATCATTGCTTTAGCCTATCTATAGGTGATGAGTACATATTTCTTTTTTTTTATAAATTTATTTATTTAACTTTTTACATTCATTTTCACAAGATTTTGGGTTCCAAAATTTTCTCCCCATTTGTCCCCTCCCCCACCCCAATACATTGAGCATTCTAATTTCCCCTATCACCAATCTGCCCTCTCTTCTATCATCCCTCTCTTCTCTTGTCCCCATCTTCTCTTTTGTCCTGTAGGGCCAGATAACTTTCTATTCCCCATTACCTGTATTTCTTATTTCCTAGTAGCAAGAACAATACTTGACAGTTGTTCCTAAAACTTTGAGTTCCAACTTCTCCCCATCCCTCCCTCCCCACCCATTCCTTTTGGGAAGGCAGGCAATTCAATATAGGCCATATCTGTGTAGTTTTGCAAGTGACTTCCATAATAGTCGTATAGT
>CM053773.1:215138327-215182611 GCA_028658325.1 Potorous gilbertii
GTCCTCTCCACCCCTGGCTTCGGTCTGCCCAGCTAATGCTTGGGGTCTGAGATTCAAATGCTGCTCCCCAACCTCAGGGCTTTTGGTGGCAGTCCTGGCTGTTATTCAATGGGAGCTTAATTCCTGGTGCTCAGGTGGGGGCAGGGCTGCCTCCCAGGCTCAGTTCTCTCAGGGTGTTTATGCAGAGACCTTTAGTAATGGAGCTCCTGCCTGCTCTGGGAGCCTCTGGCCACCTGCTGCCTCTGCTACTGCCTCCCGAGGGGGCCTGAGTCCTGGAGACACCCCGCTCCCCTCTCAGTCTGTCTCTATCACTGACCTGTGCGTCTGTGGGTGGAGGGACCTTTGTGGCCGCTGGAGATTTCGTCCCTGAAGCCTGCTCGGATCTGCTTGCTCCTCTCAGTGCCACGTGGCCAGGGCAGGGCAGGGCTCCACTCCCGTCCGGGGCACAATGGACCTTTGGGATTGGTTTTTAAGGGCTCTCTGGAATGGAAATCTCCTTCACTGTGTTGCTGCGTGGCTTCCACTGTTCCAGAATTTGTTGGGAGTTCTTTTTAGAGGAAATCCATGGGCTGTGTATTCGGAGCTAGCATATGTGAGTCTTTCTACTCCGCCATCGTCTGAGTACATATTTCTTATGCAACTCTTTGTTGATACAAAAAGTAGCACACATGCATTTGTGTATTTGTGTGCTGATAATCATTTAAGAAATAGCTCACCAAAAATGTACTCATGACATAATGTTCATTACGAACAGTTTCTCCATCACTTAATTAAATCTAGATACCCAACAAGACAATAAATCAAATCCCAATTTTAGCTTTACTGACTGTAAACTCTCACTCTGAACACTTAACGTCTTTCTCTAGCACAACACTGCTGTGTGTATGTATATACCTATACACAACATTCATACATACATATATATCAGTGTTTATGTGAATATATGTGTGTATATATATTTACATACACATATATATCTATATATGGAGATATGGAGATATATCTAGATACTGTAAATGTTCAGTCATTCAATTGTGTGCAGCTCTATGTGACCCTATAGACTTCGGGGGGTTTGCTGTATTCTTCTCCAGTTTGTCCCCATTTTGTAGATGAGGAACTAAAGCAAATAGGGGCTAAGTGACTTGCCCAGGTTCACACAGCTAGTAAGTATGTGAGACTGGATTTGAACTCACATCTTCCTGACTCCAACCCTGGTGTTTTATCCACTGTACCATCTAGCTGCCCTTATATCTACATAGATAAATGGGGAGAGAGAGAGAGAGAGAGAGAGAGAGAGAGAGAGAGAGAGAGAGAGAGAGAGAGAAATCTATTAGATAGATTGATATATCTATTAGAGAGGTATATATACATATATATCCACATACATGTACATATGCATATATATGTATATATATGAGATAGAGAGATAAAGCTGCAATAACTTAAAACAAATTTTGGAACATAATATAAAAGGAATGTTGGTGCATTGTTATAGGCATTCTGTATTATAGATTTGTCTAGCATCTTGTTGCTTAAACGGTAGTAGTTATCTATTAGAATTAATGTTGAAGGTCACCCAAAAGACAAGGGAGACATCTGAGGTGGGTATGAGTAGGTGATAAAAATATGCAGGAAAAGAATCATAAACATATCATCCAACATTGATGAATGGCAGAGGAATAGTTCTACCAGAAAAGAAAGAGCAAGAGATGGCCAATGGATAGGAACACAAAAAGATTTTTAAAAAGGTTCCCAACACAGGCCCTCCTGTGGAAATTTATGGAGGACAGGAGTAAGAGTTGCATGGGATGAGGAGAATGAATGGATTGATTGGTCATTTTCCATATTGGAATATTCACATTAGTAAGATAACAGACCTAGTAAAGTTACCTTGTACCTTTCATTCAAACCAACTCTGAAAATTGAAATAAAAAAAAAATATATATATATATAACATCACTCTTAACTTCTTTGTGTAGCCTCCCTTAATTCCTTCAAGGCTCATCCCAAATTCTACCCTCTATTAGAAGTGATCCCTCCCCCCTTCCTGGCCATTGTTCCTGTCTTCCCTCTGAGATTACAGTCCACATACGTGATGCATTCTTCTTTTATGTGCAGTTATCTCCCCCAGTAGAAAACAAGGTTTTTTGAGAGCAGGGATTGTTTGGTTTTGCCTTTATTTGTATACCCAGTGCTTAGCACAGTGCCTGGCATGTAGTAAGTGCTTAAGAAATTTTTATTTACTGATTAAGTGATATAAGGTTTATTTTTTATAAAAAATACATAATACATAAGAAAAGTAAGGCACTAAGTGGGAGGTGATTTGTTTAAATCAATCTAGAAAAGTGTGAAATGAGATCATAAGACCTAGAGCTGAAAGGGACCTTAGAGTCATCTAGTCTAGCCCTTCTTAAACTGTGGGTCAAAGCCATATGGGGTTGTGGAAAATTTGGCCACAGTAAAAGGATTCTGAACTTTTCCGATAACCAAAAATTAATTCAAAGTCAAACATACAATGAATCTGAGGTGTTTCTGGCAGTGCTTGTCCACATTGCATCCTGCAACTTCACTCACACCTGGGTGTTCAACACACAGCATGCACACTTTGCATTGCACATGCTCGCAGGCCATACAACACCAAGAATACTGTCAAAATGGGAAAAGGGACCATAAATAGAAAACATTTAAGAAGTCCTGATCTAGTCCAACCTCATTTTGTATAGATGGGGAAATTAGGGAAGTCCCAGATATATGAAGGGACTTACCCAAGACCATACATCGTTAGCAAAGAAAAGAGGAGATTTGAATATAGGTGCTCTGAGTTCACACCAGTACCCTACTGTTTGTTTACTGATTGGTCAATGAAAAAAATGGGAGCATGAGGGAAAGAGAGAGAAACAGAGAGAGAGAGAGAGACAGAGACAGAGACAGATAGAGGGAGAAATCAACAGAGAGAGAGAAAGAAATCAACAGAGAGAGAGAAACTGAATAAGTAGTGTGCTTAACAGAAGGGACTCAATGAGAAATTAGCTATCTAGTATAATAATTAGGCAGGTTCTTAGTTTAAACCTCAGAGAATGCTATCTAAAGTCAATTTGCACGTTCAAATTCAAATAGAAATTCAATGACCCTTTTTTTAAACATGTATAATGTAGTTGCTAATAGCAGGGAGCTATTGATGGGTGCCTGTTATTACTTGTATCCAACCCTTTTCCTAAGTGGTCACTTGAAGCATCTCCTTTAAATTCAACACAAGTCACCAATGTGGTATAGTCAGAAAGGTAATGAGTGAAATCTTGGCTAATGTAAATAGCATTTTGTCCAAAACGAAGGAAACAGTAACTCCGCTCCTGTTCCCCCATGAAGGATAGGACATTCGGTTCTGCATGTCACTGATAAGGATAAGAACACCTATAACAACAAGTTATTCTAATTGCTAGCATTTATCTAATATATAATAGTACGTACCAGGCATTTTGCTAAGTACTTTGCAAATATTATCTCATTTGATCATGACAACAACTTTGGGAGATGGGTACTATCATTATGGTCTTTTTTATATTTGAGGAAACTGAGGCAGAGGTTAAGTGACTTGTCTAAGGGCACGGATAGTATCTGAGGATAGATTTGAACTCAGGTCTTCCTGATTCTATGACCTACTCTCTATCCACTATACCGCCTAGTTGTAAGTGACAAACTTTGTAATGCCTAGAGGTAGTAAAAAATGTCATTTAATAAACATTTATTAACTACCTACTGTATGCCAGGCACCATGCTAGCTATTAGAGGATACAATACTCCAAAAATAATCTCCATCCTCAAGGATCTTATTAAATCCTATTAGGGGGGTCTACAACATTCGCAGAACTAAGTAGGGTATATAAAAATAATAAAAAGTAAGTTTAAGAAAGAGAAAATTCTAATAATTGGGGGACGAGGAAAGTTTTACTTTAAAGCAACATAGATATTCTGCAAAGTGTCAGTGAAGAGCCAGAGCATTCCAGGCATGGGAAACATCTTATATAAAGGAGCAGAGGTAGAACATGGAATGCTGGGTATAAAGAATGACCAGGTCAGTTTATCTGGAGCAGTATGAAATATTGCTAGGGGGATAGTTGGGATGCAAGTTGTGGAAGGCTTGAAATCCTGAGGATTTTGTACATTAATATATTTTTTAATTTGTACATTAATTTACATTTACATTTACAATTAATTTACATTTAATTGAAATCCTGAGGATTTTGTACATTAATATGTTTTAATTTGTACATTAATTTACATTTTTAATTGTACATTAAGTTGTACATGCAATGAGGAACCATTGTTCTTTTCAGTAGAGGAAATGTCATGTTTAGAGCTTTCTGTCAGAAGTACCAGTTTGACCATTGGGTAGAGTATGGATTAGGAAAGGAAAAGGCTAGGGATAAGAAAGCCATATAATGTAATATAAATAATATAATATAACGTATCATATCATATCACACATACATTACATATAAGATTTTACATATTATATCACCAATGTAATGGTTAGTAATCCAAGTAAGCTGTTATGAGATCCTGAAACAGAAGAGACTTAAGTGGAAAGTAGGGGACAGATGCAAGAGATGTTTCTGGGGAGAGACAATGTCACATAGAGCATACTAGATGTGAAGTCAGATGTCCAGGGTTAAAATTCTAGTTCAGTTACTTTTCATCTGCATAACATTTAATAATAACGTTGATGATGATGATGATGAATTACTATGATTATATATTGCTTTATTATATAAACGCAAAATACTTAGGGTGAACAGGGAGAGGGGACTTGCCCAGGGTTACATGGCTAGTAAGAGTCTAGGGCAGGATTTGAACCTCTATCTTCATGACTCTAATCCCAAGATTCTATCCACTATGTCACTTAGATGCCAAGTTGGTCATAAATGAAGACACTGGCCTGAGGGGTCCCTTTTGTCTCTAAATTCATGATCTTGTATTAGGTAGACTAGTCAAATTTTGAGGCCCGCTTGAATATGGAGTCTGAATGAAAGAGAAAAGGTTGCAAATGTGGTTGATGAGAAGGTTGGTGGTGCCATCAATTGAAATGAAGGCGATTGGTGGTTGGGTGGATTTGGGTGAAAATATGAATTTTCATTTGATGCTTTGTGCCTGAGAGGTATTAATTAGATTAGAAATAGCCAAAATTCTTCCATACTCTAAGATTCCAGAAATGGGTGAGAGTCCAATTTAGGAATGGAGAATTCGTCTCCTTGTTCCTGTGAGGTTTAAGGATGGCAAGGAGGAAAAGTAGAGTACTTGGTGATCCAGGTTTCAGAATGTAGTTTCTTGGATGTTCATTCTACTTGTGTTATGGGATATAGCACTTTCTTTCTAGAGCATCTGTGGCAAATATAAGCTGAATCATTGATTTAAAAAGGAATAAGCTCTCTGACTGGGCAGGTTTTGCATTTCCCCATCCAAGGCATGTACTTACTCTCTGGGGAAAATTATGGGGAGTTCTCTTGCACCAAGAAAGAGGCATTATTAAAATATAAGCTTAGAGTAAAGTTATCTATTGGATTCAAGTGCTGTGTTTATCTCTGAGTAATGAAGCTGTCAGCATAACCCGTATTTATTGCACCACAAGTAGGTTATAAAACTTCCATTAACGAATGTAAGTAACTCACTTGTCATAAACAAAAAAAAAAAGGAAGAATTAACATTTGGTTCACACACGGGCTTCTCTCATCAACCTTAACCATTCACAGATTTTGCCACCCGTAGTTGAGAGGTCAGGATTCCAGGTTTGTAGAGCCCTAACTTTTCAGCTGTAAAGGATCTTGGAAGATATGTGATCCAATCACCTCAGTTTACAGATGAGGAAACTGAGGCAGAAAGATGAAGTAATTTATTGAAGTGCCCCTACCCCACCCCAAGGACTACATCCCTGACTCTGCATCTCTAGAGTTGTCCTAGATCTGGTAGGGTGGATAGCTATTTTTCTCCTTAGGTTTCTAGGGGTAACCCCTAAGGCATTTTCAGTTTTGAATGTTATTGTTCACAATGATCCTATGCAGGGTCATTAAGAGGCTAAGCCAAGATTTGAACTTGCATACTCTGACTCCAAATCTTTTCGCGCTAGCCTTTTATTAGGCTGAAAACTTGTTGGTTGATAAAACTGACTCCAATGATACTATTACAGTCCATTCCAATTTAAAAATACATGACTTAATTCAGTTCCATTCCACAAACATGTATGAAGTACTGGCCATTTGCAAGGTAATGCATTAAATGCTTTAGATACAAAGGAAGAAAAGGACTTTGTATTCTAGAATAGAAAGGACACAGATAAATTAACAAACATAACACCCCCCAAAGGCTATATCCCTGGCTCCTATCACATGGGTGGTTCTAGTCTCCAGAGGGTGGCTAGCTATTTCTCTTCTTAGGTTTCTGGAGGTAAACCTAAACATTTTCAGTTTCTAATGTTTTTGCTCACAAATTCCTATCCAAAATGTTCCTACAATATCCATTAATTAGTTGATATTGATTTGCTTTTACAAAGGATATGTACTGAGGTGATATAACAAGGACAGAAATAACTTCATTTTTAAATTCCGCAAAGAAAAAGTTCACTTTTCCCTCGGTACATACTTAGTCCATGGGGAGTATGGGCTCAATCTTAAAAGTTGTGAGTAACTTATGTAAGATCTCATGGACAGCTAGGAAGCACAGTAGATAGTGTTGGGCTTGGAGTAAGGAGTAAGGAAGACATGAGTTCAAGTTTGACCTCACTATCTGTGTGGTCCTGAGCAACTCTGTCTCAGTTCCTTGACTGAGATAATATACATAAATAGACAATATATATTATGTAAATATAAAAATATGTTATATAAAATGGTATAATAATAGCATCTGCCTCACAGAGTTGGGAGATTCAAGCACTTATCACAATTCCTAGTAGTAGGTGCTTGATAAATGCTGACTACTTTTTGCCTTCTGATAGTTCTTTAAACCTTTCAAGGATCACAAGGTTCATTTTGTCTCTGGATAGTCATCAAAGCAATTAGTCAAGAAATGCCAAAAGGGCCATGGGAGGGGATGATTGATCCTAGTTTATGCAAACTTATTTCTGGCTTCACTATCCATACTTCTGTCTCTGAAAAG
This sequence comes from Potorous gilbertii, assembly GCA_028658325.1. Classification (NCBI taxonomy): domain Eukaryota; kingdom Metazoa; phylum Chordata; class Mammalia; order Diprotodontia; family Potoroidae; genus Potorous; species Potorous gilbertii. Next base: position 215,145,474 of record CM053773.1, read on the forward strand.
AAGTAAAAGAACTCCTTCTCAGCACATGGCCCCAGTCTCCCAGTCACTTAGGGCCAGAAGAAGGCTCACCAAGTGGCACAGTGGATAGTGCTGGATTTGGAGTAAGGGAAATCTGAATTGGAATTCAGCCTTAGACACTTGTTGGCTGTATGACCTTGGGTAAATCACTTACCCTCTTTCAGCCTCAGTTTTTCTTCTGTAAAATGGAAACAATCATAGCACCCACCGTACAGAGTTGCTGTGAGGATCAAATGAGTTAATGTATATAAAGGACTTCACCAACCTTAAGTCATTATGTAAATACTAGCTAATATTTCCTTTTTATCATCCTGAACTTAAAAAATGTCTATAAACATGAACATTTCCTCCTATACAAAGAACAGAAAAAGAGTGTTGCACATGAATCTCTACCATGTATAGCATATATATATATATAACATGCATATATGTATATATGTACGTATGTTTATAAAATATGTGCTTATATGTGTGTATTTAACTCTACATGGTGACACATGTAATCCTTCATATGAGGGAGGTTGAATGAGAGTAGTGGATATTTTGAACTCAAGAGCTCTGAGTTGCAATATGTCAAGCCAACCATGTACCTATAGAAAGTTCAGAATTAATACTCTGAGTTCCTAAGAGTGGGGACCCATTGGGTTACTTAAAGAAGAGTAAAGTGGACAAGATCAGAAACAGAGAAAGTTGAAGCTCTCCTGCTAACTGGAGTGGGACTAGCCTGGCTGATACAAGGAAACCCAGTCTGAGATAGATAAATAGGTGGATAGTAGATGGATAGATAGATAGATGGATGGATGGATAGATGGATGGATATATACATAGATGGATGGATGGATGGATGGGTGGGGAGATGGATAGATAGATAAATGGATGAATGGAAAGATGAGTAGATATGTAGATAGATATATAGGTAGAAAGGCAGACATATAGATAGATAGTTGTATATTTACACATATTGCAAAGTGACTATGGTAGTTCCAGTACTACTGTCGTTATCTACAAGTCAATCTTTTGCTCTCTCCTATCTCATTCTTTTTACAAAATGATATATTGACTCATTTCTATTAAGCGTATTTCAGAGGGAGGATCTCAAAAGTTGTTTCATATACATCTGACCCTCATGAATAGACAGATGTCTAGCATGTGTGCCCTGTCTGCACCCTCCAGTATGGATGGTGTGTACATTACAATTGGTCACAGCTCTCCCTAATCGGAGGAAAACCAAAGACTGAAAAGAAAAGGCTCGTGCTAAGTCATGATGGCCCTTGATTAGACTGAATAGTCTGAAGTATTACTATTGGGAGCCAAGCCCCAAACAAAGGTGACTCCACACCTGATCCCCTCCTGGCTTCCTCTTTCATCTGTCTACACATTCCTTAGGATGGCTGCACATTTCCTTAAAAGACAAAGAAGACAACACCCTGTAGAAATATGGTCTATTGCTTGTACACGCTATGTTGGAAACCAAACTAGTTCTGGCAACTTTATAACTGGGGCCATCAAGTGTTTATATACAGTTTTCTCGGCCACATGGTATAGTAGAACTAGTTCAGGATCTGGAGTTAGGAGAAGATCTGGGTTCAAATCTTAACTCTGGTACTTATTTGCCGTGTGATTTTGGGTAAAGTCACTCAATATCTCTGCGTTTTACCTGCCATACCTCTAAAATTAAGATAATGTGTCCATAACACCTACCTCACAGTTCTTTTGTGTGAATTAAGTGAGATAAAGTCCATCTGAACATCCTCTGAGTTACCTAAATGTGCCCTCACCCCTTATATTCTTTACTATTTTTTGGAGGCAGATTCATGCTGGAAACCTTTTCTGATATCCCCAACAGAGTGTCCTCACTCTCACCTTCAATATCTTGTTTTCTCTTCTGAATGTATTCAATTGACCAGTAGAATTTAAACTCCATGTGGGAAAGAACTGCTCCATTTCTGTCTCTGCATTGGATGGTATTACAGTTTGTCTAGTAGACTGTCTTGCATATTTTAGGTACTTAATAAATTCTTGCTGAATTAAAACTCAATGAATTATATAACTTTTTAGTAGCAGTAGCAGCAGTAGTAGGTGCTGTTGATTTTACTATTTTCATTGCAGTAGTAGTAGTTGGTTACTTTTTACTGTTGATTTTTTGGTGGTGTTGATAGTGGTGTTTGGTTGATGTCAGGGAGAGAGTAGCAGTAGCAGCAGCATTTGTCCAGACATGATGTAGATGCTTATGGGACTACTTCCTCCCTTTCTCTCTCCCTCTCACCATTCTTTAACTCTTCTAGTAGGGAAGAAATAACACCACAATTGCCTTATACAAATCTGATATTTAGTAGAACTTTACTCCTTCTCTAACACACTAAACTCCCAGTTCCTCGACTTATTTCCCATGACCTTCTTTTCCATCCTACGTCAGCTACATGGAGATGTTCACACCTTTGGTCTTGCCATCCTCCAGTTATGTACCACTTCCACATTCATCAGTTCTGAATTTCCCTAATCCGACCACAGTTTGTGGTTTTATTTCCCCCTCTGCCCTGCATCCTTGAACTTTGCTTTTCATCCTCACCATGACCTTGAAATCCTTGACCTTTCAATTCTTTCCCAGGCTATCATTCCTTCACTGGTCACACTCTCCTCTCTTCCCTATCTTCACACCAGATAAGTCCTTTCCACTCTATACTATTCTTTTCTTTTGAATACCTTGGCCCCTTATCCCATCAATGAACTCTCTCTGCCAAACCTGAACTCACCATATGTTTCCTTCATTCCTACTTATGAGATGCTGAACAAAACCAGGGAAAATCACAAAACCATGCTAAATGAACCTACTCCAAATTTATCTTATATAATTTCAACTGGGCCCTCACTTCAGCAAGGCAATCACTTTGCTCCTCTTTAATTGCTTCACTATCCTACTCATCCCAGCAGTTATTTCAGACCATTTCATTCCTATTCAAACCTTCCATGATTCCTTATCCCCTTTCCCTCTCAGATGAGAACCTTGCCCCATATTTAACTAAAAATAATTAAGTCGTTTACTGAGAGCGCTCTCTTCTTATTTCCTAACCCAGATGCCTTTTGCCACTATCTTTTTCTGCACTCCAGTGTCACATGGAGAGGTGACCATTCTCACCAAAGCAAATTCTTCTTCATGCTTAAGTGATCTTTGTTCTTCCTTAGATTGCCCTATCACTCCCACACTTGTCCTTACCTTCCCACTCTCATATACCTTGTCTAATGTCTATTCCCCTACTGCCTACAAACATGTCTATGTGTCTCCCATCCTCAAAACACTCTCACTTGATCTATCCAACTTGGCTAGTTATTGTCATATTCTCCCTAGGCCATCTGCGATCAATATTTCCAATTCCCTTCTCACTTTCCTCTTAAGTTTCTGTGGTCTGACTAATAACCACATCATTTCATTTTGTTTCCCCCATTGGACTGTGAGCTCCTCTAGGATAAGGACTGTCTTTTGCCTTTCTTTGTCTCCCAGCACTTAAGTGAGTCTGGTTACTTTGCACAGCCTTCCCTCACTTAAATCCAGTTCCCTTGAATGGCATGGCATCACCTCCCAGAGAGGATGGTGCTCTTTGAGAATGATGGTGAAGCAGCAGCAGCAGCAGCACTTAGCAGAGTGCCTGGCATATAGTAGGTGCTCAATAAAATATTATTGACTGATGACATTGTAAGAAGTAAAAAAACATCTGGTTTACCAGTAGATTCCAATTTCCTTGGGTTTCTTCATTCTTTTGGACAAAGAACCCTGAATGGATTGCAACACACAGATATAGCTTCATTTGTAAGCAGAAGTCTTTCACCCAAATATTGTTATCAGATGTTATAATGGCATCATTCTTTGAGTTTTATTCCAACTTCTAAATGATGCATTAAGAAAACTTTTCTTCCTTCCTTCATCCCTCCCTCTCTCCCTCCCTCCCTCCCTTCTTTCCTTCCTTCCTTCCTTCCTCCCTCCCTCCATCAATCTTTCCCTTCTCTCCTCCTTTTCCTCCTTACTCCCTCACTCCATTTTTCTCTTTGTCTCTATCTCTGTCTCTATTTCTCTCTGTCTCTCTCTCATCTCTAAAGGAAGTAGAGCTCAGAGTAATTAAGAAACCAATGATGTTCCTTGGCACCAGATAATGTCTCAGACATCTATAAGTAGGCACCACAAGGGTAGAATGTCATGCCCATGGTCAGATGCAGTCATTGTGTTGAATAATTTCCTTACTAACTTTCCTTTGTTATAAATAGAGGTTAACTGGTGTAGGTTTTGTTGGGGAGGGTGGAGTATATCCTTGATACAAAAAAGAAAGTTATCTTAAAAATTATTTTTAAAGATCTTCTTTTCTCAAAGTGGCAGAAGGGCTTGTAACTGGTATTATCATTTGGTTTTTTAAAAATGTTCTACACATTCCCCTTGATAGTGTAATTAAAGACTTGTCAAAATGATGGATAGATCCCTTCTAGCTCTAACATCCTATGATTCTATCTAATGGACTATAACTGTAATCACACTGTAATCATCTGGAGAGCTCACATGTACAAAGAGCACAGGACTTGGAGGTGAGAAATCTGAGTTCTGATTCCTACTGGTGTTTATTAACTACGTGACGTAGGGTAATTCACATTACTGTTTAAGCCCCAACTTTTGCTTCTGTCAGATGGGAATAATAACATTTCTATCTCTGTTCTTGAGGCAACTATGGCACGGTGTTGAAAAGACCCCTGGGCCTAGAGTCAGGAGGACCTGAATTCAAATCTGACCTCAGACTCTTATTAGCTGTGTGACCCTGGCCAAGTCACTTAGCTTCAGTTTGCTCATATGTAAAACAGAAATAATAATAGCACCTACTTCCCTGGCTTTTTGGAAGGATCAAATGAGATAACATTTACAAAATTCTTCTCAAGCTTAAAGCACTATATAAATACTAGCTATTAAAATTAAATATATCCCCCTTTTTTATAAATAAGGAAATTGAGCCTCAGAGAGAGTAAGTACTTGGTACAGCTCCACACAACTACTTAGAGTCGGCAGCAGGATTTAAACCAAGTCTCTTGTACTCCATGTCCAGTCTTCCTTCCAATTTACCAAGCTTTAATATTTGGCCTGATTCTTGTATGTACCTGCCTCAGCTGCTCATGCATTCATAGGGTGAGGTATAATATCATCACAGCATAAGTGGTTTCCATGAATTACTATTAACCACAGGTCTGTCTTATCTCAGAAATATATCTATTTCCTCCCCAACAGGGCAAAAGTAAAGAAAGGTATTAATATTATTGGTGTACGAGCCAGCAACCCACACTTATGGGATGTCAAAGAGAGCGTGGATTATACGGGGAAATATGTGTGTCAGAGGAAATCTACCACTTCTGAGAACAGGTAAGTCCCAATTGGTATCATACACATTTAAATCCACTGATGTTTCCTTCGGGCTCCTTTGTTTCTCCCCATTTCTTTGCTGGACGCTGTCCAAATGTGCGTTTCTATCAAAGTATACTTTTCTCCACTGGTGATAATGCAAAAACAGAGAGATAAAGTGGATATTCTCCTTCACTTATCCAGGGTGAGCTATTATTTGCAATAGACTTTTTAAACATGGAGGTTATCTCTTAGGCCAGAGCCCCATGCCATGTGTAATCCCAAAGACTCTTTTATGTTTAGTGGGCTTTATGTTGTCCCCGGGGTTACCCTTTTTTTTATCAATCCATCTCACATATGGCAGATTAAAAGGTATCTGGGCATCTCTCCTAAACATGGTCATAGAGACTAAAATAGTATATGCCAAGTATATTTGGCTATAGCTATATTTAAAAAAATCAGACTTGCAATTTCATAGATATAAGGAATTCTAGTTAAGGAAAATTCTGTTGATTAATGCAGAACGGTAATAGTTTTGTAAATGATATTCATAGAGGATTTGCCTAGAAGCACTGAGAAATTAAGGGAGTACCTAGTGTTCATGCATCAAAGATGTGACTTGAACTCAGAACTTTTTGACTCCTGGGTGGGGTCTCTATCTTCTCTGGTACACTGTCACATATTATCATGTAACTGCTGTGTTTCTGGTGTCACTCTGATAAAGTGACCTTGGATTCAGGGAGACCTAGCAAAATTCTAACTCTGCCATTTGCTACCCATGTCATCAGGAACAGTCCATTTAATCTCTTCAGAGTTTCAGTTTCCTCATCTGTAAAAGGATGGGCTTGGACTAGATGGTTTAATATGCCTTTCAGGACTGGTCCTAATTATGTGACCCTGGTTGATTCAGTTAATCTCTAATGTGCCTGGAGGAAACTCCTTAAGGCCATAGTTTCAATCAATAAACATTTATTAAATGTTTTCTACGTTCTCAGATGTTTACCAGGTGTTTGACCCTAGACAAGTTACTTAACCCTGTTTGCCTCAGTTTTCTTATTTATAAAATGAGCTGGAGCAGGAAATGGCTAACTACTCCAGTCTCTTTGCCAAGAAAACCCCAAATGGACTCATGAAGAGTCAGACACACTTGAAAAATGACTGAACAAAAACAACATGCCAGACATTGTGCTAAGCTGGATAGTCTCTTAGGTAGTTATCCATTCTAGCCTCATTTTAGAGAGGAGGAAACTGAGGTCCAGAGAAGTTAAATGCTTACCCAAGGGCATAGGTAGTAAGTGGAAGAACTTGGCCTTAAAACCAGGTCCTTCCAATCCAAATTCAATTCTTTTTACACTGATATAATTCTCTGCCACCTAAGTCATGGATCAGTTGTAATGTGCGTAGGGAGATACAGTTCTCACACTGGGAATTCCCAATACTGTTGAAATTGGTGTATGAAATTTGTATTTGTGTGCAAAGATTTGTTGACAACATTCTACTTATCATCTCCTATAGGGAACAGAGTGGGGATTTTGATTCACTCTCTATAGAAATAAAAGCTCTACCATAGCTCTATTACCTGTGAAGCAACTTGATAAATGATGTTGTCAGGGTGCCTAGTAGATATCTAGCCTGGTTACGATTGAACCTATGAACCCCACTGCATCTCAGATGCCTGGTGAAGCTCCACAGGGAATAGACAGGCTCTGCCAGAGTCAAAGTCTCCAAGATGGAGTCAATGCAATGAGACTGTAGAAATAGCTTTCTGCATCTCCTAGGCCAGGGTGAGATTTCTCTAGACAATACAGAAAATGAAATTCTATTTCTGAATTCTAATAGACCTTGAGCCTGGAATAGTGTGGGTAGGAAAATATAATGTGATTCTAGCCTTGAGGAGGCCTGGCCCTCAAGAGCAGAATAAGTGACAGGAAAGGGAGGAGTTATGGTGAGGGGGCCAGGGCTACTTTGCTTAACCCTGTCTTGTGACAGCAGCACAGGCTGTCAACGATATGTTTGTTCCTAAAGTGATGGATTTAAGTAGGGAGTCTTCAATCCAAAATCAATCTATGACCATTTATTAACAAAATTCTTTGTGAGATAGGAGGGGTTGGAGAGAGAAGGTTATTATAGACTGGGTGAATCAGAAATATTTTCTGGAGGAGATGGCCATCTCCCCCATGTATTATTTGAGACAATGGATCAAATTCTTAGTTTGACCAGATACTTCATTTTAGGGATTTCTAGTTTTTGCTTTCTGTTTCCTTCTAAAATCATTTAAAAGTTGAGTAACACAAGCATAATCCCTAAAGGGAAGCAATATAGTTTCATGAAAAGAGCACTGAATTTGGAATGTGAGGAAACAAGGTCATAAATGTTATTTCTTACTTGTATGAGAACTTGGGCAAGCCACATCACCACTCCAAGTCTCAGTATCCTCATTTCTAAAATGAGTTGGTTGAACTACATGACTTTTGAAGTCCCTTCTAACTGGTATAGAAACACTTGGGTTGAAATCTCTTGCCTCTTAAAGGTCCTAACTCTATGATCTAGGGTGAGCCATATAACTCCTTGGGTTTTTGTTTCCTCCATCTATAAAATAAGATGGTCCAATCAGATGGCCTCCAAGGTCCCTTCTGGTTCTAATGCAATAGTCCTCCGAGTATAATATGCTGTCGTTGCTAGGATCAAATTGTGAACAATCCTCCCCCGACCAATTCTGATTTGTAGGATAGATTTTATTTCCTTATTACCTGACTGTGATCACTTCTGTAAGTACTGACTACAGTCTCTGGCTATTAAAGTGTATAGTTTATTGACTCAATTTAATTCAGCATGCATACATTAAGGGCTTTTCATTTGTCAGATCCTGTACTAGCTGCTAGGCATTCAAAGGCAGAAATAAAATAGTTCCTACCCTTAAGGGGCTTATATTCCACTGGGAAGAATACAACATGTGTACAAATAAATCAATACCAGGAAATTTGAGGAGGGAGGAAACACTAACAGTTAAGGGGTAACAGGGGTCACAGAGATTGAGAATAGCCTTGCTTGAAGTGTATCCTCTTTTCTCAATTAACTCTTTCAGACCTTGAGAGTATAGAATAGTAAAGAGTTGTTGAAGTACCAACCAGTGATGTCTTCCTGTGACACAGGAGGTAGCCCCACCTTCCAAACTAAGGAACATCTACGGAGATGCATTTAGGGATGGAAAAAGACTTGGGAACGTTATCTAATAAAACACCTCTATTTTAAAGAGTAAAAAGACTTGGGAAGGTTATCTAATCAAACACCTTTATTTTAAAGAGTAAAAAGACTTGGAAAGTTATCTAATCAAATCCTTTTATTTTAAAAAGGAAAAAGACTTGGAAAGTTATCTAATCAAATCCTTTTATCTTAAAAAGGAAAAAGACTTGGAAAGGCTATCTAATCAAACCCCTTTATTTTAAAGAGGAGGAAACTGAGGACTGGAGAAGTGAGTCAGTAATTTGCTAAGTTCATCCATATTATATGCTATGGAGACGGAACTCAAGCTGAGACTTGAACCCTGACTCCAAATACAAGCCTTCTTCTGTTAATCAATAATCACTCAACATGCATTTATTAAACATCTACCATGTTTTAGGCATGGTGCTAGTGCCCAAGGAAGGGCTTTTTTCATTTGAGACCCTTCAACTCTTCTTAAACTGTGGTCTCCAGTGCTGGCCTAAGGGACACAAAGACTAAACAAAACAGGTTCTGCTGTCTAGGAGCTCACATTTTATTGGTTACCATGGAATAATCCATAGGACAGGCTGTAACCCTTTCATTATATATCATGTATAATTAGATGTTCAATTTATCAAGTGGTTTTTAATTACCTATTATGTACATACAACTGTATAGGGAGGAAAGAACCCTGATTTAGTCACAGGATTTATATTCAAATTCTGTCTCTTAATAGGTGTGTCCGTAAGTCAACATTTACTAAGTGCTTTGATGTTTTAGACCCTGTGCTAAGCAGCCCTAAGGGAGTTCACAGTGTAATGGGAGAAGTTATTATTAATAACCAATATCTTAGGGTTATTCAGAGGTATCCCCTTTTTCTAAATTTTTCATTTTAAGAAGTTCATTTTTCTTGAAGGACATTACTGATAATGAGGGGCAGCTAGGTGGTATAGTGTATAGAGCAGGAGTCAGGAGGACTCAAATCTTATCTCAGACACTTGACTCTCATTAGCTGTGTCACCTTGGGCAAGTCACTTAACCCCAGTTGCTTCATCCTGGGTCATCTCCAGTCATTCTGATGAATATCTGGTCACTGAATTTAGATGGCTCTGGAGGAGGGATAAGACTAGTGACCAGAACAACCCTCCCTCACTCAAAACAAAGTCAAGTGCAAATCATGTCATTATTTCTCTGATGGCATGGTCTTCTTTGGCGATGAAGGACAAATACACACTGATAATGAGATTTCATTGACTCCCCTAGATCTTGGTCAGACCTCATTCAACCTTGCTAGGAATTTAAATTAGGATGAGGCAGCCCACTGTGTTCTGTTCAAGCTTAGGTGAAGACAGATCTTTTGTCTAGATAGCCCAAGGCTGCTATGTTCTGAGTAGAGATCATTTCTCTGTCCAAGGGTATGATATCACTAGAAGTTTTGAAGGGTCTATGAACTGTGAGCCTCCTGCCATGATTGCCTTTGGTCTAAGAGAAATGGCCAAATGACCATCCTTTTACTAATAACCTGCTCCCTTATTAATAAAATGATTACCCAGAAACAAGGTCTATAATCTTTTTAATTGTCACACTAATGGAGGAGACCCCCATCCAATCCAAGAAACATAAAGCACCTACTATGTACTAAGTGCTATGCTAAAAGCTAGGGATACAATTAATTAAAAAGAGAGAGAGTCCCTGCCCTTCAGGAGCTTACAATATAATGGGGGTAGACAACATACAAAAAGAGGCAGGAAAGAGAGGGAGAAGGAATGGAGGATGCCAGAGGCAGGTGAGGACAGGGATCTTGGCTACTGAGATGAAACCAGACAGAGCAACAGATACAAAATGGAGTGAGCTAAGAATCTGGTTTCTGCCCTCTATAAATGGAAGACATTGGGAGAAATTTATGCTCCATCCTCCAGTCAGAAGGACTGTGGTGTCAATCACAGTGGTATCAAATCACTGTGGTGTCAAATAGAAGTGGTGTCAATCAAGGTATTTGAGAAAGTATAAGGGGAAGAGATAGTCAAGGAGAGAACATTGGAAGATGCCCACATTTAGTGAGAATGCCCTGGATTAAGATGCAGCAAAGGAGATTGAGAACAGGGAAAAGGAGAATCTGGAGAAAGTAATATCATGAAAACCTAGAGAGGGCAAGAGTATCCATGAGAAAAGGGTGATCTGCTGGATCAATGGCCTTAGAGAGGTCAAGAGGGATAAGGGTTGAAAAGATGCCATCAGCTTTGGCAATTAAGAGATCATTAATAACATCTGAGGGAGTACTTTCAGTTGAATGATGAGCTCAGAAGAGAGTGTAGAGGATTAGCAGGGAGTAGGAGGAAAGGAAGTGAAGATGTTGATAATAGATGGTTTTCTCCAAAAAAAAAATTAGCCACAAAAGAGATGAGATATAGCATGATGGCTCCCAAAGAGGATTGTGAAGTTTTTTTTTTAATTAAAAAATGGTCTAGACAATTGTGTTTATAGGCAGTCAGGAAACAAACACAAGACAGGGAGAGATTGTCATGAATGGGATAGTGAATCAATTAAGGTGTCATTAAAGGGTTGTCTCCCTGCAGTGTGGACCCAGTTGAGATTATACAACATATATTTGTAGTTGATATATCCAGAGTAGTTTCATGATTTTCTCCAGTTCTGTTGAACAGTATTCGAAGAGGCAGGAAATAGCAGATGGTAGGAATAATCAAAGGTTCAGGCTTGGCAAGAAATAATTGGCAATAGAATAAGGCAACAAGGAGCTAGAATTTGGGGGAAAGTGTAGCGCTGAACTGGTTTACCAAATGTTTGAGTTAAGTAAACAATCAGTAAATATTGTAGAGCTTACTACATACCAGGCGCTGTCCTAAGTGCTAGAATAAAGGGAGAAAACTTCTGTAGGGGAGCTGGCCTGAAAAAGAACTGAAGAGGGATGGAAAGAACTGAAGGTGAGGATGGGAATGGAAAACATGAGTACAAATGGTAGGTAGAGAGGAAAAAATGAAGTGATCGAAAGCTTACTTAGGTCAAGTTCATGATCACTGGGCTTGGAATCAGGAGGACTCATCTTCATGAGTTTAAATCCAGCCTCGTGTGACCCTGCACAAGTCACTTAACCCTTTATACCTCAGTTTCCTCATCTGTAAAATGATCTGGAGAAGGAAATGGCAAACAACTCCGGCATCTTTTCGAAGAAATGAGGTCAAGAGGGAGTTGGAAATGATTGAAACAACTTAGCAACACCAACACCAGCATGATCATGGAAGTGGGTCTCAGTTTCTCCATTTGTAAAATGAAAGACTTGGATGAGATGATCTTAGAGGTCCCTTTCAGCTCCAGATCTATGAGTCTGTTAATACAGACAAAAGGACAAAAAATATGAAGAATTCCCTGCTGTCAAGCACGGAATTACATTCTATTGGAAGTGGGAGGGGGCACAATAGTTAAATCAAATGAAATAATATACATAGCAAAAACAAAATTTGGAGAGAAAAACTAACTGTTCTCACAGTACCTGTCTGTATTTCTTCTACTACCAATATTGACCTTGAACCCATAGACATGAGGTGCTTAGTAGGATAGTAGATTTGATCCATGTAATAAATAAATAAAGTGATAAATAATATAGTCAATCAATAAATAATGATAAAATATAATAAATAACAAAATGAATAAATAATGCAATAAATAGTCATTAAATGTCTACAACATGAAAGGTGCCATGTTGGGCACCAAGGATACAAGGATACAAGTGCAATTTTCCTTACCCTTAAGGAGAATACATTCTATTCAGGTTGGGAGGTCAGTTTGTCACACACCAAAGGCTTATTATATATAAGACTAAATGTCTGAGCAATATGAGGCCATTTTCATTAATATTTTATTCTTTCATATAAGAGTTTTGAGGACTCATTTCCCCGAATCTTCTAGACATCCTCAAGTCAGCAATTCCTAAAGTTGTATCTAAATATCCTTATTACCGACCACTGCAAGGGTAGAAAAACAGAGGAACAGAATTTCATATTATCTCTTCTGCTTGAGGAATTCAGAGGCAGTGTTTTCATCCTCAATATTCGGGCACCATTGCTATATGGTTCAAGTACAATTTCCCCTTTCAGTGGTATGTCATTGCTTTTTGGGATAAAATATAAAGTTCTTAATTTGGTATTCCAGATTAGACATCTATGGAACTCTATGCCTCAGTTAAATTGTATTATTCATTCTTTCTGTACCTTAGCCTACCCACTCCAGTTACTATGCATTTGCTTGAGCTAGCTCCTGTGGTTAGAGTACCATCCCTCAATACTTCTGCCAGATGACATCTTTTTACTTGGGGTCTTTTCCTCAGATATATTCCATGGAACCTTCTCCTACCTCTCCTCCTGAATATGGTTTCTCCCCTCTTGAAACTGTTATCATTTCCCTTTGTAGTTGTCACCTATTCCAATGTCATTCTGCTTTTCAGTCATTTTTCAGTCATGATCAGCTCTTCATGACCCCATTTGGCAGTTTTCTTGGCAAAGATAATGGAGCAGTTTTCCATTTCCTTCTCCATCTCATTTTATGGATGAGGAAACTGAGATAAATAGTGTTAAGTGACTTGCCGAGGGTACCACAGCTAGGAAGTGTCTGAGGTCACACTTGAATTCAGGTCTTCCGATCTCCAGGCCTCACACTTTGCATCATCTAGCTTCCCAACATTATTCTTTTTTCCGTATAATTATTTGTGTATTTGTTTTGTTTCTTGTCCATTTCTAGAGGGCAGACAATGTTTTTTTTTGTTTTTCATTTATTGGTTGTTTTGTATCTTTATAACCCTGGTACCTAGCACAATGCCTGATGTTCAATAAATGTTGGAAGATTTCCCTGATGAATAACTCTGTGTCTTTGTAAGTATTCACAGGGAGAGAATTTATATCAGGAATACATTTGAGACATATGGAAGGATTTGTGACTTTGACTCAGAAGATCTGGGTTCAATTCATGCATTTTCCAGAGACTGATTTTAGACCTGGGCAAGACATTTCTTCTGCCTGGGTCTCAGTTGCCTCATTTGTAAAATGTAAATAACATTTCTTGCAGCTCTCAACTTTTAGAACTGTGGTGAGAAAAGAAATCTAAACTCTCAAAGCATTATGCAGACTGGTGGTGTTTGTCACTTCTACCTTTTTTACATTGAGGAAAATATGTTTCTTATGAGAAGAGGGGTAATTTGGGGTTAAAAAGGAGGAATCCAATTGATGTTTTCCCCTATCTTCTTAAAGGCACTGTGGAGTAATGTATGGACTACAGAGTATTTGTTCAGGAACCAGAAAGACTTGGTGTCAAGTTCTGTCTCATACAACTTATTAGCTATATGGTCCTGACCTAGTTACTTACCCTTTTTGGGACTCATTTTCATCATGTATAAAAGGAATGGGTTGGAATTCATGCCCTCTAAGATCCCTTTCACTGTTAAATCTGTTACTCCTGATTGTTGCTCCTTCTCTACTTCTGATATGAGCTATCTCATCATTTACATTGGAGTCTGGAGGAGAGGGCTTTGGACATTTATAAACATGGTTTCATGGACATCATGAGTGATGTCCCTTCCTTTCTCATCAGCTTTGAAGAAAAGGGAGAAAAGACACCAATGGGAACTTTGACATACTTAAGAAATGAGTGTTTCTGTTGAGAGCTCTGACATTTATTTGAATTCAATGCAACTGTCTTTGAAGTGTCCCCAGCCAAATGCCCTTTGTTGCTAGGATGTTCTTGTCTTTTTCATTTGGTTCCCTCCAGCCTTGGCAAGACTTCCTTTTAATAGCATTGTCCCTGAATAGATAATCATATTAATGTCTCTAACCTCCTAGATGTCCTCAGACTATACTCCATTTATTTTTTTATTTAGTATTTTATTTTTCCCCAGTTACAAATAAAAACAATTCTTAACATTCATTTTTAAAACTTTGAGTTTTAAATTCTCTCCCTTTCTCCCTCCCCACTTCTCATTGAGAAGGCAAGCAATTTGATATAGGTTATATATGTGTAGTCATGCAAAACATTTCCATATTAGTCATGTTGTGAAAGAAAACATAGACGAAAAAAAATCATCAAGAGAAATAAAGTAAAAAGTATACTTCACTCTGTATTAAGACATCATCAATTCTTTCTTTGGAAATGAATAGCATTTTTCTTCATTTATCCCTCAGAATTGTCTTGGATTATTGTATTTCTGAGACTAGCTAAGTCATTCACAGCTGACCATTTTACAATACTGTTGTTGTTTTGTACATAGCACATTTCACTTTGCATAAGCTCATATAAGTCTTTCCAGGTTTTTCTGAAAGCATCCTGCTCATCATTTCTTATAGCAAAATAGTATTCCATAACAATTACATAGTACAATGTATTCAGCCATTCTTCAATTGATCAGCATCTCCTCAATTTCCAATTTTTGCCCCCAGAAAAGAGCTGCTATAAATATTTTTTGTAATATAGGTCATTTTTTTTGTTTTTATCTCTTTGGGGATACAGACCTAGTAGTGATTTTGCTAGGTCAAAGAGTATGCATGATTTTATAGCCCTTTGGGCATCATCCCAAATTTCTCTACAGAATGGTCGGATCAATCCACAACTCCACCAACAGTACATTAATGTCTCATTTTCCCCACATTCCCTTCAATAATTATCATTTTCCTTTTCTTTCCTACTAGCTAATCTAATAGGCATTAGATAGTACCTCAAAATTGTTTTAATTTTCATTTCTAGACTATACTCTCTTTTTAAAATGAAAAGAAGATGAAATCTTCGTGTTTCCCATTCACTTGCAGAGTATGATCTCAGTTTTCTTCATCCCTTGGTATTGTTTCAGAAAATGTGCTTTTCTTTCATTTAAAAAATATTATTTCATGCAAAAGAAAGCTCAACACAAACTGTGTGTCTATTGATTGATGAATGGCTGAGCAAATTGTGCTCTATGAATGTAATGAGTTGTTATTGTTCAGAATGGAAGGACAGATTTGGAAAATTCAACAAAACTTGAAAAAACTCATATGAACTGACCCAGAGAAAAGAAAGCTGAGCAAAAAAGAACAATAAACACAATGAATATACAAATGTAAATTAATATGATTATAATGCAATAAAACTCAGATCAAATGCAATGGATGATGTTGGCTCCAAATTCCTAAAGTTAGAGAAAACTTCTTTCCAGTTAAATGATATATTCCCCAAATGGAAAATGACACATTCTATCAGCAATTTTGCTTAAATATATTTTAAAGGGAAAATGCCATCATTGGATTATTGGTTGAGATGTGACTAATGTGAAAACTAACAGACACACACACACATAATTTGAAGAAAAATTTGATTTAATTACAATTTTTGCATTATTATAGAAGATTTGATGTTTTGATTAGTTTTTCTCAATGTTTTCTCTCCCTGCTCCTTCTGCTGTGTCTCTCTCTCAGCTATTTCTTATAAGATATAACCTGCTAGGGAAAGGTGGGGAGGGATATACTCAGAAGTGAAGATTATATTTTTTCAAAAATTGATAAAAAATATGTATGAAACATCTGGCAAAGCTTGGACTGGATGCAAAGACCCCAGCTTGGCAAGAAAATAATCTAATGTGAGAAAAGAATTGGAGAGCAGTTCCCTCCCCCATAGAGTGGGGGGGGGGCATTAAGTATCTTGAGAGAGAGAAGTAAAAGAGGGAAGTGGTAGTGGGTCATCCCTGTAGCAGATGGAGCAGTAGCATGAGTGTGGTGCTCAGAGGTAGTAATATCTGTGGTTCCCTTCTTCAAATTCCAAGCCTCCTGGGAAAACCATGAGAGGTGATATCTAAACAGACCAGGAGAGACATACACAGCTGGCAGGCTTTTTGTTTGGTTTAATTTATTTTGGTTTTTAATGGCAGATGCTCATTCACATCTAGAGTAGTAAGAGAAAAACAGATCTAAAGAATTAGTGGTTTGTCTCTCTCCAGTTTTTGACTTACTTTGGTTGGTTAATTGGTCATTAAACTTTTATTAAGTGTTTACTATATGTCAGACACTGGGTCAAGTGCTGGCGATAAAAGCACAAAAGACAATCCCTGTTCTCAAGGTAGTTCCAATCCAGTGGGGAAGGGCAGCATGCAAACAGCTGTATACAGCTTCTGGAACCTGCATCTATCTGTCTTTCTATTTTTATTCTATTAAAATTATATTTCAGGGATCGAATCTTATTTCTCATGAACACTTGTGATTTCTTGGTGTCTGCTTGTGACATGAGGATACAGGACAGTTCTGAGAGTCATATGGGAGAGAGTGACTGTTCCTAATTCAGGGTGAGGATCTCAACCCAATCCCTTCTGCTCCCAAGGTCTTTATTAGAGAGATGATTTTTGTTTATTTTCTATGAGCAAAATCACAAGCTACTTCATAACTATACTAACAAGGGCACTAGGAACTTAGAACATTTCTAGAAAAAAAAAAGTCTGCTTCCTCAGGCATTGGTGTAACATGGTGACCGCAATTTACAAATAAAGGCAAAACATCGTCTCCTGGCTCCCCCCACCAACAAAATAGACACTTTATCTTTTATTTATATCTTTTTATCTATTTTGCCTTTTTTATTTTTTATTTTTTAAATTTATTTATTTTTAGTTTACAACATTCAGTTCCACAAGCTTTTGAGTTTTAAATTTTCTCTCCCTCCTTATCCTACTCCTCCCCCTCCCCAAGACAGTGTACAGTCTTATATAGGCTCTACATATACATTCATATTAAACATATTTTCACATTAGTCACATTTTAATAAAGAGATATAACCAATGGAATGAACCATGAAAAAGAAGAAACAAAATAAAACAGAAAAGAGAGAGCAAATAGTATGCTTCAATCTGCATCCAGATGCCATCATTCTTTCTCTGGATGTGAATTGCATTTTCCATCATGAGTTGTTTGAGTTGTTTTAGAACCTTGCATTGCTGAGAAGAGCCAAGTCTATCAAAGTTAGTCATAGCACAATGTGGTTCTGTGTACAATATTCTTCTGATTCTGCTCCCCTCAGCATCAATTTATATGTCTTTTCAGGTTTTTCTGAAGTTTGCCTGCTTATCACTTCTTGTAGCATTCTTATAGTATTCCATTACATTTACATACTACAACTTGTTCAGCCATTTCCCAATTGATGGACGTCCCCTTATGTCAAGTTCTTAGCCACCACAGAAAAGGGGCTATAAATATTTTTATACATGTGGGTCCTTTTCCCATTTGTATGATCTCTTTGGGATACAGTCATAGAAGTGCTATTGCTGGGTCAAAGGATATGCACATTTTTATAGCCCTTTGAGTATGGTGGAACCTATCTCTTAAAAAAAGTTTTATTGATGAATTTTTTGAACATTAGCATACTCCTCTCTCCAAGGAAGCTCTCTTCTGCAATACAAAGGACATCGAAACCAATCAAGAAAAAAAGACTAAATCTGGCAATTCAGAAAACACTCAACACAAGGGAAAACATTTGCTCACCCATTCTCTGCAACTCCAGTTGGCCACTGCAATTAATGCTACCTTTTGCTGAATCAAATCCTTCTTAACAGTTTTGAAAAATAAGATCCTCTTCCTTTTGGCATGCAATCATCATTCTCTTTTCTGGTTCCCACTCTAACTTTTTTCTGTTCTTTGGAAAAAGTGAAATGAAAATATATAGCTCTGGGTCCTTTGGGTGAGATGGTGGTTTAGGTTACACTTTGATTAGTACTTTCAGAAAATTAGTATTGACTACAGAATGGGGCATGTTCAAATATTACCACCAGGAGTCTTGCCTCTGGAATTGCTAGAGTTTATGAATATTCTATCTCATTTGCATATTGTTTAATTACTCTTAAAATCAGCCACCAATCTCACAAATGTAAGGGCGGCCCTATTAATTAGCTTGAGAGACATGGCTTTTGTATTTTGGATATTTTAACATGGTTCACGAAGTTGTGGTGATAAAGTCAAATTACTGTGACAGGTGTAATTTCATGGATTAAGGAGACTTTTTTTTTGAGCCAGTGACAAACTTCACTGGAATTGAAAGATTTCTTTATCTAAGTGAAAATAGATCACTCATTTTGTTTGGAGAGGTTGGGGGCTGCTAAAAGCTTAATTGTAATAGAATTAACATACCAATATTATCACAGCCAGCAGGGTGTTGTTGAATGAATATTACTGGCAAATATTATAGAACAGAAACAGAATGGCTAATTAAGCCTGCCTGTCAATTACCACTCTGAGTTCCTGAAGCCTGCCTCATGTAGTAACCAAGAGTCTTAGATGATTGGATAAGTGACAGACAAGTGCAGTGTTAATTTCTTCCATTTTTACACATATAGACAAACACCTTTCTAACCACCTGTCCCTGAGTCCTTGTGATTGAAGAGTGGACTTACCCACATCAGCTCCTTGGTAATCCTGTAATCTCCCAAAGTCCCCCTGAGTAGATTCACAGTTGTTCTGTTGACTGGGCATGGGCTGCATCCATCACCTTGCCTTTTTTGCCCTCACTATGTGCCGATTTAAGTTTGAGCCCATGTTCCCCTGGAACATCATGGGAGTAAGGGAAGAATGTGCCCCTTGTTTGGGGGAGAGGAATTTTTTTTAACAATCCTATTTGCTCTGTAACTATAGTTAATAACCTTTCTAAAAGCTAAGTCTGGCTGACGGTCAGTGGGAAGCACACTTATGGGGACCTATGAGCAACAGTATTAGAAATTCAAAATCTCAGTGGTTACCCCAAGAACTCTGA
The DNA here is from genome assembly GCA_028658325.1 of Potorous gilbertii. Lineage (NCBI taxonomy): Eukaryota > Metazoa > Chordata > Mammalia > Diprotodontia > Potoroidae > Potorous > Potorous gilbertii. The sequence goes on from CM053773.1 coordinate 215,164,819, forward strand.
GGGAAAAGTAGTCAACCTTCATTTGGGAATCTGGCCCCCTAATTTGAGGGAGGGAAGTCTAGCCCATACCTGTAAGGCAGGTACATAGGTAATAAGCTTAAGTGCTTACTATAGGCTAGGCAATGTGCTAAGTGCTATTGATACAAATACAAGACAAAAGACACTCTCTCCCCTCATGTTGTTTACATTCCAATTGAGGAAGACAAGACTTAAAAGGTACCTTCTTGGGGGCATAGTGGTGAAATCAGGAGAGTCAGAAGCACAAATGAGAGGGAAATAAAGGATGACTACCCTGGGCCCCTTCTCCAAATAGAGGGCCCAGGAAGAACTCACAAATGAGAGAAGCAACTCTTCTGGGATACTTTCTCAACTTTCCCTCCAATTTATGATGTGGTTCTCTAGGAGCAGTGACTGTTCTTGGAGTTCTACGGGAAGCCTTTGCAGCTATCCTTTTAACACTGTATCTCATGAGCCCCTACGGGTGTGCTTTCATTAGCACATTAGATTGTGTGTACTTGAAGTCATAATCAGCTCTTTGCAAAGGTATTTACTAAGACATCAAAATACAAATGGTATATACAAAACATCTGAGATGTACTTGGCCGTAAATACACACAGCATTTATGGGAAGAGCGAGGTCAAACTTAGAATAATATGGTAGTGAGACATATGTGAAGGATATATATGAGCAAAGGCAATTCATATCTATTGATAGTATAGGCTGGGATGGGAAGCCTGCAGCCTTGAGGCCACATATGGCCCTCTGGGTCCTCAGCTGTGGCCCTTTGACTGAATCCAAACCTCACAGAATAAATTACCTTAATAAAAGGATTCTGTAAATTAAAGTTCTATAAAATAAAATTTTATTTATTTTTATTTTATAAAATGAAAAAAATAAAAGTTCTATAAAACTTGGACTCAGTCACCCCCGGACTTAGAAGGCCACATGTGATCACAAGTTCCCCACCCCTGGTAGGGCTTGGAAATCTTTGATCTTTTGACAGAGTATTTCTAGAGCTCCCCTTGGATGTAGTTTGTACTGGGCAGGTTGTTCAGCTGATTTTACAAAGTCTGCTTTTCTCCATAGACCACTTTCCTCTCTACTGCCATGGTTGAATTCCTTGAAGTTTCTTCCTTTGTATGGATCTCTCTTTACATCTACATCTTTCTTAAGGATCAGCCTTAAAATTAGGAATCAAGACCAGATTTGTGATTTTACTGGTATAGGGAACTCCCATATGAAGAAACTCCTTCTATCAATACAGGGCAGCACTTTCTCTGTAACTTATTATCTTAGAGTTCTCTAGGTCACAAAAAAGTTAAATGGCGTGACCAGGGTGATAGAGCTGCCATGTGTCAGAGGCAGGATTTAAGCCAAGATTTTACCTCCACCCAGATAGATCTTTATCCACTATGGCACAATGATTCCCAGTTGAGTCCCATGGGCTGTTTTGTCTGATTATGAAATTATATAACATGTTTTCTTTTTTCTTTACCTGTCTCTATTCTGAGTGCTAAATTAATTTCCTACCTGGTATAATGAACTACTCTTAAGTGCCTGGGAACATCTACTACCTCTGCTTCATCTGAAAGCTTCTGTTGTTCCTTCTCTCCTTAAATGACATATTCTATTAATTACATGTATGCAAATACAACAGCTAAAGGGCAAGAGGGAGACATGATGAAGACTATTAAAAACTAGGGGAAGAAAGGATTATTAAGGGGACAAGTGGTCAGAAAAGAAAGTGGCCAGCCATGTATCTAGAAGCGGGGATAATACACACAATTTTGCAATATATAATACTTCAATGGAACTGTGATCTCATTATCACAGGTATTTCTGTCATCAGTTTCAGCAGTAACCCATAAGTATCCTTTAATTTCAAATAATACTTGTCCTTTTCTCCCAGAAATCTCAACTTAACATAGTGGAAGTCTTAGTCTATGTCTCCTTACATTTAGTAGTAGTTGGGGGGCGGGGAGGGAGATGCCAGTATTGTCACTCAGGCATCATTAACTTTCACTACACAACTGATGTATCTCCTTTTCTCATCATACATTTTGTGGATCTTATGTGATTTTCCCCTCATAATACAATAATGGAAATAGGTTACAGTCATTCATTGTAGTCATAATGAACATCTCCATTGCCTTTTGAGTAAATTGTCATTTGATTTTTTCCAGGGATGTTAGTGTTCCCTTATTTGTAATCATACTGCATCATCAGGAGAACATTGGTGAGGAATGAAGGGAAGGGAAAAGAAGAGAAGGGAAGGGAGGAAGGAAGGAAGGAAGGAAGGAAGGAAGGAAGGAAGTCAATAAACATTTCTTAAGTGTCTACTATGTGTCAGGCACTGTGACAAACTGTGCTAAGCACAAAAGATAATTCCTGACCTCAGGTAGCTTGCAATCAATGGAGAAGACAAGCAAACAAATATATAAAAATAAGCTATACTTGTATTCAAATGTGTTAAATAAGTGTATTGCTACTCCCTACATACACACATTTTGTAATTCTATGAGAAAAAAATAATATGCCTAAGTATTCTCATATCCCTTAGGAATAAACTTGTGACTGTTGCTTTTCCAAAATGCTGGGCTCTTTGTGACCTTCCTAAGTACTTCTGAGGAGCACCTGCCCTTGAAAATACCCCACTTTCCTGTTGGTCCCCGTGTGGGAGGTATCCTGCAGAATTCAATACTTTTTGTTTCAGCCAAAAAAAATCCATCTCTAGTACTTTATCCATGGAGGGAAGGGTTCAGTTGTGGGTGTCTATCCTCTGGAAGAGTCAGCTGTTGCCATGGAGAACAACACAGAAGCTCTGTAACTAAAGGAATTTAAGAAAAAAGATGGAAGGTGGGATGAAATGGATGTTGCCAGGAACAAAGGCATGTATTTACCTGTAAAGCAGTTGGGTACAGCAAATTGAGATAATTATTGCTCTGGTTAGACTCATTTATTCATTGTTGGGAAATAATAAAAGTACATCTAAAACACACAGCGTGGCATAAGGGATGGGGAACTAGTCTTGGCATCAGAAGGACCATGCTTCAAGTCCTGCCTTGGATCCTTACTGTCTGTGTTACTGTAAGTAAGTCTCCTTATCTCTCTGTGCTCTAAACAACGCTGTGCAATTAAGACTTAGAGAGCAGAGGCCATTCTGCATTAATGGAAGGTATTTCCTTTTCAATGAAAACAGAAGTCCTAGAAAACACACATATATAGCTATATCTTGATATAAATATACACATATATGAGACTATGCTTTTATTAGTGTGAGGAACTCCAATATGGGAATTCCCTCTACCAACACAGATGGCAACTAGTTACCAACTTCTAAGTTAACTTCTGGGCATTTTATGGGATATTTAGAAATTAAGTGACTTGCCAAGGGTCACCCAGCTAGTAAGTATCTAAGGCAGGGCTGTGAATAATAGTAATTTAGTGGCTATTGTACATCATAAAGACCCCCTCGCTATTCATCACAGTTATTACTATTCAGAAAATAAGCAATTCTGTATTTCAATGGAATAATAGGTGAAAGTCACAAGAAGGAAAAGGAAAGAAGAAAGGAAGGAAGGAAGGAAGGAAGGAAGGAAGGAAGAAGGATGGATGAAAGGAAGGAAAGGAGGGAGGGAGAGAGATCCTTCTGAGAAGTAAAGGTATTATCCAAAAGTAGAATAGGGTTTTGTGGCGTGTTAGTAGATTTCTCCCAATCTGAGGTCTTCAAGCATATTGTGCACCTCACTTATGCCTCTGTGCCATCTTTTTTGAGCCTTGAAGATCTATTATTAATAATTGTAACTAATATTTATATAACACTTTAAGGCTTGCAAAGTGATTTCATATACTATCTCATTTGAAACATGGTGCTATTAAGACCCTTGTTTTATTAATGAGGAAACTGAAGTTTAAAGAGTTTAAATGACTTTCCAAAGGTCACATAGTAATTACCTGAGGCAATTCCTCTGGATTCCCTCCCCAGAACTTTATCTATTCTGCTACTGAGATCCCTCACAATTGGGTACACGTGTAATTATATTTTCCATGGGTACATTTCACAACTCCTCCTGACCTTCTTAACTTATGTACAACCCATCAGTAAAATTTGACTGAGATCCCTTCCACCTACCTCACAAGAGCGTATTGAGGATTACATGACACAAAATACATAAAAAATATTTTTGGACTTTATAAAGTATTCTAAGATGAGCACTTGGATTATGTTGAAGACATGGAAATGGTCCAAAGATCTAAGACCTTCTATTGCTACAGTCTTAGACTTTGTAGGATGACAAAATTATCAATATGTCTCTCATTTTCTCAATCCATGCTCATCATAGCCAAGACCTTGGTGTCTCTACCTATGTCATCCCCCACTTAACAATCTTTAGTAGATCCCTACTGTATACAGGGTTGGATGAACAATCTTCAACCTGATATTTAAAGCCCTTCATAATATGGCTCCCATTTCCCTTTCTTGTCCTCTTTCATATTATTCTTCTTTCTACAGTCTCTATCCTAGTCAAACTGGTCAACTGCCTGCTACTCCATTGATGGCATTTCAATTATTGCCTTGATGCCTTTGTAAAAGTGATCTCTATACTTGGGCTGTATTTTATCCTTACTTCTTCCTCAGAGAATCCCTAGTTTCCTTCAGTCCACAGTCCGATAAGCATTTCCTTGCATATTCTATGTGCCAGGCACTGTGCTAAATATTGGGAAAAATAAAGAAAGGCAAAAGATAGTTCTTGCTCTCGAGGAGCTCACAATGTAGTCTGTGTAACATGTAAACAACTATGTACAAAATATGTACAGGATGAATTAGGAATTATAAAGGGAGGGCGCTAAGCAGGGATCAAGAAATGTTTCTTACAGAATTTAGCTGGGTCTACATTAAAGTCAAGATAAAACTGTTCATAACTTTTGACCTAGAAATACTACTATTTGGTCTGTATCCCCAAAAGATCAAAGGAAAGGGGAAAGGACCATTTTGTACAAAAATATTTATAACATTTATAACAATTTATAATATAAATTTTATAACATTTATAACATTATAACCATATTGTATAAAAATATTTATAACATTTTTTGTTTTGTCAAAGAAGTATAAAGTGAGAGGATGCCCATCAACTGGGGAATAGCTGAGCAAGTTGTAGTGTGTGATTGTGATGGAATACTACCGTGCTGTAAGAAATGATGAGCAGGATGGTTTTGGAAAATCCTAGAAAGACATATATACTTTTAAAAAATAAATAGTATTTTATTTTCCCCAGTTACACATAAAAACATTCTTTAACATTCATTTTTTTATAAGTTTGAGTCTCAAGTTCTCTCTATCCTTTGTGAGATAGTGCATAATTTGATATAGGTTATACGTGTGCAGTCATGCAAAACATATATTCATATTAGTCATGATGCAAAAGAAAATAGACCAGATGGAAAAAAAATTTAAAAAATAGTGAAATATAATATGCTTTTAGACTCTATCAGTTCTTTCTTTTGATATGGATAGCATTTTTCGTCATAAGTCCTTTGTACTGCTAATAGCTCAGTCATTCACAGTTGATCATATCACAGAGTTAGTTACTGTGCATAATATTCTCTTGGTTTGCTCATTTCACTTTGCATGTAAGTTCAAATAAGTCTTTCCATGTTTTTCTGAAATCATCCTTCTCAGTATTTCTTACAGCACAATAGTGTTCCATTACAATCATATACCATAACTTGTTCAGGCCAAAGAGTTATATGAATTAATGCAAAATGAAGTGAGCAAAACCAGGAGAATATTGTACACAGTACCTGCAATAATATAAGGATTTTCAACTGGGAAAGGCTTAGTCACTCTGATCAAGACATGCCTGATAACAAAAAATGCTGACTACCTCCACAAGAAGAACTGATGAACTTTGAATGCAGATGTGGCATACTTTTTTAATTTCATTTTTCTGGAAGTATATTGTGTTGCTTTTTTTTGCAACATGGCTAATATGAAAATATGCTTTGCATGACTTCACATGTATTATTGATAATAGATTGTTTGCCTTCTTAAGGAGGGGGGAGGGATAAGAGAGAGAGAGAGAATTTGGAACTCAGAATTTTTTTAAAAAATGATGTCAAAATTATCTTTACATGTGACCAGGAAATATTTAATGAAATAGAATGTATTGGAAGAAAAGTAAAAATTAGAAAGTCAAGTAGGGTAGAAGGCAGAGATGAGGAGGAAAGCATTCCAGGCATGGAGAGAGAGTTAGTGAAAATGTCTAGAGTTGGAAAAGTAAGTGTCTTATGAAGAATAGTAAGGACTCAGGTGTCACTAGATTGTGGTACAAGTTGTAGGTGGAGAAGAAGGTTTACGAAGACTGGAAAAGTAAGAGGGGGCAAGTTATGAAGGATTTTGAATGCCAGAGGATTCTATATTTGATCCTGGAAGGAAATGGGAACCAATGGAGTTTATTGAATGGGGCTAAGGGCATGTAAAATGGTCAGAACTGAGCTTTAGAAAGATCAGTTTGACAGTTTAATGAAATGAATTGGAGTGGAGAGAGACTTGAGGCAGGGAAACCAACTAGCAAGGCTATTGTAACAGTCCAGGTGATGAGAGCCTGCACCAAGATGGTGGCAAGGTCAGAGGAGAGAAGCGGGGTATATGAGGGATATTACCAAGGGAAAATCAATAGGACTTGACCACAGATTGAATATAGGAGGTGAGAGATCAGTGGCCACTTCCTTCAGAAAGTATTTCCTGTCACAAACACCCCAAACCCCAAAATTGTCAGTTCTTTTAACCCCTTGAAATTAGTGTACATATATTGGATGTTTTTTACTTTGGTAGATGTTATAACTGCTCCTTCCCTCAATAGAACATAAATTGCTTGAGGTTAAGAGACCACTTGTTTTTGTGTGCCTAGGAGAGAACTTTACACATGCTAAAATAGTCCTATGATCTCAGAGACAACATCCTCTCCAAAAAGGAGGGTAAATATCTATTTATGCTTGGTCATCTTGAATAGTCCTTGTCCAGTTCTACCCACATGTTTCCCAACATGCTTTTCTTGCTTTCTGTTTTGTAAACATAGCAGGCTGCCCATCAGTTGTTCCTCGCTTTTGTCATGTGACTTGCCCATCTTTTGGGTGATCCATTTACCTCTATAGTTTCTTATTTGCTAGCTGTTTTAGTCTAATCACACTCTCTGTGAAAGAATATTACCAATGATCATGCATGTGATAGACATTAACAAATGTTCGTTGCGTTGAATTTTACAAAATGAATCTAGTTATCATAGAATTCAAACTCTTTATTTTGAAGAAGAAAATATTGAGCCTCAGAATGTAAAGGTTTCAAAGCTCCAGAACTAGACATGACCTCAGAAGTCTTCTAGCCTACCATGTACCAAAGAATCCCTTCTACAGTGCTCAGGAGGAATGATCATTCTGCCTCTACTTAATGACATCCAATGAAGAGGAGCCCACTAGTTCCCAAGGAAGCCCATTCATCACCGAATAGCCTGTTTTGATGAAATCATTTCATTATATAAAATTCAAATTTACTTCCTTCATTCTCATCCCATTGCTCCTAATTTTCCCCTCTGGACTTAACTGCAATAATCCCATTTGCACATGCATCCATCTAACTACTTGGTGACTTGACAACTTGATACAGTTAATTAGTGTCAGAAACTGAACTTGAATTCAGGTGTCCCAAACTATGGGAATAGGATTTAATGCTTCCTTTCATTACTTAAGTCAAGTGAGTCCTAGAGACAGACTGATCCTTTTGCAAGGTTCTCTGAGTTTGGTTTGAGTTAGTGCTCTGAAGTGTGAGTAGGTGTTTTTGTGCTGCATCTTTTGGGAAGTACAGTATATGGACCCAATAAGGAGGCAGTAATACTTAAAGAAGGAAGTATTGCTCTGGAGGGGAATTATAAGCCCAATTCTCTATGAAATTGTACCCTAGGCTGCCACATTTAGCATTCTCCGACACTCATCTAGATCCATTATGGAATAGTCTATTTTCAAAGCAAGGAAAGTGCAAGTTTTTGCCTTAATTTACCCTTGTGTTACTTTACTTTTATTATAGCCATATATTTAGCACTTAATATTTCTCATTTTAGGGGAGTGTACAGAATTTGGATAAATTATTTAACATCTCCTTTTGGTGGGTAACTGCAGTGACTTAGTGCCACCCTCGTTTCCCCATCGCAGCTGCCATTACTTTTGATGGGATCTCTAGAGGGTCATAATCCAAAAATACAACTTCGCTCCCCTAGCCAGAGCGACAGCAGGAACATAATGCAACATAAATAACAATCTAATAGCAAAAATAATTAGATTATATCGCTTGCCAGTGTTCATCAGAATGCTTCATAAATGCATGCCTGTACTGTAGATCATGGCTAGTGTTGGTGGCTGTGGTTTCTGACTTCAAAGTGCCAACCACCAGGCTGTATATTATCTTGAACAAAGATAAAACACTTCAGCCAGTGAAATTACCAAAATACGTGCAGAAGCAGAAATAGCTAATGGGATGCCTCACAGTCCATCTTTCAGAGTCTAGGCTGTCATTGACCCTAATGCAAATGACCAGATAAGAACTTTTAAGTTCTGAAAAGATCTTCTTCCAAACATATACAATTTTATCAATGAAATTCTGTGGTTAACAGTCTTTCTCTCTCTCTTTCTTTCCTTCCTTCCCTTTTCTTTCTCTTTCCTTCCTTCTTTCCTTCGTTTTCTTTCTTCTTTTCCCTCCCTCATTTCCTTCCTTTCTTTCTTCTTTCTTTTCTTTCGTCCTTTCTTTCCTTCTTTTCTTTTCCTTCCCTTTTTCTTTCCTTCCTTCCTCCCTCTCTCCTTCTTTTCTTTCTTTCTTTCTTACTCTTAAAACTCTGATATATAATATGAAAAATGAGTACTTTGCCACCTGACATATTTATTTGAATAATTTTGTTGTTTTCTTTCATTGCACAAGCATTTGTCAACTGCTTACTTTTAAAATATATATCAGGGTAGTATAGTGGCAACTATGTTTGGAGAGAGAAGACTCTTATTCAAAGCCTGCCTTTTCTCTTGCTACCTGTGCAACATTGGACAAGTTAATTAATGTTTTTGGATTCCAGTTTCCTTGATTATAAAAGAAAGGAGTGGCCCTAGGTAATATGTGAGGTTCTCTACAAGTCTACGTCTATGAGCTTATGTCCTTCAAGGATCCTATGAACTCATGTTCTTCAGAGTAAGACTTTCACTATGAGCTTTATCCCCAACCCCTTGAAACCTCTAGATTTCCCTCCTTTGTTTAATTGCATCGGAATGCTTCTAAAATTGGAAGTAAATCTCAGTTCCTTGAAGCCATGAGCAGAAGCTAAAAGTGGCATTGTTATTTCATGGAACATTAAAAAACACATGCACACATATGCACACACACACACCACATATAAAGAAGCTTTCTTCTTAATCCAGCTATGAAGACAAAAGGACATGCTGCCATCTCAAGGGCTTGCCTAGGAAAGTGGGACAGGATTTGTTCTGCTTGGGGAATTGACAGTAGATTTCAGCTTGATGCCAAGAGAAACTTCCTAAAAATTTTGGCTGGAGGAAAGTGGAATGGAGATGCCCCATAGGAGGTGGTGGCTCACCTCTCTCTGGAGGTCTTCAAGCAGAAGCTGGGTGACCACTTGATGGGAACATTGGAGAGATAACAGTTGGTCCAGTATGGATTGGATTAGGCAGCCTCTGATGTACCCAACTAACAGACAGCATGATCCTGCTGGATCTTTCTGGAAAGTTTCCCTTTGTCATTTCTTTGAAAGTGAAGTTCTCTCCCCCCTCATCTCTGTACTGCTGATTTTGTTTATTTCATTTTGTTCTTACTGAAAGTAGATATTTCTATCATGACAGGTTTCTACCTTTGCACTTTGTATTCATGAAGTTTAAGACATGATCTTGATGTTCTTTGTCTGGCCTTGACACCATCTTACTTACTTACCTTGTCAGGTACCAGAAAGACTTAACATGTCATTTCTTTTTCCATAGAGATACTGAAACAGAGAGAGAGAGAGAGACAGAGAGAGAGAGAGAGAGAGAGAGAGAGAGAGAGAGAGAGAGAGAGAGGGAGGGAGAGGGAGAGGGAGAGACAGAGAGACAGAGACAAAAACAGACAGAGACAAAGATAAGACAGACAGAGAGACAAAGAGAGATAGAGATGCAGTGACAGAGACACAAAAGAGACAGAGTCACAGAGAAAGACAGAGACAGAAAAAAAGAGAGACAGAGACAAAGACACAAAGAGAGAGAGACAGACACACAGAGAGAGACAGAGAGGTTATTATCTATAAGAAATTCTGGAGATCCCTCTCCTGGGTTAGGCTTCATTTTAGAATGACAGCCATTTGTTGCTTAGCACCAAATTTAGCTTGTCAAGGACCAAGTCACTGCATCCCTTTGTGCATTAGTGACTCTTCCCTTCTTTAATTTGTATTTGTAGAGAGTTTCCTTTTTATTTATCTTTTCCTTATGATTAGCAAAGCCAAGGTTAATCTTTTGACAATTAACAAACAAATGGAACAAATAAAACATTAGTCTGTAACCATAAGACAAAGACATGATTAGAAAACCCTTTACTAGATTATTTTGAAGATTTATCGGTTGAAAAGAGAATTGTAGTAAAAAAAAAAATTTCACAGATGTCTAGTCATTCTTTTAATGCCTCAAAGGCAAGGCACATTCTCTACCTCACACCTTTAGATTAAGAAAGTACCATGGGGCATATCTGCTATTGCTACGAAAAGCAAGTGCTGTTTTATGGAAGTGACTAGAGTGCTAAAAATGTAGTAAGGCAGACCTGAGTTTAAATCCAGCCCCAAATACTTGCTAGCTCTGTGACTCTGGGAAAATCACTTAACCATTCTCGGCCTCAGTTTCCTTACTTGTAAAATAATACCACCCACCTCCCAGGATTATGAAGATAAAATGAGATATTTTTAAAGAACTTTGAGAAACTTAAAATGTGGCATAAACAACAAAGTCGTAACGATGATCAATGTTAAAGACTGGGCTATTCTAATCAATACAATCATCCAAGACATTTCAAAGGACTCATGATGAAAAATGCTATCCATATCCCAAGAGAGAAGTGATGAACTTTTAGAGCAGACTGTAGCATGTTTTTTGACTTATTTTATTATTTTTTGCTCTTTTTTTTAACATGACTAATATGGTTAATATATTTTGCATGACTTCACATATATAATTGCTGTCATATTATTTGCCTTCTCAAGGGACAGGGGAAGGCTTGCAGGAATGGAGAGAATTTGGAACTCAAAAGTTTTTAAAAGATGATTGTTAATGTAATGCTTGGGGCCACTAGCTGCTCTCTTCATCTAAGCTGCTGCTCTAGGAAACATACTGGGCCTGGGTGGATTCTCAGTCTGGGGAAGAGTGGGGATTTTCAGATCTCATCTTGGAGGGTGAGTAAAATAGATTTCTCCCAATATGGTCATGATCCAGGCTTCTAATGGGGTTGGTAGCACTAAAGCTTCAAGGGGCTGGAACCTTGAATAACATGCCCAACAGTCAGATAATTTGAATGTTTTAGAGAAGCCCTGCATTGGACCTGGTGTATAGTAGGTGTTTAATAAATAATTGTTGGTATGATCCTCTAGGGGCAAAACAACCCTTCCAAATGGTCTGTTATTTTTGAGACCCAGAATCTAGTTCTGGATATGCCACTAGCTTTATACGTAATCTACAGTGTTAGAGAGAGAGAGAGAGAGAGAGAGAGAGAGAGAGAGAGAGAGAGAAAGAGAGAGAAGGAAAGAGAGAAAGAAAGAAGGAAAGAGAGAAAGAAAAGGAAAGAAAGAGAGAAAAGGAAATAAAGAGAAAGAGAAAAATAAGGAAAGACAGAGAGAGAAGGAAAATAAAGGGAGAAAGAGAAAGAAGAAAGAGAGAGAAGAAAAGAAAGAGAGAAGAAGAGAAAGAGAAGGAAAGAAGGAAGAAAGGAAGGAAGGAAGGAAAAAAGAAAAAAGAAAGAATTTATTAAGTGTTCACTATGTTCCAGGTGCTGGGCCAAGCACTGAAGAAATAAATTAAAGCAAGATGTTCTCTACTGTCAAGAAGCTTATATTCTAGTGAGAAAAGACAACATCTAAGGGCAAACTAGAGACTTGGGAAGGTAGGATATGTGGCCAGTGGCATTGCTGGAGATGTTCAGGCAAAGTATTTTCCCCTCTCTACACCTCACTCATCTCCTTTGAAAAATGAGCAGGTTAAATTCAGTGGTCTCTAAAGCTTTCTCTAGCTTTGGTTAAGATCATGTCTGTTTTAAAATAGATTTTGTTCTTTGGTCTATTTCATATATATATATATATATATATATATATATATATATATATATATATATATGTACATATACATACAGTTTATGATTCTAAAGTCAGTAATCTGAATAAGAAAAACCTGCAAGTGTCCTTTAAATATAATGATGCATTTTTCTGTATCAATGTTGTTGTTTTCCTTCTAAGTGAATTCCATTTCTGTTACTTCTAGGATATTCCAAAGCCCCAAAATCCTTCCTGTTATTCAATTAAGCAAACACCAATTGATTAGGTCCTTATTATGTGCCAGGCAATGGGATAAACCCTAAGGAAAGAGAGCAAAGAACATAAATAGTCCCTGTCCTCTGGGAGTTTATATTCTGTGTAATATAAGATGACCAGATCATGAAGGCACAAATATGTCACAAATGTATCACCATGATATGAGCGTGGAAAATATCAGTACTTGATGGGGACCACTGTCCCAGAACTGTGGGACTGGATTGATAAGCTGCACTCCCTTTAAATATTCCCTGGGGAAGAGGTGACTGATCATGACTCCCCCAACATGCTAAATGGTGTTCTCCAAGTACTTGGAAATGTGAATAGAGCTTGAGTCAGTGAGGAAGAGAAACCTCTGAGGATCAGGAAGGAGGATATGATGGGGCTATGGATGAAGGGGAGGGGAGGAATGAGTTTATTTTACACTAGAGAATGTTGATGCTCTTATCCTATAAAGTCTGACAGCACTGACTGAATTCATTATACCTTCCCAGTAACCAATGAGATAGTGAATGAAATGAAAGGGAGAGAATTTTGTGGGAAGGACTCCAGGCATATTTGCTTTAATCATGTGACTTTCTTATTTCCTTTTATCCATACCAGAAAACTACATTTCCTGAAAGTGATCAGATATAAGCAAATAATCTTTTTGTATATTACTGTAAATTGCACTCTATAAAGAAATGATACAATTCAAAATTTCTACCATCAATCCAGGAATGGTGGTGATGGTAGTGGTGGAGTTATTTGCCTTAAGTCATTTTAAACATTATTTTGAAAATGATTTGCTGATTTCTTCAGAAGTTGTCATAAGGAAAAATGAGGGGTTCACAAATTCTTAAAACACAAACCTGATGCCAGATACACACAAGTACACAAAGGACCCATCATGATGTCAATGTAGAGAAGAATGAAACTGAAAGATTTATAAACTGTGAGTTTTTTTGTGTAGAGAACTCTTGGTATGACAACTCCCTTTACCAATCTGCCTATGACATAGTAGATTATAAAATCATGCAGTAGTGACTTAGTAGATTGAAGAATCAGAGAACTAGAACTGTAAAGGCCTAAAAAATCATCTAATCTACCCCCTTCATTTGATAGATGAGAAATTTGAGACTCAGAGCAGTTGAGTGATTTGTCAAGGGTGACATAGAATCATATCTCTAGAGCTGAAAGGGACCTCTATTCACAACCCCCTAATTTTAAGAAGACCATTGATGTCTGGTGGCTTGCTTAAGTGGATTGTTTTAGAAGTGGGATTTAAAGCTAGGTTCTTTGACTCTATCCTACTCTCATCCCATGGTTGTATACTGGAATTTGCCTGAGGCACTTAGCAGTTAAATGGCTTGCACTTACTAGCTAAAGGACCCTGGACAAGTCACTTAACCTTGTTTGCTTCAGTTTTCTCCTCTATAAATTGGGCTGAAGAAGGAAAAGTCAAACCATTCCAGAATCTTGGAAAAATACTCCAAAATGGGGTCATACAGAATAGGAAACAATTGAAACAGCTGAACAAAGGCAACAATAGGGCTATGGACTTAGCACTTTTAGAGATGGGTTGTGAACTCTGGACTTCCTAACTGTCTCCCTAGCTCTTTACCTACTCTGTCAAGATTTAAGACTTAAAGACTCTGCCATAATGTAGAGTGTCATCCTTGTGCTTTAATGAAATTGTCAAATAGATCAGAAATTAAATGATTTACCCTGACTGTTCTTGAAACATAATTGTGTTGGTAATTGTCATCAGTACATATTTATTGTGCAAATATTAATGAACATTTTTTCCCATTGAATGACCACATTTCTGATTGGCTTTGAAGGCAAGAAGCATCTGTCTTTTTTATGAGTCTCAGAATATTCAGTTATTCTTGTTGTAAGAGATGTGAGAATTAGCAAGTTATTATCTCAGATCTTCAGATAGACAAATTGAAGTCATACTTTGCATTTGTGAAGTATCCATAACTGCTCATGCATTGATCCAGCAATAATTGGTGGAGATTTCTTTTTTTCCCTTATAAGAATAAGTATCATCAGAGCCCATGTATAATTTGCTCTTATCCTCATTCAGCTATGATGACATTGGAGCCAACTTCCCTCAATCTCTCTTCCATGACCTTGTGATGAGGTTATGAGCCCAAGGAATTGAAGCAAAAGCTTCGGGCAGGATTTATGAGAAGATGTGAATTGAATGTTGCAGGAGAAAGGAAACTTTCATTTCTTTCAGGTTTCAGACTGGAGTGGGAGTGGAGTGGTTTAACAGATCAATTACCAGCTCCCTGTGTTTGAAGACACTTTGGCACTTTTTTCTGCCCAACTCACTTTCCGTGATTATTTGGCTCAATTCAGAAACATATGTTTATTAAGCACCTACTATGTTCAAGACTGTGTTAGAAATTAAAAATCAGGAATTCAGAGCAACATGGGAAGATTTGCATGAATTAATACAAATTGAAATGACCTAGTCCAGATGTGCAGTATTCTTGACCTGTATAGGCTTGTTCCTGTAACTACAGCAAAAACGTTGAAAAGATTATTGAAAGGAGGATAAACTATAACTGACCAATGTAGTAGTGGTCCCATAGAATAGATGATAACACCCCTTCTTCTTTTGTAGGATTTTAACTTAAGAGTGTGACTCCAGACTCAATACTCTTTCTACTATGGCACCAAGAATTCAATTCAATTCAGTTTGATATTTAAGTGTCTGATGCATCCTGTGTCCTAAACTAAGAACTGGGGACTCAGATAAAAATGCATCTCTGATCAGAAAGGCAAAGGATCATGATAGCAGATTGTTGCCTACATTGTCATATATAGTCAGTGTATCCATTACTTTTCCTTAATTGTTTTTCTTTGTTACAAAGAGGGGATAAGTTTTAGGTTGGCATAGAGTGCTGGGCTTGCAATCTGAATCCTGACTCTGACACTATCTGTGTGACCCTGGGCAAGTCACTTAACCTCTCTGAGAATCACTTTCCTCCTCTGTGAGATGGATAATATTTGCATCTACCTCAAAAAGTTTATATGAGCATCAAATGAGATAATATATATAAAGTTCTTGACAAACCTTAAAGCACTTTATAAGGGATAGGGATAGGGAGAGTCTGGCTTGTGTTTTCTTTGCTATGGGAACTCTCAGATTAATAAACTTCCTCCATTGATGCAGTCCAATGCATTCTCTGAAGTTTATAAACTTAAAGAAATACTCAGTCCATTCAGACATTAATGGGCTTTACGGGCTCATAAATGCTGTTATTACTGAGGATGACTAATAGAATTTTGATTATTAACATTGATTTTTGCTGTTGCTCGGTTTCAGTCATGTCTGACTCTTCATGACCCCATTAGGGGTTTTCTTGGCAAAGATACTGGAGTGTTTGCATTCCTTCTCCAGCTCATTTTACGGATGCGGAAATGGAGGCAAACAGGGTTAAGTGACTTCCTCAAGGTCACACAGCTAGCAGGTGTCTAAGGCTGGATTTCAATTCCGTAAGAGGAGTCTTTTTGATTTCAGACCCAATGCTCTATCCACTGCACCACCCAGCTGCCTTAACACTGATTGATAATCTTAGTAATTGATAGCATTTGTGATGCGTGGAAAGTCACTTAATGTCTGAATATTTTGGGCATCTAAGTAATCATAATAAAAAATAAATGGGAGTAGTATAAAAATAACTGAAGTTAAAAGACATTTTAAAAAAATAAATGGTGTTAGATGGTAGAGATATTGACAAAAATGATGCCCCTGTCTTCAGGGAATTTCTATTGACTTTCAACTTGTCCTCAGCTAAGAGAATGCAAAGCATGTACCACGTCATCGAAAGTGATTTGAAAAGAAAGAGCTTTAAGGACTTCAGGGGCAGGAGGGCTGAGGAGAGGTAGAAGGGGGCATGGGAACTATGCTTTAGAATGAGTTCAGAATCAAACTATTTGCTTCCCCTAAGGAGGTGTAAAATTAAGCCTTCTGCTCCCCACTGAGTTAAGTTGAGCACTTGCTGACTTGGCTTCTCCAATAGAGTAAGGTCGAAACTGTTTGTGCCCCTTCATCGCCTTCATTTCTAGGTGTTCTGGCAGAGAATTTTTAATATCTGCCAGCTGGTCTCTCCTCATTGCAATTATTGTGCATGGTTTTAGAATCTTTTCCAGAGATACTGGAGATAGAGACAAAGTGAGATAAAAAGACCTTCTATCTTAATCTACCAAACCCTCCAGGCTGCTCCCCCTCCCCAGAATTCTGGGCACTGATAAGTACAGGAAGTTACCAATTCAGAGCTTACAGGAAGGCTTCAGCCAAAATTCATAGTGTTGCCTTTTTGTTTATTTTCTTTATTAATTCCTCAACAGTTTTGCTTGGCCCAGTACAGAGGAACAGGGGACACTTGGTAATTCACAGGGTCACAGGTATTATTCATTATTCATAGTGGAGATGATGATGATGAAAATGAATTATAATAGCGAACACTCACAGGGCATTATAACATTTGCAGAGCTATTTACAAATATCTCATTTGATCCTCATAACAGTCTTATAAGACCATAGAAATAATAGTAATAGTTAACATTTATATAGCATTGTAGAGCATGTAGAGCTATTTACAAATATTATTTCTTATTTGATCCTTATAGTAACCCTATGAGGCCATAACAAAATAATAGCTAATATTTATACAGAGCAGCTAGGTGGAGCTAGGTGGAGGACAGGGTGCTGGACCTGAAGTCTAGAAGACTCATGTTCCTGAGTTAAAATCCAGTCTCAGAAACTTACTAGTTGTATGACCCTGGGCAAGTCACTTCACCCCATTTGCCTCAGTTTCCTCATCTGTCAAATGAGTTGGAGAAGGGAATGGCAAACAGCTATAGTAGCTTTTCCAAGAAAATTCCAAAAGGGGTTACAAAGGGTCAGACATAGTTGAAACCCTGAACATTTGCAAAGAGCTTATTATGTGCCAGGTACTTTGATAAGCAAATTACTAATATTATCTCATTTGATCCCACAAGAACTCTGTGAATTAGGTATTCTAGTTATTTCCATTTTACAGTTGAGGAAACTGAGGCTGAAAGAATTTAAATGACTTGTTCAGAGATACGCAGCTAGTAAGTATCTTTGGCAGGATTTGAACTTGGGACTTGCTGACTCCAGGCCCAGCACTGAAATACCTAAGCTGCTTCAAGCTTTCCATCTTACCAGATGCAATTTAT
>CM053773.1:215183111-215198539 GCA_028658325.1 Potorous gilbertii
CCAAGGTCAAACATGATGTAAATGGCAGAGCCAGAATTTTAGCTCAAGTGGTCTGATTTCAGATCAGCTGCTTTTTTTCCTCATGGCCTCATTAATTTAATTCACTTCACTTTGACTCAGTTCCATGAAACCCAATATTTATTAAGTGTCTGATGTGTCATAGGTACTATGCTAAAAACTGGGGACATAAAACCAAAACATGAAATAATTCCTGCCTTTAATGAGCTTTCTTTCATTCTGTTTGGGGTAGGGGGAGGATGTTTGCAATGGGTATCTATATAAGGCAATATATAATGTATGTGATAATGTCCTATATGTTACTTCTCCCATACAAGTCTTTGTTGGTAATATGGTTGGGGACAAACCTAAAAACCTATCTGTCTTTCTATTACCGTTTGAGTTAACTCATCAATTGGGTCACCATTCCTTGCCCCTTGCCTTCCCTTTGCCTTTCTTTCGGTCCTTGGATGCCAAGATCTCATTGCTTTATTGGAAGGGATGAGAAAAAGAAGACAGTTCAGATAAACTGGGAATCAGCAACTATAACTTTTGGAAGATCTTACTGTCTGCCTTGTCATTATATCCTAAGATTCTCCAGGGACTACATTCTGCCTTGACATTACCTCCAGAGGACCCCTGGGACTTGCCATTCACCCTGATGCTTTTATTTGGGTTGTTTCTCCCAATTAGAGTAGGAGTTTCTTGATGCCATGAACTGTCTTGCTTTTCCTAGCAAGCTAAGAGGTTCGGGAGATAGAGGATTAGATCTCAAATTAGAATTCAAATCTAGCCTCAGACCACTTATTAGTTTTGCATGACTCTAGGCTAATCACTTAACCTCTCAGCCATTTCTACATCTTTAAAATGGACATAATAACAGCACCTCCCTCTCTAGGGTTGTCTTGACACTCAAATGAGATATTTGTAAAGGACTTTGCAAACCTTTATAAATGTTCATTATTTTTTGGTCCTTGGAATACATTAAGCACCAGATAAATGCTTTTTATTCATATTTCAATTGCCATTTTAATTCTTCTGAGCTTGAGATGTTTTAGAATTTATAACCTTGAAGCATATTCAGCAGGTATTTAAGAGAGAGAGAGAGTCTATAGTGACAGGGAACAACTTGGAACTATTGAAAGCACTGCTCTGTGATTCAGAATTGGGAAAATGATGACATTTCTTACTGCATTTGACATCAAGGCCAAACTATTTCTTTCTCTTTCTTTTTAAAAAATTGTTATTTCTTTATTTTAACATTCATTTTTGAGTTCTGAATTCTCTCCTGTCTTCCCACTCCTCTCCACCCATTGAGAAGGCAAGAAATATAATATCAGTTATACATGTGAGATCATTAAAACCTATTTCATTATTTGAAAACAGCAAGAAAAATAAAGTAAAAAAAAGTATGCTTTAATCTGTACTCAGAATTCATCAGTTCTTTCTCTGGAAGTGGATAACAATTTTTTATTATAAGTTCTTCATAATTGTCTTGGATCATTGTATTGATCAGAATAGCTAAGTCATTCACAGTTGATCATCACGCATGGTTGCTATGATGAGTATACAATGTCCTCCTGGTTCTGCTTACTTGACTCTGCATTAGTTCATGTTAAGTCTTTCCAGGTTTTTCTGACACCATCCTGTTAGTCATTTTTTATAGCACAACAGTATTCATCACTATCATATACCGCAGCTTGATCAGCTATTCCCCAATTGATGGGCATCCCCTCCAATTCTAATTCTTTAAGGCCAAATCTTAATGATTAAGATATTGTGTACTGTTTCTTCCTACCTTTTACCCTCCTTTCCTTGTAATAATAGAATCACAGAGCTATAAGGAATCTCAAAAGTCATCTAATTTAATCTCTCCATTTTACAGAAGGGAAAACTGAGGCTCAGGAAAGCTAAGGGACTTGTTCACACATGTAGTAACTACCAGAGGCAGAATCTAAACCCAGTTCCTCTAAATTCAATGAGAACATCATTTCCATTGTACCATGTTGCACATAGGCCAACTCTTTTCCAGTTCATTTTGCAGATGTATAACATGAGCCTGAAAGAGGTAAGATGATTCCCATGGCCACACAGTGAATAGGGAGTAGGTATTGAAAATTAAATCCTCCAGTTCCATACCCAGTCTTCCTCCACCCTCCTCTGGGACCTCACGTGATAGCCCATGCAACATGCTCTGTGAAATTTGGTGGGATAACAGAATTGGACAATTGGGGAACTGCAAGGAATATTAGAGCTTCTTTAACTAGCTACCTCATTTTAAAGAGGAGACCACTGAGGCCAAGAGAAAGGGAATGATGAGCCAAAGTTATACTCATATGTGTCTTTTGTTTGTTTTTCCTTGACTGTATATCAAGTTTGCTCATCAAATCAAATGAAATCCTTTTGAATGAGTGATTCAGGTTCCAGGTATGTCATTTTCCCATATCCAGGTCATCCTTTAGTAATCTAGAACAGGGTAAGGGACCTGTGGCCTCAAGGCCACATGTGGTCCTCTAGGTTTCAAGTGTGGCCCTTTGACTGAATCTGAAGTTGGATTCAAAGAGCCGCACTGAATCTGAAGTTTGGATTCAGTCAAAGGGTCGCACTTGAGGACCTAGAGAAGAACATGTGGCCTTGAGGCTGCAGGTCCTCCACCCCTGGTCTAGAGTCCCACCCCAAACCCAGGAGCTCCCAGACACAGCTCAGATATTGAGAATCGTCACTCCCACTTAACAGTCATCCCTAATAAAAATTATCAAACCATCCCAATGCTCCCCCATTCCTAGCCTCCTGTTGCATCAATACCCTATCCATTGTGGAACTTGGAGTTCTAGGCTTGTCCCTGTCTCCTTCTTAAGGGCAGCCACAGGCAATCTGGGTTTAGATTCCAGTTCCTTGCCTGGATGATTGTATTGGCCAACAGCTCCTCCTTACTTCTCTTCATTCAAAAATATTTATTTGAAATCTAGTGACAGACAGCACTGGGATTTGGATATCCTAATTCCCAGGCTGTCTTTCATGGGCGCCTATCAATAGTTCAGGATGGATTTGGGTCTCTCTAGTTTGCCACACTGATCCTGCACTCCCAAAGTCTTCTCTGAATGCTTTGGAGGAAGATTTAGAGAACTGACCAATGCACTAACAGAGGAGATTCTAAAAGGAGTTTTCAAAGGAGAAATTAACATGTCTTGGATATTGACAGCATTCCTACCAAAAGAAAATTGCTTAGGGCCTCCCCAGGCTTGTTTCTTGCTGGTCCCAGAGGCCTTGGGAGATTGGATATGAGTGCTGTCAAGCTCCAAGTTTGGTTCTACCCTGCCAACTCCTTTTCTCACAATCTGAACATTATCTTGATTCTCTCCGACTTGGTGAAAGGGTTTTAGCATTAGCTGTCATCTTAAATTTGAATTTCTTTTTGATCCACGGAGCTTTATTGCAATTTGCACTTTTTCCTGAAATCTGGCACTTTTCTATTGAATTCTGTTGTTGTTTTCGTTTTTTTATTTTTAATGTCTGAGTCAGGCTTTGGAGTATGCTAAAAATGGCCCAGAGGTGAGAGGTCTGGCTGTTGGTGGAATAAATAAGAAGATATATCTTAGTTCAGTGATTATATCAATAGGAAGCCTATTTTTGTGGCATCATAGGATGGTTGATTGAGACCTGGGAGGGATCATTAGATTATAAACTCCTTAAGGGCAGGGACTGTCTTTTTGTATTCCCAGTGCTTAGGAGGTACTTACTAAATGTTTATTGATTGATGGACCTTAGAGAATATCATGTGCAAAGGCCTCATTTTATAGAGAATTAAACTGAGGGCCCGAGAAATCAGGTCATGTTGACACTACAAGTAAGTGGGAGAATCAGGATTTGAATGCAAGGTGGCACAGTTGGATAGAATGCCAGGCCTGGATTCAGGAAGACTCATCTTCATGAGTTCAAATCCAACCTCAGATACTTACTAGCTGTGTGACCCTGGGCAAGTCACTTAACCCTATTTGCTCAGTTTTCTCATCTGTAAAATGAGCTGGAGAAGGAAATGACAACCCACTCCAGTATCTATGCTAAGAAAACCCCAAGTGGGGTTACAAGGGATTGGACACAACTGAACAACAATGATCTCTGACTTCAGATCCAGTTGTCTTTCAATATAGTTACTATGTGCCAGAAAATATGCTAAGCATTGTAAACACAAAGAAAAAAATCAAATACCCTTTCCATGAGTTCATGCTGTGTTTCATTCAGATATTCAGTTTCTTTGACAAGACTTTCTTGTAACTGCACAATCAAATATAAAATCTGCTTGGTTTTCAGACTCCTTCCTCACCCAACTCCTCCCACATTTCTCTTTCTAGTCTTTTTAGATTTTACATCCCTCCATCTACTTTGCAATCCTGTGACATGAGTCTCCTTGTTGTTCCTCAAACATAGCATGCCCTCTCTTGACTTTGGGCATTTTCTCTGGCTGTCCCCCCTGTCTGGATTGTTTTACCTCCTCATCTCTGCCTCCTGCCTTTCTTGGTTATGATCAAGTCCCATGTAAAATCCTTCCTAATACAAGAAGCCTTCCTTGACTCCCCATAATATTAATGCCTTTGCTCTGTGTATTAGTTCTAATTTTTCCTGTCTATAGTGTTTCTACATAATTATTTACATATTGTCTTCCCCATTAGATTGTACACTCCTTGAGGCAGGAGCTGTCTTTTGCCTTTTTTTGTAACCCCAGAACTTAGCCTGGCACAGAGTAGAAACTTATAAATATTCACTGATTAATGGCCAAATCCTGCATCCAGGACCATGTGTTACCCAAGCTATGAACTTTAAGGTGTAAATCAGGAAGAGAAACTAGAGGTTTCCTTGTCCAACAAGACTATTTTACAGAAGAAACTGAAACCCAGAAGACTGAAGGGTCATAATAAGTAAGAAAACCAACAGGGATTTCGTCCAAATTCCAAACTCATTCTTGTTTGTAACATATCACATTATCTTGTCCATTCAATATGAGAATAAAATGATAGATGACATTTCCAAAGTGCTGCAAGGTTTGCAAAATGCTTCATACACACACTATCCCCTTTGAGCAAAGAATCTTCACTTTAGAGTTGGAAGGGACATCTGAGATTGAATAAAAACAAAACCTTCATTTTACATATGAGGAAACTGAGGCTTAAAAAAAGAACAGAATGGTTGGTCCCAAGATAAACCCAAGCATTATCCATAGCCTCAAAGGTTTCAGAACCTGAAAGTTCTATCTATTATAATGCACTCATTTTACAGGGAAGGAAATTGAGACCCAGGGAAGGCAAGCTGGGCTTTCTCCTTTCTTTCCTGAGGTATTTTATCTGATTTCTTTCTTCTTTCTCATATCATAGTCTTTTGGGCCTGTACTGTGTTCTCTCAAATGCGACAGAAAGGAAAATGAAAGAGTCATAGACCTAGAACTGGAACACATGAGAAAGGTCATCTGGTTCAAGCCCTTCGTTTGGTTGGTCTGCACTAATGGAGAGAAGAGGACATATATGAGAAGTGTTGGGAAGACAGAAAAAAAAAACATTTGATCACTGTTGGGATATATGGAGTGAATATGATTACCTAGTCAAAACTCACTGGAAACATTAAAGATAGAATATCTATATCTATCTATTTACGCACACACAAACACACGTGTGCACGTATGAGTATCTGTCTGTCTGTGGGAAAGACAGAGAGAGTGCAGTTTGTTCCAAAGGCCAAGAAGGTGGTTGAAGCAGTCACCATGGCATGTTTGGAACTTGGTGAGACATCTAAGATGCCAAGGTCATCCACTGCATTCAGGGCCATCACGAGTCATTCTGACGTTATTCCTGCCACTGGACTTTGACGACTGTGGCAGAAAAAGTGAGGCTAACAACTCTGACTCACTTAAACCTAGTTCATACGCAAGTCAAGTCATCATTCTCCGATGTCACTTGTCCTCCTCATAAAATGAAGGCTGAACAGCAGCTGCGTTACTACTATCTGCTTTCACCAAAGTTCCTAATGATCTTTTAATGACCAAGTCTAATGGCCTTGAGTCAGGCTTCTTGACGTCTCTGTCCGTCAACTAGTATTTATTAAGTGCCTGCTATGGTTCTACACTCTGATGATCCAAACAAAGGCAAAAATATGATCCCGACCTTTAAGGAGCTCAGTCTGCTCAGACAACATATAAACAAGATTTATGCAGTATAAATTAGGAGTAGTCTTGGGGGGAAAACACTAAGAATAAGAACACCTAGGCAAGACCTATTCAAGAAGACTGGACTTCAGCTGAGACTTGAACGATATCAAGGGAAGTTTAAAAAGTGAAGATGAGGAGGGAGAGCATTCCAGCCAAGAGGTAGAGAAAAAGCCCAGTCTAGATATGGACTGTTATATATGAAAAACCACATGGAGGCAGTTGTCACTAGATCACAGCACTATTGATTGAACACCTTTCCTTAAAGGATATCCTCTCTTAGAAGAAGCTAGCTGATAAAGCAGGTGGGATACTGATTCCAGAGTCAAAAAGACCTGAGTTTAAATTTGACCTCAAACACTTACTAGCTATGTGATTCTGGGCAAGTCACTTAGCCTGTTTTTGCCTCATCTGTTAAATAAAAATAAAATAGAACCTACCTTTCAAGGTTGCTGTGAAGATAAAATGAGATAATTTTTAAAGCTCTTTGCAAGCCTTAAAACATTATATAAATGCTAGCTTATTGTTCTTTCTGGGTTTTCATGGCATTGTTTTTTCATGATTCTTCTATTTCTGACCAGTCCTGCTCAGTCTTCTTTGCTGAACCCTAACCCTTGTCTTTCACACTAACTATAGATCTACCACAAGGCTCTGTCCTGGACCCTCTTCCCTTTTCCCACTGTAATCTCTAATTTGATGATCTCACCTGTTCCCATAGGTTCAATTACCATATTTACTCTGGTGTCCCCAGACGGTATCCTTTCTTCTGAGATCCAGTACCCCATCATAGTTGCTAAGTGGACAGCCATAGGCATCTCAAACTCAGCATGTTTAAAACAGAACCCAATATCTTTCTCCCAACCTTCCCTGTTAACTTTTCTAATATGGTGATAGACACCACCATCCTACCCATTACCCAGGTTCACAACCAAAGTGTCATCCTCAGCTGCTCACAGTCATTCATCCACATCTGCAGTAAGTGATCAAATACTGGCTTTTTTCTGTCTCCACAACATTTCTTATATACATCCTCTTTTGACCATTCATTCAGTCATCAACCTAGTTTGGATCCTAATGACCTCTCACCTGGATTACCAAAGTAACCTTGCAATTCTTCTTCCTGCCTCAAGTGTCCCCTTGCTCCATCTACCTTCTACTCAACTGCCAAAGTGATTTTCCTGCAGGGAAGGTCTGATCATGTCACATCTCTGCTCAGAAAAAAAAGAAAGAAAACTCATACATAAAAGGAACAGCCCCCAATCTCTAATATATCTTATTGCAGGGAACTTACTCCTTGAGTTTCAGGTAAATTCTTTCCTGGCAGGGTGTTAGACCATTGAGTTTCCTCCTGGTAAGTTGTGTCTCCCACCTGATGTGATTCACAGGAGCAATGCTTGAAGATACTAACAGCTAACACATTTCATTTTCAAGCTCCCCAGGTGTTGCTGACTGAATCCAGCAGGAGAAAATGAGCCTTGGATGGGGCAAGGGTTGGCAAGATGATGACAGCTTGAATTTCCCAATTATTCAACTTTTATTTATAATGAAAGTAAGGAAAAAAAACAAAGTTATAGGTTCATTTAATGTGTAGATTTGGGTCTTACCTGCAATCTCCTAATTCAGGGG
The DNA here is from genome assembly GCA_028658325.1 of Potorous gilbertii. Lineage (NCBI taxonomy): Eukaryota > Metazoa > Chordata > Mammalia > Diprotodontia > Potoroidae > Potorous > Potorous gilbertii. The sequence goes on from CM053773.1 coordinate 215,190,928, forward strand.
GTGGGGTTTAACTGCACCTTCTAATGTAACACATAGGGTACCTAAAATGTTCCCAATGGGCTTCTACAAGACATGTGCCTATTATTTCATGGTAATCCCTAATGTTTAATCCATTTTGCGGAACCTCATACCTCTTTGGAGTGTTTCTGAAATTCATTTATTTTTAAAGTTAGCGTGCATGCCTTAGTAAAGGGTGAGATTGGACTTACATTCCGATTGCCATATATCCTAAAGTGCCTCCCAATGCCTCCCAGTATTGTTGTGAAATGGAAATGAGGTAGTGCCTTCTAATTGCAGACATATAGTTTACATAGATATATCCCTGGCTCTAGGTTGATACATTTGGAAGATTCATGCAGTGAGGGAAACATGAAATACTTACTCCTGAGTCCAAGCACTTGGGTTCAAATTCTGTCCCTAATACTACCTGGGTACCTCTATCAAAGTAGCCTTAAACAAGTCATTTTTCTTTGTTTTGCTACACTAACTCTTTGCTATGTGTCAGATACAATGATAAGCATGGAGGATAGAAAAATGAGAATATAAGATGGCTCCTACTGTCAAGGACTTATATTCTAATGATGGAAGACATAATAAAGGAGAAATAGTAGTATTGTCAGGGAGAGAGGGTTGACCAGTACAGATCTGGAGCAGCCCAGGCAGGGAGTTGGAAGGGGAATGAACAAAGTAGCTGAAACTTCTGAATGTACAGTGTCTGGGCAAGGACCCAACAGTCATCAGGTTAGCCTTAGGGTGGAGTCATCTGCAATTGGACAAGACAACTACTATGAAGGTGGAACAGACTTGAGGGGAATAAAGAATTTACTTGCTTCCTTCTCTATAGAAGGGTGAGTATGATTTGATGGCATCTGAGGTCCTTCCTAGGTCTGGATCCATGAGCCCATGATGCTGCAGCGGACCCCGATGGACATATTCCTTTCTAGTTTTGTCAAACCAGATTTGCTCCGCAGGAGAAAGACATTACAATTGCCTGGTGCTTTCTGTTGTGTTCATCTCTTTATAGCAAAGTTCAACAGTGAGATAGAATAATATTGTTTTTCCTAAACCTCATCTTTCTCTTTCCTCCCACATGAATATTTCCTTCATTCTGAGTTGCCTATTACCATCTTTGGCATACTTCCAAAATTCATCCTTACCTTGACCATTATTCATGCTTGAAAAGTTTCCCACCTCAACTATTGTAATTTCCTCTTTTATGATCTTATGTTCTCACTCTTTAAACTTCAGGGGGTCTAGGCTGAAGTAGCCAGACAATTCTCATTCCCCATCAAGTGAACTCTGTCATTTGTACTGATTCCTCAGCCTTCTCCAAAATTGATTCACTGAGGGAGTGTCACAACTTCTCATTTTTTGCCTTTCCCTCTTGGCCTCATGCCTCTTTCCTGATACTCATTTCATCGGAGCCTCTCACTATTTTGTCTCTGATTCCCTGAAAGTAGGATGGATTTTTCCTCGCAGTCTGCAGTTATAAATATGTGTAGAGCTTCTTCCAAAATACATTCATGATAGACCTCTGGGTTTGGAATCAGAAGACCTGGCTTAGAATTTTATCATGGACTGCTTACTATCATAGAACCATAGATCAAGAGTGAGAAGGGGCTTTAGAGACCGTACATTCTATGTGCTTAGTGCTGAAAAAAGTGAAGGCCCAGAGAGGTGACTTGCCCAAGACCACACAGTATCAGAAGCAGGCAGACCAAATGGTTTTCTTGATTCATTGTTTCAATCAGGGCTACCTTGCAGGGTTTTCTTGGCAAAGATATTGGAGTGGTTTGCCATTTTCTTTTGGCAAGTATTTGCCATAAAGAAACTGAGGCAAACGGGGTTAAGTGACTTGCCCAGGGTCTCAAGGCTAGTAAATGTCTGAGACTGGATTTGAACTCAGGTCTTCCTGACTCCAGATCTAGCATTCTACCAACTGAGTCATCTGGCTATGTCTATAACCTTTATCTAACCCTAATGTTTCCTGTCATACTATCTCTACTCCAGCATCTCTACCTCCTCCTCACCTAAACCTTGGAATCCTCCTGAGCCAGCTTTGATCAAATTTTACCTTAATCTACACCTCCATTGTACTTACAGGACATTTCATACTATGCTGCTACTCTGGTACCTGTTCCCCTTTTATAGCTTCCCTTTATGTATTGTTCTCTCTCACTGGAACCAAAACTGCTTGAGAGCAGAGACTGTTTTGCTTATTTTTACTTGCATTCCCTGCACTAAGTCCAACACTTAGCCTTTAGTAAGTGCTTGATATATAATGTTCTTTCTACCTATCTATCCATCCATCTATCCATCTCTCTCTCTGTGTCTATCTACCTATCTGTCTGTCTGTCTATATGTCTATCTATCTATCCACTCATTCATCTATCCATCTATCCCTTTGTGTCTACCTACCTATTCTATCTATCTATATATCTATCCACCTTTCTCTCTGTATCCATCTACTTACCTATTCTCTCTCTCCCTATTCCATCTATCTATCCATCCATCTATCAATTTCTTTGTGCCTATCTACCTACCTCTTCCATCTATCTATCTTTCTAACTCCTATTCAAGCATGCAGCAAGCATTGATTAAACACTTAATGTATGCTAGACACCATGTTAAGACTTGGGGATGCAAAGAAAGGCAAAAAAATCCCACGCTCAGTGAGTTTCCAATCTAATAGAGAAGACAACAGATAAACAACTATTTGCAGACAAAAGAAGTGCAAGAAAAATTGGAGATAATCAACAGAAGGAAGACACCTGCATTAAGGAAGGACATGAAAGGCTACTTGTAGAAGGTGGAACTTTAGCTGAGCTTTTAAGGAAGCTAGAGAAGCCAGGAGGCAGAGATAATGAGGGAGAGAGTTCTTGCATAAGAGAAAGAAATGCCCATAGTCAGAAGACTTTAAACTTCAGGGGGTCTAGACTGAAGTAGCCAGACAATTCTCGTTTCCCGTCAAGTGAACTCTGTCATTTGTACTGATTCCTCAGTCTTCTCCAAAATTGATTCACTGAGGGAGTGTCACAACTTCTCATTTTTTGCCTTTCCCTCTTGGCCTCATGCCTCTTTCCTGATACTCATTTCATCAGAGCCTCTCACTCTCTTGTCTCTGATTCCCTGAAAGTAGGATGGATTTTGTGGAAAGTACAGATAGGAATCCAGTGTCAGTGAATAGCGGAGTATATGGAGGGGAATAGGATATATGAAGACACTGGAAAGATAGAAGGGGAGCAGATTATGAAAGACTTTAAAAGCCAATTAAGAGACTAGTATTATAATAATAGACTATTAAAATAGTCTAAGCATGAAGTGATAATGAGGGTTTGGACCAAGGTATTGTCTTTGAGTAGAGTGAAGATATGTATTTGAGAAATTTGAAAGTGGAAATTTCCTTTAAAAAGGCAGCATGACTTACGGTGTGTGTGTTTGTGTGTGTGTATTGTGGTTGTACAGTTCTGTCTCACTCTTTGTGACCCTACTTGAGGTTTTCTTGGAAAAGATACTGGAGTGGTTTGCCATTTCCTTCTGCATCTCTTTTTACAGATGAAGAAACTGAGGCAAACCTGGTTAAGTTACTTGCCCAGAATCACAATCTGAGGCCAGATTTGAACCCAGAAAGATGAGTCCTCCTGATTCTAAACTTGGGACTCTGTTCTCTTCATCATCTAGGTGACCTGACAGGATATGGAGGCCTAGAAATGGAGTCAGAAAGAACTTTGTTCATATCCCACCTTCAACATCTACTGCCTGTGAAACCCTGGGCAAGTCATTTAATCTCCCTGGATCTCAGTTTTCTAATTTGTACAATTAGGAGGTTAGATTAGCTGTCCTTTGAGACAACCTATGACTCCAGATGTTTGACCTGAGGATACTTATGAGCTATGTCACCATCATTGTGCCCCTTACCTACCCTGGGTTCATCTCTTCTTCAGTTCTCTTTCTCTTGGTGATCTCTTCAGCTCTCAAGGATTCAATGATATCTTTATGACAAGGAGTTTCAGATCTACTTATCCAGCTTTAACTTCTCTACTGATTTCCAGTCTATCACTTCCAATGACCTACTAGACATTTTGAACTGGATGTCCCATAGACATCTTAAATTCAACATGTCAAAAACTGAATTCATTATCTTTCTCCCAAAACTTCCCCAAATCAACTGGGCTCCCAACCTAGATATCAACTTCTAATCCTCACTTTTTCACACACTCCCGCACTCCACAGTCATTCAGTTGCTAAGACCTGTTGATTTAACTTCATAACATTTTTCCAATGTGTCCCCTTGTCTCCTCTGACATTGTAACCAGCCTGGTAGAGGCTCTCAGCTCTTCACACCTAGAATACTGCAGTGTCTTCTAGTGGGTCTGCCTGCTATAAGTCTCTCCCCACTCCAGGCTATTCTCCACTCAGTGGTCAATTGATCTTCTAAAATTCAGGTCTGATTATATCACCACCTATTCAATAAACTCCAATGGCTCCCAATCATCTCCAAGATCAATGATGATATTCTATTTTGGTCATTCAAAACTCTTCATTGTGCACCATCCCCCATCTTTCCAATCATGTTACACCTTACACCATCTCCCCCTTTTACATGCCCCCCCCAAACTCTGTGATTCAAGGACATTGGCCTTTGTGTTGCTCCTTGAACAAGATACTCCATGTCTTAGCTCTGGGTGTTTTCATTGACTTTTTTATGTCTGTAATGCTCTCCCTTCTCACTTCTATACCTTATGTCCCCTGATTTCTTTTCCTAATACCTACCTTGTACAGGAAGCTTTCCCAACCCCTCTTAATTCTAACGCCTTCCCTCTGTTGATTATCTCGAGTTTATCCCATATATTGCTTGTTTGTACACAGATGTGGTATGTTGCTTCTTCCATTTGATTGTGAGCTCTTTGAAGGTAGAGACCATCTTTGGCCTTTCTTTTTATCTCCAGCACATATCACAGTGCTTGACGCAAAATAGGTATTAGGTGGCACAGTGAATAGAATGATGTGTCTGGAATCAGCAAGACTTGAGTTCAAATCCACCCTCAGAGATTTATTAGTTGTGAAACCTGGATAAGTCACCCTCCTCTTTGGCTTCAGCTCCTCATAACTGTGCCAGAGAAGGACATGGCAAATTGTTCTAGTACCTGTTCTGAGAAAACCTTAAATTGGGCCAGGAAGAGTCAGCAATGACTGAAAACAACTGAACAAAATAAAATAAGTGTTTTTCAACTGCCTGACTTGTAAAATATGGGTGTGGGGATGAGATGAGGGCTGGACAAGATCCTTTCTAAGATTCCTCTAAAAGGATGACCTCCACGAGTTTACTGTCATATCCCTGTTAGTAAAAATAAAGCAAGATTAAAAGGTAAAACAAAACAAAAAAATACCCTTTTAGCATGTATCCCCAGGGGAGCCTAGGGATAGGTATGGGATTTGTGATTTCATTGCTGTAGGAAACTCCTAGATGAAAAAATTTATTTTACCAGTGTCAGGCACCTTTTCTGCAATTTAGAGACTTAGAGATTTCCCTGGGGCACTAAGAGATTAAGAAAATTGCTCAGTCACAAAGTCATGGTGGGTCAGAATTGTGAGCTAAAGTCTGATCTACCAGACGCTGAGGCTATACATTTTACACAAATTTTAACTTAATTACAAATTCCATATTATACTACATTATAAAATTTACATAAAATAGAAATGAAGAAAAGGTGATATAATGATGAAATAAAATTTGATTCTAGAGGCAATAGTGAGCCATTGGAGTTTATTGAAAAGGGGAGTGATGTTGTTAGACCTGTGCTTTAGGAAAATCACTTTGGTGGTCCTGTATGTGGAGGATAGATTAGAGAGTGGAGAGATTTGCAACAGAAAGACTAATTAAGAGATTATTACAAAACTTGAGTCAATAAGTGGAGAGGGCAGGATGTGGGTAGAGAGAACAGGACAGATATGAGTGATATTGTAGATATAGCAATGACAATATTTCACAATTGTTTAGATTTATGGAGTAGATAAAATAGAGGAGTCAAGGATGACATCAAGGTTGCCAACCCTGGTGACTGGGAGAATGATGGTGACCCTGATATAATAGAGAAGGTGAGAAGTGAAATTATCTGGGGCAGGGTAGGAGCAGGGAGAGAACAATCCCAATGATAACTGCATTTTATTCCAACCCACCTATGCCTGTGTGTCCTATGCAACTCACTCTGTCTAGCCCTTAGCACAGTGACTGGCATATGGTAAGAACTTAATAAATGTTTCTTGACAGATTGTCCCATGGGAAAATGAAGGGGAGGTGGGGCTCTTGCTTCCAGGCCACTATCCTTGAGTCTGTCTTGCAGCAGATTCTCTAGGGATATAGAGATGCTGGGGGGTAGGGTGGTAAATGAGGAAGAGGAGAAGGGAGGCCTGGAGTTTACCCTTTGTAGCTCTTGTGGGCTCCTGGATCTTAGTTCATGGTTGCTCTAAGGGATCAAAGCGCAGGGTAGCTTGGGGGAGGCCAGCGTTTGGAGGCGATGGAGTGGAGGACTATTGAACAAAGCTGGATGGAGAGATAGTAGAGATGTGTCAGAGACATGCCCACAATGGTGTTGGGTAGAGGGTGGGAAGCAAACCCCTTGAAATAACACCACCAGCCCTTTCAGACTGGGGGATGGCCTCAACTTGGAAATCACCTCTCTAAAACATGATTTTAGAGAAATACATTATCAAGATTTTTCTAAAACTTTAAGATTTGTCCCCAGAGGTAATAATTCTATATCATAAATACTTATCACCTGAGTGTTTTCCTTACAACCTCTCTGTAAGGCAACTAGAGGGTACAGTGGATAGATCACTGATCTTGGGGTTAAGAAGGCCTGAGTCCAAATTTGGATTCAGATGCTTGCTAGTTGTATGACCCTGAACAAATCACTTAACCTTTCTCTGCCTCAGTTTCCTCAATTGTAAACAGGAATAATAATAGCACTTGCCTTGCAAGAGTGTGAGAATTAAAGGAGATAATGTTTGTGTACTTAGCACAATGCCTGGCATAGCATAATTACTTAATAGTTTATTTTGTTCCCCCAAACTTTCCTTCCCAAAAGGTAGGCAAACAGTGAAAGAGCTACTATCTCCATTTAATAGTTGAGGAAGCCCAGGTACTTTGAGATTTATTGATTTGACCAGGGTAAACCAACTAGTTACTGTCCAAATTAGGATGGAAACCACGGTTTCTTCTGGTCCCAAGTACAGCACTCTTTCACTTAACCCATGTATGTGATTATTTCTGATAGCATCATCCGACCGTAATGTTGAGGGTATCCTTAGAGATAACCTAATCCAACTGCCCCTCTTTAACAAATGAGGAAAATGAAGCCCAAAGATATATTCTTTTCTAATTTTCATTTTTATTTAAATTTTATAAGATACTTTGTATCATATGTGCTTATAATGTTAAGAATCGAAAAGATACAATGAGGGGCGGAGCCAAGATGGCGGAGTAGAAAGACACACCTATGCTAGGTCCAAACCCACAGCCCATAGATTTCCTGTAAAAAGAACTCCTGACAAATTCTGGAACAGTGGAAGCCACGCAGCAACACAGTGAAGGAGATTTCCGTTGCAGAGC
>CM053773.1:215199039-215242535 GCA_028658325.1 Potorous gilbertii
GATATGGGTAATTAGATTATCCAGTGTATTGGGGAGGGGGGAGGGGACAAATGGGGAGAAAATTTTGGAACCCAAAATCTTGTGAAAATGAATGTAAAAAGTTAAATAAATTTATTTAAAAAAAAATAATGTTAAGAATCATCAACTCTCAAAGTGAGAAGAGACCTCAAAGACCTCAAATTGTACCAAGTTTGATGTAAAGGAAAGAGTCCTAGATTTGGAGTGGGAAGCTCTGGGTTCAGATCTTGTTTCTTCTATTACTGCCTGTGTGGTGGTGGTTTTGGTCAGTTATTTAAGTCGTGTATGACTCTATGACCCCATCTGGGATTTTCTTGGCAGGCATACTAGAATGGTTTGCCATTTTCTTCTCCAGCTCATTTTACAGAGGAGAAACTCGAGGAAAACAGGGTGGTGTGATCTTTGGCAAGTAATTTTACCTCTCTACCTCAGTTTTCTAATCTATAAAAAGTAGGGTAAGGTAAACTACATGATATCAATGGCTCTTCCTGCTTTGAAATCTCTGATCTGACATGGCCACCTGACTTCTGCTTGCTGAATACCGAAAATGCAGTCATTACATCTTGAGACAACCATTTTGTTTTTGTACAGCTCTTGTTGTTAGAAAGGTTTTCTGGACATAGAGTCTAACTGTGTCTCTCTGTGACTTCCTCTTATTCCTATTGGTTCTGACCTCTGGGACCAAGTTAACCAAGTTATTGCAAAAGTCTTCTAAGTGGTGTCCCTGACTCAAGTCTCTCTCCATTTCCATCCATCTTCCACAATCTGCCAGAATGATTTTCACAAAGTAGAAGTCTAACTGTCCTTTTCCTGCTCAAAAAATGCCAGTGATTCATTATTGCCTCTATGATAAACTCTCTTCTGTTTGACATTTAAAGTACTCCAAAACTCAGCGCCAATGTGTCTTTCCAGTCTTACTACACAGCACTCGACTCCATGTTCTCTGAGGTCTAAAGAAACTGGCCTTCTTACTGTTCTCCATTCACAACCTTCAATTTACCACCTACACACCTAACTGTCCTTTATTCCAGGAATGTTCTCCTTCATCCTCTCTGTCCCTTAGACTCCCTAGCCTCTTTCAAGACTTGGTTGAAGTACCCACTTCTACATGAACCTCTCCTGATGACGCTAGTTGTTGTGGTCTCCTTAAAACCCTCTGTACTGATTTTGCAGACATTGATGATAATATGGTATTTAGAACACCACCTGGCCCACAGTCAGCACCAGATAAATGCTTTCTCTGTCCATAAGTGCATGCTCTCTCTTCTCAGGGGAATGTAAGCTTCTTGAGGACAGGGACTGCCTCTCTTCTTCTTTTGTATGCCCATCATCTATTTCAGTGCTTGGCACATAGTAGGCACTTAACCAAACCTTGTTAAATGATTTATTGAATGCCTCTTTTTACTTGCTAATGTAGATTTCTTTGAATATTGCTCCAATTCCCTTATCTCTGTCCCACCCCTACCCTCAGGCTTCTCTCTTTGAAAAATTTATTTTATTTTTAATTTATGGAATAAAACCAGCGTTTCCATAACATAATAGAATAAAAAGATGATTACACATGAAACTGCAAATCTATTATGTACAACCTGCTCTTCCTTTTAAATATATAATAAAGTTATCATGTAAATTTCTTTTCTTCCCCTTTTTTGTTCTTCTCAGATTTTTCTCCTCAGCGTAGGAATAGAAAACTCGAGACAAGAATAATACTAAAGAAAAGAGATTATACATCTTTACTGATGAATAGGTCACCACAATTTCTACACGGTACATTTGAAAAAAAAGAATTTCAGAGGTGGACAGGGTTTTAGTGGCCATCTATCACAACACATACCCCTTCCCAAAGAATTCCCTTTAGGATAGACCCAAACAAATTATCATTCAGTCTTTGCTTGAAGATCTTTAGTAGGAGAGGGAATTCCATTACCTCTCAAGGCATCTCATTACACTTTTGGTCAGTTCTGTTAATAAATCAACCTTAATCTGCCTCCTTGCTAGCCTCAGCCATCACTCTTAGTTCCACCTCTGAGTCTAAACAGAATAAGACAATCCTTTTTCCACATGACAACCTTTCAAACACTTGAAGACAGCTATCTTGTGCCCCCTGAGTCTTCTCTTACCTGGGATCTTATCCATTGTCCTTTCTTTCATTGTGTGAGATATGAATTCGAGAATCTCCTTCATCCTGCTCCCTGCCCTCTAGCTACTCTCCACTTATCAATTCACTGAACATTGACTTAATGTATTCCAAGTGGCCAATTACAGAATCTTGTATGACAATCTGTCCAATGATGGTCTGGTTGATACCTTTCTTTCTTCATTGCCAAAAATGAGAGGTGCAGATGTTCTGGGTAGAGTGGAAAGGGTAGAACTGAGAGTCTACTAGAAACATGCATTCCCTGTAGAGAAACTCAGTGCTGTACTTGTCATTCTGTTCCCACATATTAGATTATGTGATATGTAATTATGCAATCTCGACTGTATATTTAAGCACAGTTATTTCCCATCACTTTTCTAGGCCAATTTCTTCCTTGATTTCTTGGCTGGGCCCTGAAAAGCTCTTGTGTTTCCTTAAAATAAAAATTAATGGCTTTTCAGAGAACTCCATAAGCACGATGATGTGTCTCACAGGAAGGATTTCATTATCACTAAGTTTCCAAGTACTGCGCTTGTTACCAAAACTAGTCTTAATTGGCACTTATTGGATTTTTTTTCTTTTCTAATTTGGGGCTCTTGCTAAAAAGAGAATAAAATTAAAACCTTGAAGTTCTCAGCACCAAGGGGTTTGGGTTTGGGTTTGGTTTTAATTCATAACAAACATCCTATTGTAAGGCATGATCCTTCCAGAACCAGGCAGAGACCTCTTTTCAGGTGAATGAAAAGGTTTCTGCCTTTCAACTGGAGCATCATCTAACCTGGGAGATGACACTAAGTAGTCAAGAAATTCATTTGAATATTGTTCTCTTTGGAATTAGGGTAGTATCATTCTTGTCTATGCAAAACATAGTTCAATTTAATTAAGCAAGAAAGTTATAAAATATATCTAATGTATGCCAGGCCCTGTGCTAGGTGCTAAGGACCCAAAGGCAAAAGACCATTAGACTGTGAGGTTTTTGAGGGCAGGAAGTATTTTTACCTTTTTAAAAATAGCCCCAGTACTCTGGTACTTAGCACAGTGCCTGATACAGCGTAAGTCCTTCACAGATTCCCATTCACTGGATTTGACCAGCTAAACCCTGCTGTTGAGGAACTGGGAAATATGGGATTTAAAAAAATAAGAAAACATAAAAATATCTGAGAAGGAAAAGGATACTCAAGTACTAAAGGTTTCAGGAGTGACTCTCCTGGAAGGCCATACCGGAGATAAATCTTGAAGGAATAAAAGGATTTTAAGAGGAGAAGATGACTAACATTTGCCTTCTAATCATGGGGAAGAGGCCCAGGCAAAGGCCCAGAGAGAGAACGTGGAATGCCAAATTCCAGGAAGAGCAAAGAGCCTAGTTTGGTTGGTAATTATAGTACATAAAGAGGAATAACTACAAATGCTTTGGGAAAGGGAAAGGAGTGCCAGCTTCTGAAAGGTTTGAAAGGCCAGCTGAGGAGTTGGAACATTATGTTGGAGGTAATAAGGAATCATGGAAGAATCTTGTCTCAGTTTTCAATGCTTTACTCATGTATATATAAAAACACATGTGGATATACAAATATCTAAACGTTTTCAGTGAGTCCACTGTGGCAATATTTTATGTTGCAATACTCATTGGTGCATTCAATTTTAACTTTATATATAATATATATTATATATTTATATTATATATTTATTTATGTAAATATATATTATATTTATTTATTTATGTAAATATATTTATATATAACTTTATATATACCTTTGGCTTAGAATTTAAGACTGTTCATGATCCCTTTTCCTTGAAAGAAGCAAGAGATGCTAAGGGGCAGAGTGAGGTAGTGGATGGTTAAACCAGAAATGGAGCATAGATTTCCCATCAATTTCACAGTTGAAAAAATAGAAGGGGTAGAAGGAACCAAGGGGTTGGGATGAGAGACAGTAAGACTTGGAGACTTACTTAAGCTTTCCATTTCTCTTTCTTCTGCTTATGGCACAAAAACCACTCTGGATGGAGTCAAAAGAATAGGTACAAATTCTGACTCTATCATTTAATACCTGTATTAACTTGAATGAGTCTTCATCTATAAAATGAAGTGGTTGGATTAGACAATCTCCAAGGTATCCTCCTGCTCTAAATCATAATCCTTTTCCCTGTTCTCTCCCTTTGGGACTCCATTTTACTAAAGCTGGTCTCAACTAGGTTAAAATTAAATTAGATGAAATTAATATTACAATAAATAGCCACACAATGACAAGCAAATAGACTTAACATTGAAGAAGGAAATAGTGTGATATAGTAAAAAGGGTACTGAATTTAGTGTCAAAAGGCTTCAGTTTCTATCTCAGTTATGCAAGACCTGTGTGGTCTTGGGCAAGCCATATAAATTCTTCAGACCTTAGTTTCCTCACTTGTAAAATGAGAACATTGGACTGGTGTATCAATTGATCAACAAATATCTGTTAATTACCTTTTATATGCTAGGAACTCAGGATATAAAGATAAAAATGAAATACTCCCTGCCCTCAAGGAGCTTACATATAATTGAGGTGGAAGGCATGTACATATTTGAGTGCATTAAAAAATTAGAGAGATAGATGGATAGATAGAGCTCCCATATATAATTATGATTTCTAATAAACAGCATATTCTATGTGTTATATTAGACTCTCATGAAATAATAGCCTTATTTGTAGGATGTGATGGTAGAAGTCTACCTCTGGTGAAATCCTAAACATATTGGCCAATCCTAGCAATCCTAAATCCAAGTAACCACATGCCAGTAAGGAACTGTGCTATCAATTCAGTCTCTAGCCCTCACTCTAGTTGGGTGCCTAGTTCATTCCTGATGAGTTTCTCTCTACCCAGGTCGATGGGGTGCTCATGATTTATATACTGTCCTTCTGGAATCCAAGGATCTCTCCCTCCTCTCTAGCCTCTGTTAAAAAGGGAAACGTCTCCTGTCTCTTTAAGGGTAAACAAAGCAAATTTTTTCCTTTTCTCTTTCTCCTACCCAGTTATTAGTCACATTGGTCAAGGTTGGTGGTCACCAGGTTTTCTTTACATCAGTGAGACTAAAGATATAAGTAATGAAATGGCAGAGATCCACTGGGGAAACAAATTGCTGGGAATGTCAGCTCCTTGGGCTGTCAGAGAGAGGGAACAGTCTAGTTTTCTTCTCTTCATTACGCCTCCCATTTTCAGTAAGTCAGAAAATAAAGAAGTGTCAGTTGGATAGTTAGTGGAGCTCAGCAAGCAGGGAGAGAAAGGAAGGTATAATATGTTGAGTTTTTTGGTGTTCTATGGCCTATTACTTTCTCTTGTTTAAGCATGGGCTATCCTGTCCTCATACCTGTCCTCCTCTAGGCCTTCAAAATTTCTCCTCTGGGATCTTCTGCAAAGCCTATCTTTTATCCTGTTTCATTTGCCTAGATGCCTGTTTCAAATTTTATTTGCCTAGATAAGATAAACCCCAGCAACCCTATCTCTTTCCCAATGTATTACTCCAGTATCATGGAAGGGAGGTACATAAAACACACATTAGTACATAAAATGGAGGGGAGGAGATTAGAAGCTTATAGAAAGGTATTGTACCAGCTAGGGATGCTTTGATCACAAGGAGCAGGAAAGGAAATCCACCTTGAATGTTGAAGAGTTCATTAATCTCTCCAAAGCTCCCAAGAAATGATCATCCCAAAGGAAGACCTTTAATGGTAATGAAACTTTAATTGGTATTCCCTCATCTTTTCTTTTTCCTCTATTTCTTATTATCCTCTCTTTGTATAACCCCTTCCACTTTAAGGATCTTTTGTTTAATTTATGTGGGTTCTCCCTCCACTAATGGCCTCTAGTTTGCTGCCACTGGTTACTGGTAATTACAACAAACACAGTCACTGATGCTTCTGCCACATTCTATGTTTTACAAAGCACTTTTCCATTCATTATCTCATGTGAATCTCATACTTTGTTGCATTAATGCCATAGATATTAATATCCCCATTTCACAGATGAGAAAACAGACTCAAAGATACAAAAATACTTGGTCACTAAGTAGCAGAGAGAGATCTAAACCCAGAGCTATTTGACTACAAATTAACCCCTTAATCCACTGCAATAAATTGCCTCTCGGATCATGTATATGCTGGTCAACTGCCCTGCCCCAATGCATACACAGAAACAGGCAGATATAGACAGACAGACAGACAGACACACACACACACACACACACACATACACATAAACACACACACAGCCCCCTAATGCCTTTCCAGTGAATCTGAAGCTTCATCCTCTTAAAGATTTTTTTTCCTTAAATAGCTTAGTCTACCTTCTAATTAGCTGCATTGAGCAGGTCTCCACATCAGAAAGCCCTTGCACAGTTAAGGAAGAAGCTGGATGGTATAAGTAGAGGGGAAGACAATATATGATATTTGACAGATGGTAGAACAAGGGTTCTGAGAAATATTTGGTGATTGGTCATGGGTGAATAAAAGGAAGCCTTGTCTTTCTGTAACTGGAAGGGAAATAGAAGGTGAGAGCATAGCAAGCTATTGCCTGTCTTTCCATTACGATGTCTGGTGGAGAGCCAAAGCAACACAGCCCACTTCAGGGAATGGCAGAGGGATCCTGGGACCTAGAGAGAAGCCACCTGGTATGATAGAAAGAACACTGGTATAGGTGACAGGATTTGGGTTCAAATGCTGGCTCTGCCCCTTACTGTGTGACCTTGGCCAAATAAGTTTACTTCCCTAACCCTCAGTTCCTTCCTATGTAAAATGAGGGCTTTGAGTGGGATGGTCTCTAAGTTCAAACATCTGTGTATCTATGGTCCCATGTATAAAAGGTTTTTTTTTTCCTTATCTTTAGAATCCCTATCTAGAAAATGAAAGAGATAAACTAGATAACCTTTCAAGGGCCTTTGCAGTTGGAATTCTATCACCCTATGATCCTGTGAGTTAATGTCTAATAGCACAGGAGGAAGAAAAAAGAAGGAAGAAAAGGGAAAAAGGACAAAAAAAAGAAAAAAGTAAAGGAGGAAGAGAAGTAGAGAGGAATGACAGAGGAAAGAAAGAAGGGAGAAAGGAAGCCAGGAAAGAGAAAAGAAGGAAAAAAAGATGAAAGAAAGGAAAGGAAAAGGAGGAGGGAGAGAGGGGGAAAGGACCAAAGGAAAAACTCACATTTATTAAGTGCTTACTATGTGCAAACCATTGCGCTAAGTGCTTTACAAATATTATGTCTTTTGACCTCATAACAACCCTGTGAATAGGGACTATCATTATTTACATTTTATAGCTGATGGAACTGAGTCTGACAGATATGAAGTAACTTGCCCAGGGTCACACAGCCTGCGGCTGTCAGAGGCAGGACTAGACCCTAGACTGTCCAAACTCTGAGTTAAATCCTCTCCTCAACTAAACCACATTTCTAAAAACAAGCAGCTGAGGTAGTTGAGCGAGTGCTGACATTAGAGTTAGGAAAACAAGTTCGAATCCTGCCTCAGATACTATTTGTATGACCATACTTACAAGTCACTTAACTTCCTGAGACTTCACTTTCCTTATCTATAAAATGAACAGATTGCACTTTGTGGGTGAATAAAAGGTTTGTGGTTTGTAGAAATCCCTTCCAACTATGAGTCTCTGATCCTATGAATAACAACCACAAACTCAACAAACCATATTTACAAAGCACTTTAAGGTTTGTAAAGCAGTATTCTCCCAGTGACCCTGTGAGACAGCTAGAGCAAATATTATTTCTCCCATTCAAGAGAAAAGGAACATGAGACTCTGAAGGATTCCGCACAACACAGAATTCTAACCCTGGTTTCTCTTGACTCATCATTCAGCATATCTTCTATTGTATCGCAGGACTTCTCTCACTCTACATGGTATGTAGTGTCTGTGTCAATTATGCTTACCTTATAGATGATAGATTGATGGGCAGAGAGGCTAAATGGAGGTATTAAGCCTCATATATTTATATGTAATCTCTCTCTCTTTCCCTCTCTCTTTCTCCTCCCTCCTCTCACCCGATTTTCCCATGCCCCCCCACTCCCATTCCATACTAGGGTCTTGGAATAGCCTTTGCCCTCAGAAAGTTCACATTTCACTGGGAGGAGTCACTGTAGATGTAAATAAAATGTCCCTTTTTTTCTTTGTATATTCACTACCTAGAACAAAGGGTGGCATGTAGGCATGTAGTAGATGCTTAATTAATGTTTGTTGACTGACTTATTGATAGAAATCCACAAAATCGTCCCTCAGATGAGTTAGTTTGGGGGTGACCCTACGTTCTTGACCCTCTGTGGAACTCTGACTCTAATGTGACTGACAGGTCTTACAAGCTCAATAGGTCTAAGTATGATCATTCAGTCAGTCACTCAATCATTTAATAAGCATTCATTAAGCCCCTCCTATGTACCATCCTTTCACAAAACATAAAACTTATCACACTCTGAAGCTACAACACCAATGGGCCTCTGCCTAAGGGCTCCTCTGGACCCTCCTAGCTTTAGAGTGATCAAAATTAGCTGTTGCTATTTCCCACCCAGCCTGATGTCTTTCTTATTCTTGACCTCATTAAAGAGACCATACCCTGGATACATTTTAAACAGGCCTATTCAATAAATGGGTCATTGCCTCACCGTAAGTGACTACCTGTATGGACCTTGACCTAAAGGGCCCAATGTCTCCCAGTGCATCCTGATGAATATCTGGTCGCTGGATTCAGATGGCTCTGGAGGAGAAGTGAGGTTAGTGACCTTCACAGCCCTCCCTAACTCAAAACAAAGTCAAGTGCAAGTCATGTCATCATTTTTCTGATGGCATGGTCTTCTTTGGCAGCAAAGGATGAACACAATCCTATGCACCAAACGTTGTTAAGCATGAAGGAGAATCTGGAAAGGCCTCATGAAGAAGGTAGAATCTGAGCTGAGTCTTAAAGAAAGCCAAGGAAAAGCCAGTCACCATGCTAAGCACTGAGGATGCAAAGAGAGGCAGATCCCAGAGTTCCTACATGCAGAGTTCACATTCTACTGGAGACATAACATACAAGCAACTTGGTGCATAAGATGTATACAGAGTAAATGGCAGGTGATCTCAGAGGGGAAGGATGAGGGGGTCAGGGAGAGATATTGAAAGAGGTCTTCTGAAGAAGGTAGGTTTTAAGCTGAGCTCTGAAGTAAGTCTGTGTCAGTTATCCAAGGTCCAACTGGGCCCAGTATAGAGAAGGATAACGCCAGACAGTGAGCCAATAAGACACAAATATTTTACTAAAGAAACCTACGATACTGACCAGCACTAAACTTGAAATCAGGTGACCAGGGTCCAAGCACCTCTGCTGATGTTTCCTACCTATATGACCTTGAGTAAGTCATTTCACTTCCCTTTAACTTCTTCCCTTAACTTCTCTCATCAATAAAAATGGAGGAAATAGCATCTACCTCACAGGGTGGTTGAGGATCAAATGAGGCACCATGTATAAAATACTTTGCAAAACAAAACAGTGAGAATGATGATGATCATTCTCTGAGATTCCTTCAAGTTCCATACGTATGGTTCTTTGATCCTACATAGAAGGGATATTCTATTTGGCTGAAGTTTTAATGGTGCCATGACTCACTTTAGAAATTAAACTGGCTAAAAACAAGTTCTTCTATCAGCTTATTTACTTGTCATTTCCTCACTCCCCCTTTCTCTCTCTCTCTCTCTCTCTCTCTCTCTCTCTCTCTCTCTCTCTCTCTCTTTCTCTCTCCCCCTTCTCTCTGTCTCTCTCTGTCTGTCTCTCTCTGTCTCTCTCTGTGTCTTTCTGTCTCTCTCTCTGTCTTCCTGTCTCTCTCTCTCTCTCTCTGTCTCTGTCTTTGTCTCTGTCTCTCTGTCTCTCTCTCTCATTCTCTCTCTGATAAAAATTGAGTGCAACAAACAAATTTCTGCTGTAGCTTCCCTATCCAACTCAATGTGAATTCATTCAGTTTTGTTCCCCAGGTATATGACTCCCATATCCCAACCCCCCAAAGCCCCACCCAATTCCCATCTGCATAAACTCACAGAGATTACCAAATCTTCTCCCTTGAAAGCTAAGAAAACAAGAAAAGACTAGTAAATTGCTTTTGGAGAATGGTGAAAAATGCCCTCTCTCACAAGGATCATCATTTTAAATAAAAGCTGAACCTGGGTGAATGCCAGGGATATAACTCATTGGTCTTCAGAGGAAATCAGTGAGAACCTGTGCAAGTCCCTCAGGAGGGAATGATGCTGATCTACTTGGTGAGTTCTGTTCTCTAAGTGGCTCTGGAATTGACAAATAAATACTCAGATATTGATCATCCATGAACAGAAGCTAGTTCATTACTGTGATCAAATAGGGTAAAGAGAGGGCAGAAGCTAGTCATTGGTCATTGCTCCTCTCAGATCCTTAGTTTCCTTTTTCTGTAAAATGAGAAAGTTGTGTAAGGTTATCTCTAAGGTCTCATTCAGATGAAAATGAATGATTCTGAAATCAATTACCAGATGCCTGAATATCTTGCATTTTGGAGAAGGGACATAGTAATAATGGAAACCTTTGGAGTCAGGAGTTTTAATCATCAGTGAACTTTATAATGAATGAAAATTAAATGTGGACCCATGGTTTGAGAAAGAGAGTGACACAGAGACCAAGAGAGGGAGAGAAGGAGGAGGGGAGAGAGAGAGAGAGAGAGAGAGAGAGAGAGAGAGAGAGAGAGAGAGGGAGGGAGGGAGGGAGGGAGAGAGAGAGAGAGAGAGAGAGAGAGAGAGAGAGAGAGGGAGGGAGGGAGAATTTTTCTGGCCATTGGGAATCCCCTGTCAGAGAAAAAGAGGGTAGAGAAGAGAAAAACATAATGTGCTAGGGTCTGATTTCCAAATGAAATCATCCATTACCCTTTCTTAACTGTCCACAAGATGAGAGGAGACTTCAGACAGCTAGGCAGGGCAGGTTTTAATTTATTCTGCAGAAGATTTCTTGTGTCTAATTCTCTCATATCCATGGAATTGAAGTGGAAACAGAGAGGTGTTTGAAATTTTAAGAGTCAGCATCAAATTGCAAATGATACTCTTTGTGATAAACAGAGAATGAAGGGGATCTAATAAGGAAATGGTGGAAGCCAGGATGAAGTGCCCTCTCATGAATGCTTCAATTTAGTAGCCTTTCTGCTACTGGTATGCAGAGAAAGTATGTGTATGTATTCATCCTTTGTTGCCGAAGAAGACCATGCTATCAGAGAAATGATGACATGACTTGCACTTGACTTTGTTTTGAGCGTGGGAGGTCTGTGCAGGTCACCAGCCTCACTTCTCCTCCAGAGTCATCTGAATCCAGTGACCAGAGATATTCATCAGGATGACTGGAGATGACCCAGGATGAGGCAATTGGGGTTAAGTGACTTGCCCAAGGTCACACAGCTAGTGAGTGTCAAGTGTCTGAGGTGAGATTTGAACTCAGGTCCTCCTGACTCCTGCACTGGTGCTTTATCCACTACACCACCTAGCTGCCCTGCAGAGAAAGTAATGTATTACTGAAGAAACCAAGATGGGAAGCAGTGTACTCCAATGGAAAGTGCCCTGGATTTCATGTCAGAGGATGTGAGTTCACATCCCAGCTCTACCACTTGTTGCCTTAGTGATCATGGTCAAATCAATTTAAGCCTCTGGGCCTCAGTAACCTTCTCCTCTAGAAAAAGAGGCTTTTATGTCAAATGACCTGTAAGGTCTCTTCAATCTGAATCTCTGATCCTCTAATGTTTTTTTATTCATAAATTTTGCGGAGTGTGTGTCTGTAAGGCCATTGGGATATCATTAAGCAGTTGGGAAGGACTTTTTTTGCCCTCTAGTTATTTAATTCTATTATAAAAAATGTTGCATCTTTTGATAGGATTATAGAATTCCAGGAGTAGGATTATAGAATTCCAGGAGCATTATAGAATGCCATTGAGATCATCTCATATAACCAATTCCTTTTATTTTTTTTTTACAAAGAAGGAAACTGAGCAATCCAATGGGATTGTGGGTCTTTCCCTAGATCATACCACTTTGGAAGGGGCAGCTAGGTGGTGCAGTGGATAGAGCACCAGCGCAGGAGTCAGGAGGACCTGAATTGAAATCTCACCTCAGACCCTTGACACTCACTAACTGTTTGACCTTGGGCAAGTCACTTAACCCCAATTGCCTCATCCTGGGTCATCTCCAGTCATCTTGATGAATATCTGGTCACTGGATTCAGATGACTCTGGAGGAGAAGTGAGGTTGGTGACCTACACAGCCCTCCCTCACTCAAACCAAAGTCAAGTGCAAGTCATGTCATCATTTATCTGATGGCATGATCTTCAGAAACAAAAGACAAACACACTACCTTGGAAGAACCAAACACTTTCAAACTCCCAGAACTAGATGGAAAAGCAGGAGTGTAAAAAAGTTTAAAACTTGAGAGATTGTCCCTCCTCCCCATATGATGGGAAGACAGCCCAACATTAACATAAAATTCCAGATAAAGAAATAGAGTAGGAAAATGAGCAAGCAACAAGAAAAAAGAACCACACCATAAAAAACTCAAAAGAAGATAATGAAGTCAAAACAGCTACAACCAAAGCACCTCAAAAAGCAGAATTGACCTAAACTCTTAAGTTAAGAACCTGGGGACATATAAACATAATCTTAATTAAAATGCAGTGAGTTTGCTATTTGTAGGGATGGTTTATATCTTCATCATGCCTGTCATCTCAACTTAAATGTTTGTCTTACCCTTTCTATGATGACATTAAAGTTACTTTTTCTGTAATGAAAAAAAAATAGTATTGGTCAAATGGAAAAAGAGATACAATATTCACTGAAAAAAATAATTCCTTCAAATTTAGAAGTGGACAAGTAGAAGTTAGTGACAACATGGGACATCAAGAAAAAGTTAAACAAAGTTAAAAGAATGAAAAAAATAGAAGAAAATGTGAAATAATTCATGGGAAAAACAACTGAATTGGAACAAATATTGAAGACAGATAATTTAAGAATTATTGGATAACCTGAAAGTCATAGTCAAAGAAAGAGTCTAGACATCATCTTTCAAGAAATTACTAAAACAAACAAAAAAAAGAACATTTCTCTAGTGTCCTAGAACCAGAGGGTAAAATGTAAAATAGAAATTGAAAGAATCGACCAACCACACCTTGAAAGAGATCCCAAAATGAAAACTTCCAGAAATATTATAGCCACATTCCAGAGCCCAGAGGTCAAGGAAAAAAGATTTCAAATAGCCAGGAAGAAACCATTCAAATATAGCAGAGCCACAGGATCACAGCATATTTAGCAGCTTTAAAGGAGTGAAAGGCTTAAAATACCAGCTAGGGTTACAACTAAGTATGATTTTATAAAACATTATACCTTATAAAACTGAGGATACTTTCATGGGGGAAAGCAGACATTCAATGAAATAGAAGAATTTTAAGTATTCCTACTTAAAAGACCAGAGCTGAATAAAAAAATCTGATCTTCAAGGACAAGACTAGAGAAACATACGAAGATGAACAAAAAAACAAGAAAGAGAAAACAAGAGATTCAGTAAGTTTAAACTGTTTATTTCCCTACATGGCAATATGATATTTGCAACTCTTAAGAACTTTACACCATAAGAACAATTAGATGAAGTGTGGGTGGGAGTTGTCTGTGATGGGATGATATCCAAATTAATTAGAAACTAAACAATCTAATCCTAAAGAATAAGTGATAATTGCAATAATAAGCATTATCTACAAGGGGGATAAACTAGAAGCTTTCCCGGTAAAATCAGGAGATCAGAAAGGATGCTTATTGTCAACATTATTATTAAATATTGTACTAGAAATTCTAGTTATAGCAATGAAATAAGAAGAAATTAAAGGGATTAGAATAAACAATTAGGAATGAAAATTATCACTCTTTGTAGATGATATGGTATATTTAGAAAATCAACCACAACAGCAAAAAAACTAATTGACATGATTGACAACGTTAGCAAAGTTGCAGAATCCAGAAAAATCTTCAGTACTTCAATATATTATTAACAAAGTCCGGCAGCAAGAGAAAGAAAGAAATTCCATTTAAAATAACTATATACAGTTTGAAATACTTGGGCATCCAACCCCCGGAACTATATGAACACAATTACAAAACACTTTTCAAACAAATAATGTCAGATCTAAATAAATGGGAAAAAATCAGGTCAAAATAATAAAAATAGCTATTCAACAATAAATACACAGAAGTAGATAACTTTCTTGGGGGCTAAGTGGTTCAGTGGGTAGGGCCCTGGATTTGGGAAGATCTAAATTCAAATCTGGAGTCAGCTACTACCTTGGTGATGCACTTAACCCCATCTGCCTTAGATATCAAATTGGAATAATAATATTTGGAAATATTATATCAAATTAGAATAAAAAAAGCAATATTTTTTCAGGGTTATTGTGAGAATAAAATGCAATAATATTTGTAAAGTATTTTGCAAATTTTCTAGCTCTATATTGTGCTATTTTTAGTAGTGCTATGTGACTTGCTCCTGGTAACACAGCCATTATGTGTCAGAGTCAGCACTTTTTTCTAATTCTGCAGCATTCACTGTATGATGTGATACGTAGCCACATATTTTTCTCCAAAAAAAAGCAGTACAGTACACTGGTTCTGGAGTCCAAGGACCTGTATTCAAATACTGCCTGCATTTTTACCACTATTATCTCAGGCAAGTTATATATGCTCTCTGGGCTTGTTATCCCATCTGTAAAACGAGACTGGACTAGATGTGCACTTAGGTGGGGCTACATGAGTTCTAAAGTCCCTTCTTTTTTTCTTAAATTGATTTATTTTTAGTTTGCAACATTCACATCCACAAGATTTTGAGTTCCAAATTTTCTCCCCAATTTTCTCCTCTGCCCAAGGATATTATGCATTTCAATTACCCCTTTCCCTAATCTGCCCTCCCTTCTGTCACACCCCACCTTCTCTCATCCTCTTCCCCTCTATTTTCTTGTAAGGCAAAATAGATTTCTATACCCCATTGCCTATATGTCTTATATCCCAGTTGCATGTAAAAACAAATTTTAATATTCATTTTTTCACACTTTGAGTTTTAGCATCTCTTCTTTCCTCCCTCCCCTCCTATTCCCACTGAGAAGGCAAGCAATTTCATATAGGTTATACATGTGTGGTCATGCAAAATACTTCCATAACAGTCATGATGTGAAAGACCATATTTTCCTCCATCCTATCCTGCCCCCCCTTTTATTCTATTCTCTCTTTTGACCTTGTCCCTCCTCAAAAGTATTTACTTCTAATCACTCCCTCCTCCCATTTGCTCTCCCTTCTATCACTCCCCCCACCCCTCAGTTATCTCCATCCCTCCTACTTTCCTGTGATGTAAGAGAGATTTTCATGCCAAATTGAGTGTCTGTGTGTGATGGCAAGCAAAGTGGGATCCTTTACTCTTTCTATTTTAGTATAATCAAGTGCCTCTGATTGAATCTTGTCTTTATCAGTCAAAAGTCTTTAGTAAAAGTACAGAAACAAGAAATTCCTTAACTAGAAACAGTAAATGTATTTGTATGGTTAATGTGATTAATGATCTTCCCCACCATTAATGGGACTGGGATGATTTGTAGGAAGTCCCAAGCTTTTTGTTAATCAGGCACTGGTTCTCAAGGATTGTGATGCCCTCTGACTCTAGAAAAAGTATAAATACTCTGGAGATGAGGTTTAACTTTGGGGCTTACTGACTGGAAATGTTTATTTGGCCAGACAAGACTCTGTGAAGCTGCTAAGAAGCCACCCCCCCCCAACCCCCTCTGGCTTTGAAAACCCAGATGTTGGTGCTTCTGTCTCTGATAACTATGGTCAGACAGTTGGACCTTTCTGTTGATTTGTGATACATGTATTGGTTATGGTTAGACATTTGGAAGCCATGTCTGCTGAATCTTTGATTTTTCTGTATTTTCTCAGGTTCAGGGTGCTGACGTTTTCCCCTGAACTAGGTGAATGATATATGTGCTTGATTAAAAGAGATTGTTAACCCCTCAAAAGTTGCCTTTCCTTTTAGAGAAGCAGATCAAAAACCTTGTGTAGCAGGGACTCCTGTGTATGTTGGAGTGCTTTCTGTTACAGCATGTTATTCCCTCCTTAAGCCAAATCCCCTCCTTAAGTCAAAGCCAATGAGAATAACGTTCACTCTTCCCCTCTCATTTCCTCCCTCTTCCCTTTCATTGAAAAAACTTTTTCTTGCCTCTTAGTGTGAAAGATAATTTACACCATTCCATTTCTCCTTTTCTTCTACCAATATGTTCCTCTTTCACTCCTTAATTTTAATTTTTTAGATATTGTCCCTTTATATTTAACTCACTCTGTGCCTTCTGTCAATATGTATATAATTTCTCCAACTACACTAATATTGAGAAAAGTCTCAGGAGTTACAAATATTATCTTTCCATGTAGGAATATAAACAACTCAACTTTAGTAAGTCCTTTATGATTTCTCTTTTCTGTTTACCTTTTCATACTTCTCTTGATTCTTGTGTTTGAAAGTCAAATTTCCTATTTGGTTCTGGTCTCTTCATCAAGAATGCTTGACAGTCCTCTATTTCATTGAAGGACCAATTTTTTCCCCTGTAACATTATAATCAGTTTTGCTTTACAGATGATTTTTGGTTTTAATCCTAGCCACTTTGACCTCTGGAATATCATTTTCCAAGCCCTCTAATCTCTTAATGTAGAAGCTGCTAGATCTTGTGTTTTCCTGATTGTATTTCCACAATACTCTAACTTTTTCTTTCTGGCTGCTTGCAATATTTTCTCCTTGACCTGGGAACTCTGGAATTTGGCTACAATATTTGTAGGAGTTTTCTTTTTGGGATCACTTTTAGGAGGTGATCAGTGGATTCTTTCAATATATATTTTACCTTCTGGTTCTAGAATATCAGGGCAGTTTTCCTTTATAATTTCTTGAAAGATGATGTCTAGGCTCTTTTTTTAATCGTGATTTTCAGGTAGTCCAATAATTTTTAAATTATCTCTCCTAAATCTATTTTCCAGGTCAGTTGTTTTTCTAATGAAATATTTCACATTGTAGGCTATTTTTCATTCCTTTGATTTTGTTTTATAATTTCTTGATTTTTCATAGTCATTAGCTTCCATCTGCTCCATTTTAATCTTTAAGGAATTATTTTCTTCAGTGAGCTTTTGGACCTCCTTCTCCATCTGACCAACTCTACTGTTTAAGGTATTCTTTTGCTCATTTACTTTTTGGATCTCTTTTGCCATTTGGGGTAGTCTATTTTTTAAGGTATTGTTTTCTTCAGCATTTTTGGGTCCCCTTTAGCAAGCAGTTTGCTTATTTTTCACAATTTTCTTGCATCACTCTCATTTCTCTTCCCAATTTTTCCTCTACTTTTCTTACTTAATTTTCAAAATCCTTTTTAAGCTCTTTCATGGCCTGAGACCAATTCATATTTTTCTTGGAGGCTTTGGATGTAGAAGCTTTGACTTTATTGTCTTCTTCTCTTTGTATATTTTGGTTTTCCTTGTCACCAAAGTAAGATTTTATAGTCTAATTCTTTTTTCTGGGTTTTGCTCATTTACCCAGCCCATTTACTTGACTTTTGAGCTCTTTGTCAAGGTAGTTCTCTGCTTCTAGTGAGGAAGTATACTATCAGCTGCTTGATTGTCCCCACAATTTGTGAGCATAGAGCTCCAAAAACAGTCACCGCCTCTGCCCCTGCCACTACTGCTATTGCTACCCCTGCTACTGACACTGCTGCTACAGGCTCCTCCACTCCCTTCACCACCCTAGGACTGAGACCAGATCACTCTATTCTCTCATATAGGTCCCACATGTTTTTTTCAGCTGACCTTCCAATTTGTCCTTGGTGTTTTGGGGTTATGAAGTCTGGAAACCACCACAGATGCCAGAGATTCAGTCCCCCCCCCCCCCATGACCTGCTTAGGTCCTATCTGTGCTGGTATAGCCCATGCTGCACTGTGGTCTGCTCCCAGCCCAGCACCACCGATACTTCCTGTCAACCTTCCAGGCAGTCTTAGGCTGGAGATTTGCTTCACTCAGTCATTCTGTAGGTTCTTTAGTTTCAGAATTTATTTAGAGTCATTTTTCACAGGTATTTTGCTGTGCTTAAGGGGAGGAGCACTGGGAAATCTCTGTTTCTACTCTGCCATCTTGGCTCCACCCCCCTCAAAAGTCCCTTCTACCTCTACATATATGGTCCCATGATGTCTCCTTGACTCTATGGTCCCATGATGTCTCCTTGACTCTCTGTAGCACATTGCATCTTGCAGGGCACTTGTAGGTTACAAATACAACTGTTAGTCTTCCTCCTCCACATTCCTGTAGTCATCATTTATATTTTGTTCAGTCTGCATCCATGAGTTCAGCAGTGTAGGGCGTTCCTGAGAAGGAAAATCCATTCACTAATGCAGATCTGTACCTATTCTTTAACTTATAGTCTTAAAAAGTTTCCTTGGACAGTGAAATAGTTAATGACTCATGGTCACATATATAGTATGTAGCAAAGGCAAGACTTGAACCCAGCCAGGTCTCCCAGGTCCCAACATCTGTCTTTGTACTACAGTATCTGTATATACACAGTCTTTGTCTGTTTTCTCCTCCAGTAGATTATGAGCTCCCCAAGATCAGGGACTGTCTTGTCAAAAATGTGTGACACATAGCAGGTGCTTACTACATGCTTATTGACTGGCTGACTACATTACCCTGATGCTTGGTTAATGAAAGTCTCTTTGCAAAACTTAAGAGTTGACCTTTTCAATGTTTACCATTCCCCAATGGTACGGCTGCTTTGCTATTGTCTTGGAAGCCTTATGAAGGACTGGCTATTCAAGGACACAACCCTCCCCATTCTTCTTTGCATTGTTACCCAAGAGGGTTGCTCTTGAAGTTAATAACGCAAATGCATTCATCTTCAATAACCATCCTCGCAAAGAAAAAAAAAGAAATAGCAGCAAAAAAAATTGCCTCTACAGTCAAAACTACAAATTTGGGTCCTAATCAATATTAGCCCTTTATGGGCTGTCTATAAAGATCCCTGGAGATGTAGCATTGCTTGATTGCCTGGGAATAAAGATTGATCAGTCCAATATATTCTTCTCTATAGATTCTAGGCTGATTCACATACTGTCTGCAAGCAGATTTCCCATACACTATCCCTCTTCAAAATTATATCATCAATATCTCTTCCCCTCTGTGTTCCTGGAAGGCCTTGAAGGAGAGTGTGACCCCTGAAAATAGAGTTTGGAAGGGGTTACAGGTAATGTCTCAAATCTGACTTTGCCTCAGGATGCAAGTTAGGTCTTTTTTTTTCTTCCAAGCTCCTTGAGGTCATAGCAGAGAGTATTTTATTTCTTCCCTCTGGAGTATAGGGATTTATTTTGTTTTATTTTCTGGGTGTGAGAGTATGTGTGCATATGTGTGTGTGTGTGTAAATATATATATTTACTTGCAGTGACAAGGAATCCTAGGATTATTTGTTTAGAGCAGGTAAGGGACTTCAGAGGCCATCTCCTCCAACACTCCTATTTTGCAAATGAAAAACTGAGGTCCCAGAGAGAGAAAATGAATGGCCCAAGTTTTATCAGGTGCTATGGATAGAATCTGGGTGTGAATCCAGACCCTGTGACTCCAAATCTAGGACTTATTCCACTGTCCAAATAACAGTAAGGAAGGAAGAAAAAAGACTTCTTTTAAGAGAAGGGTCAGACTACCCTGGGCAATGTTTTGGAGATTAGCCTGTTTGAAGACAATTCAACCTGTATTTAGCAATTATTCCACTTAGCCCTATGCTAAATTTGGATTTGGTAATAGATGTATCAAAGATGATGAAAATGGAAAGTCAACTGGGTTCCTGACCTTGGGAATCTTATAGACTAGGCAGGGAGACTAATATATGGTAGAATGAGAGAGCAGAACAGGGAGGTGCAAATGAGGGGTCCTCAATATTCAGGATTTGTTTGAGGTAGAGGAGAGCTAGCAATAGAGACAGAGAGAAGAGGAAGGAGAGGGAAAGAGTGAGGAAGATGAAGAGAGAAAGAAAGAAACAGAAAAAAGGAGGAAGAGGAAAGAGGGGGTAAGATGAAGGAAGAGAGGCAAAGACAGATAAAAGGGGAGGGAAGAGGAAAGAGGAAGTAAGATGAAGAGAAAGACAGATGAGGAGAGGGAATGATGGAAGAAGATGAAGAAAGACAGAAAGAGGAGCAAAGGGAGGGAGAATTAGGAAGATGAAAAGAAAGACAATAGAAGAGGAAAGAGGGAGAAAGATGAAAAGAAAGAGAGAGAGAGAAAAAAAAGAGAGGCAGAGAAAGAGTGAAGACAATAGAGACAGAGAGAATTTCTCAGAATGCACTAAAGTTCTTCTTTAGTCATTTTTCAGTTGTGTCTAACTCTTCGTGAAACTACTTGGCATTTTCTTGGCAAAGGTATTGGAATGGTTTGTCATTTCCTCCTCCAGTTCATTTTACAGATGAGGAAACTGAGGCCAAGAGGGTTAAGTGACTTCCCCAGGGTCACATAGTAAGTATCTGAGAATGAATTTGAACTCGAGTCTTTATGACTCCAGACCCAGCACTATACGCTATGCCACCTAGCTGCTTTACTAAAGATCTTACTAGAATCTTTATTCCTTGTATTTGGTGATAGAAGACCTAGATTCAAGTCTTGCCTCTGAAACATATTGGCTATGTCACCCTGGCCAAGTTACTTAACCTCTCAATATCAATTTCTTCATCTGTAAATTAGGGGTAAAAAGACTGCCATGATTTATCTCCCAGGGTTTTTTTGAGGAAAGTACTTTGTTTTTCTCAAGCTATCCTTACCTGAGAGCAACTAGGTGGCATAGAGTGGATAGGGTGTTGGCCCTGGACTAAGGAACACTCCTCTTCCTGAGTTCAAATCTGGCCTCAGATATTTACTAGTTCTGTGACCCTGGGCAAGTCGCTTATTGATGTTTAACTCATTTTTCTCATCTGTAAAATGGGCTAGAGAAGGAAATGGCAAACCAGTCTAGTATCTTTGCCAAGAAAATCCCTAATGGGGTCACAAAGAGTCAGACTCGACTGAAAACAACTGACCAACCAAATCATATACCTGGTGTCTTTTCAGCATTACATTATCATTGTGGGGGTTAGAAGACTTCCAATTTCATTGATATAGAGAATTCTGAATAGGGATACCCCCTCAGTTAATGAAGAGTCACATTCATGTAATTTATAATCTCTGGGAGATCCCTAGGGCACTTAGAGGTTCAGTCACTAACTCAATATCACAAAATGTGCATCTCAGTCAGGATTTGAATCTACACCTTCCTGGTTTCAGGTCCACCTCTCCCTATACTATGTCATCCTCCCTTTCCTTATTTCTATGAAATAAAAAATAAAAATAAAAAATAAGAACATTAATGTTCACATAAAATTATTGTTGACTTTCTTAATAAAGTAATTGTTAACATTAATAATTGTTCATTATAATATGTTATTAATGTGCACGATATGCTATATCCCATGCATTAGCTGAGACGTATGACTTTAGAAGTCCTTAATTGAATTACAGGCATTTTAAAGAACTTCCTATCATGTAATTCACATGTGTTCTCTTTGTGGAAGCTACATGATCTATGAACAGACTGCTAGACTTTAAGACTGATACTTCCTAGGTAGGTACCCTGGGCAAGTCATTTAACTTCTTCCAGTCTGTTTCCTCACTTATAAAATATAGAAAATAATGAAGGAAATACGTATTTTCAAAGTGTTGTTGGGAGCTTCAAACAATATAAATATATGCAATCATTTTTAAGTCCTTATGAAATGTCAACTAGTATCATTGGGAATGTGGGTGGCTACTTGAATCATTAGAGAGACATTCTTTTACCAATGAATTCATAGTTATGGACCAAAAAAATGACCATCTTCTTGATCACCCTTGTAATTGTTGGGCTGATGCTGATGCCTTCAAGAAGTTTCTGGTTTCCATGGCTTCAGAGTCCAAGCCCCCAAATGACTAGATTTTATCAAAATCAAAAAGGAAAAATGTACTTAATCCAGTGCTTTTAAAATGGTGGGTAAATGACTTCTGTGTTAATTGAAGGTAAAAATGAACAGTGGTCTGATGTTGCCCCCATGGAAAGAGGGCTGGATTTGGAAGCAGAGGATCTGCAGCCAAGTCTTGGTTCTGTCTCTTACTACCTATGCCTATGTAGCCTTAGACAGATGACTTAGCCTCTCTGGGCGCCAATTTTCTCATTTGTACAATGAAGGAGCATACTAGGTAATCTCTAAGAACCCCTTTAGCTTAAAATTCCTGATTCTGCTATGAAATCTCTTGTATCCAATGGTGGTGAGCTATTATATCCAAGGTTATCCTCAGGTCTTAGGCACACTTTTCTAGCTCTCTGATAAATAAGAGAAAGAAAAAAATCAAAGAAAGAGGAAAAGGAACCATATGCACAAAAATACTTAGAGCATCTCTTTTTGTGGTGGACAAAACTGGAAACTTAAGGGGTATCTATCACTAATTAATAGAGGAGAGAGAATTAAAAAGGGAAAAAAGAATTTTACACGATAATT
This sequence comes from Potorous gilbertii, assembly GCA_028658325.1. Lineage (NCBI taxonomy): Eukaryota > Metazoa > Chordata > Mammalia > Diprotodontia > Potoroidae > Potorous > Potorous gilbertii. The sequence goes on from CM053773.1 coordinate 215,221,787, forward strand.
TTGTTGCATATCTAAAAGGAATATTAAATTGTACATAGTAGATTTGTAGTTTCATGCACAATCATCTTTTTATTATACTATGGAAATGTTTTTATTCCATAAATTAAAGATAAATTTTTCTAAACAAAGGGGAATCTGGGAAGACTTGTCTGAACTGAAACAGAGAGAAATGAGCAAAACATGAAAATATTTCCTACAGTACAACATTGTAAAGGAAAATTTTGAAAGACTTAGGCATTCTAATCAATGTGTTATTAATTAATCGATTCCAAAGGATTAATGATGAAGAATGGTACATATCTCCTGACAGTAAGATTAGAGACTTCAGATGTTTAGTGAGATATATACATTTTTGAAGATACCCAATGTGAGAATTGTTTCTGCTGGAAGTGATGAATATTTACTAGGATGGGGTGTGTGTTTCTTTTTTCTTTTTTCTCCATAAGAACAGTGAGAGATAGGAAGTGAGAGGGAAAGGAAATAATTCTTAATGTTTGAGAAAAAATTCAATGCAAAAAAGCTAAGGAAGGGAGAAAAATATTTCAGCACTACCTTCCATATTGGTAATATGAAATAACAAGAGGGCATTATGAGAATATGTCCAGCTCAGAGATAGGACACAGGATAAATGTCATTCATTTACTAGACAGCTCATCTCCCTTTAGACTTTTCCTGGAGGATGCGACATTACAGCACACTCCATCTAGAAAGCCAACATCTGTTTCAGTAAAGAAGAGGCTAGATTTTAAAGGCGTGACATTAACATTGATTTATTTAATCATAAAGATAAAGGAAAATAAAATGCAGCAAACACCCTTGGCGTGGAGTGATCAGAATATATGGCCATGGAGGGGAAGCGTGGCTGGTGAAGTGTTGAATGTAAAATATTATTTTATGAAGTGTGAAGAGAGCAAGAGAGCAGCCTGCTAGGGAGGGGGTTGGGGGAGAGGTGGGAGTCAGGAGAAAGAAGTAATCACTAAAATAAAATGAATGAAATGTTTATGGATCTACTTGAATTTTGATTCATGTCTGTTTTATGGCTTTCATTTTGAAAATGGTGGTGTGGGGGAAATAGCTGGTGCCGTCTTGGGAAGATGGCAGCTCCCCTGAGCCTCCCTAAGGACTAAGAAAGAGAGAAATGTTCTCCTTTCATTGTTCTCTCAAGGATGCAGGAGTGATGTATGGGTGGCATTTTCATCTGCATATTTCGCATCTTCTTTGTGATAATGCATGTTAATGTCAGTGTCAGGAGAGGAGCACTGGGGATCAGGCCCTCCATCTTCTATGACTCTTGGCATCATAACCTGTGGAACATCAATACCTTATTAAGGGTCAAGGCATGATGGATAGAGACAGTGTTCAGTTTCTTGGCTTTTGTATCATCCCTCCCCTTCTTAAAACCAAACCTAACAAAATAATAATAAATGATCCAAAGTATAAGTCATGGGCTACAACTTCATCTTCTGTGCTGAGTATATGCATGAAGCATGTCTATTTGGTAAATAGCAAGTACTAATTTAACACCTCCTCAAAACAGAACCCGGAGCATTGGGAGAACAGACAGAGTTTAGTTAGGAAACAGCCCTTCTGACTAGGCTAGTCAAATCAAATCGACAGACATTTTTGTTAAGCACCTACCATGGGGTGCTGTGCTAAGTGCTAGAAATATAAAGAAAGGCAAAAACTAATCTCTCCTCTCAAGGACCCCATAGTCCAATGGGGGAGACATCCTGCAAACAACTGTACAAACAAGCTCCATGAAAGATAAATTGGAGGCAATCAACAGAGGGAAAGCACTAGAATTAAGAGGAATCAGGAAAGTCTTCTTGTAAAAGGAGGGGGTTTTGCTGGGATTTGAAGGAAATCAAGAGGCAGAGATGAGGAAGGAAAACATTCTAGGTATAGGGGACAGCCAGTGAAAATGATAATTGGGAATATCTTGCTCAAGAAGCACCAAGGAAGCCAGAATCAATGGATTCTGAGTAAATGGAGGAGAATAATGTATGAGACTGGAGATGTAGGAAGGAAGCAGATTATGAAGGATTTTAAAGGCCAAATAAGTTTCTATTTGAGCTTGGAAGTGATGGGGAGTTGTTGGAGTTGATTGTGTAGAGGGGTGACATAGTCACATTTATACTTTAAGAAAGTCATGTTGGTAACTGAGTGGAGGATGGGTTGTAATAAGGAGAGACTTGTGGTAGGGAGACCAACCAGTGGGCTACTGCAGTAGTATCCAGATGTCAGGTGATGAGGGCTGGATCAAAAGCAACACCTAACATTTTTATAGCATGGTGATGTTTGTAAAGCACTTTTTACATACTGTCTCATTTGAGAGCCCCCTTGGGACTTAGGATATAGGAAGAGGAATACCCAAAGGAGAAGTGGCAATATTATAAGATAGGGACTCCTATCTCCATGACATTGCACAAGCTATTGTCCATAGGTGCAATGCTCTGCCTCCTCATCTTTCTTTCTTTGAAACCCTACTTCCCTTCACAGTACCTCAAGTGCCACATCCAATATTAGGGTTTTCCTGACCAATTATTAGTGTCCTCCACCATTCTCCCCAATTTCTTCTGCATTTACTTATTTATGTATATATTGGTTTTACCCATAGGCTGTAAGTTCTTTGAGGGAAGAACTTTTAATTTCCCTCCGTGACCATTCCTACAACTTGGACTCACAGGTTGGGGTCTTCATATAGAAGCTTGCTACTCTTTACCTCAGGGATTTAGGAAGATTTCTAATTCTGTCACTCATGAGCCCCCACCAATATGCTTCCCACTAAAATCAGTCACTTAGACTTAAGTAACTTTAATAATTATTGCAAAATTGAACCTATTATATCTTTCTCCTAGAGTCTTCCTTTCTTCCTTTTGTTGTCAAGGGTACCATCATTCTCTCTAGTCACTCAGGCTCACACCAAGACTGAGTTCAATTTTGAACATGCTGACTTGTAGATGTATACAGGAGATCCAGTGGGAGATGTTCAGCAGAAGTTGTTGATGTGAAACTGTAGGCCAAGAGAGTGGTTAGCGCTGAATAAATAGATCTGGGAATCAAGTGATAATTGAACCAAGGAAAGCTTGCCTCTTTCTATATTTCCAGTATTCTTACGTTAAACTCTATAAACTTCATGAACCCTACAATCCAGTGACAATAACCTCCTGTTCCTCAACAAGAGATTCCAACACTTCACTCCATGACTTTTCACTGGATGTCCTCCATGTCTGGAATATGCTCAATTTTCTCTTTGGCTTCTGGCTTCCTTGGGTTCCTTTCAAATTTAACTATTCAAACTTTTGAAAGAGGCTTTTTCTTCCTCAGTAAACCCTCTTCCCTGCTAGTATATTTTCTCTGAGATAATCTGTCATTAACATTGTGCATATCTTGTACATGAGCAGCTCTGGAAAGGGCTTGGAAAGGCCACACATCAGAGGTGCTAGTTCTCTCTAAAATTCACATACACCCCAGGGTTGCTCATCTCTATTTGATGTCCACCTGGCATCCAACTTTCATCCAGGGCTCTAAGAAGCTATAGCATACATAGTGGCCATACCTTAGTAAAACTATCTCAGCAGATGGGCTAAACCAAATTGAGGGCAACCACCTCAGACCCGTTGGTGAGTTACAGGAATATCTACCTGGGAGTATGTGAAGACTTCCTCCAGCAGCATGGGCGGTTGAGAACCACAGCTGAAGCAGGAACTATGGAGTGCTTAGAGCTTGGTTAGACAACAAAGATGCCAAAGTCATTCACCTCATTCAGGGGTCTTGACTTTTGATTTTGATGAACTCTGGAAAAGAAAGTGAGGTGACTGTGCAAATCTGTCTCACCTAAATCCAATGGATGTGCAAGACATCACCTAGTGATATCAGTTTTTCTTCACTGTTGTCTCCTTCTTTAAGATGGAAATTGGCTTTACACAAGGATGGTACCTTTGCTGTTCTTTTCTTAGCACAGTATCTGGAACCTAGAAAGTGGATCAATAAATGCTTATTGCCTGACCAACATGGAAGCAATTCATAAGAAGAATAGTTTTGATGATCTACATTGATGTGTCATGGACCCATGATCACTAGCTTAGAGGGCCCCTTATTCTCTGGCAGAGACATGTCTGAGAGAACCAATCTATCATACCCTGTCTCAGGGAGGAAAGGTTTAATCAGGTGTTCAGTCATGAACATCTTTGAAAAGACAAGTCTTGTACTTAGAAAGTTGAGTGCTCTGTTCCACCAGCAATGTGCTACAGCACAGTTGGAGAGGAGATGGCAACCTATGTTAATAGAGCTCTCACAGGGAACTTTCTTCACCAATGAAATAAATCACAGGTGCAGCTGTATCTTTAGACCTGCCTATCTCCCATGGTTATTAGGAGGAAAACACTTTTTAAGAGCTCTCGAAGTTGGAGATTGTTTGATGATGAGGAGGAGGAGGAGGATGAGGAGGAGGATGAAGAAGACATAGGTTATAGCTTATTACCAAGGATAATTTTACAAATGCTATAAAGACATCAGTCATATTGTGTATAAACTAAAAATAAGTGAGTAAGTCATGGTGCAAGGAATAACAGATGGATAGCCCAAGTGATGCATTGGTACCAATGTTAGAAGACTTAGAGCAGGGATGGAGAACCTGTGGTTTCAGGGTCACATGTGTCCCTCTAGGTTCTCAAGAATGGCCCTTTAACTGACTCTAAACTTCAGAAAAAAATCCACTTAATAAAAGTTTGGATTCAGTCAAAGGGTCACAGGTTCCCCACCCATGACTTAGAGGAAGGCCTCCAAAATGCTGGATGTACCACTTTTAGAGGATGTAAAGGAAGATATGTTCATGAGTCATACAGGATATGCAGATATGCTATGGTAGAGACCTTATCTTTGAAAGCAGCGGTGGTTGTGGTGATAGTGGTGGTTTGGTAATGATGACAGATAGAGTGGGCCGTGATAGTGATGGTGATAGGGCTGGACTGGTGACGTTGATAATGATGTGATCGTGGTGGTAGAGGTAGTAGTAGTAGTAGTAGTAGTAGTAGTAGTAGTAGTAGTAACTTAAACAGCATAAGGAGGAAGAGGCAAAATGGAAGAGGGAGTAGTCACTGACAATTATGTAGCACTTTAAATTATCCAGAGTATTTCATCTCCTTTGACCCTAATGGTATCCCTTCAACTAGGTTTATTACTGCCATTTTGTAGATAAAGAAACTGAGGTGCATAGAGAAGTGACTTACCCATAGCCAAAGAGCTGGTGTGTGTCAGACACCGCACTGTACCCCGGGTCTTTGTAAGTTCACATTCAGCTCTCTGTAATGCCTACTTGAGGCATGATCAAAGGGCATACTGGCATAACTGGATGGCCTTCTCCAGCTATATTTCACATTGCATCTCAATCATCTTCTAGCCAGCCACCACACCAATGTATCTGTTGAAACATGGTTCAAAAACCATGCCCCGGGGAACTGAACCATTCAACTTTAGAAATTATATTTTAGAGGTTAGATGGGGACAAGGGAAGGGAGGGATGATAGAAGAGAGGGCAGATTGGTTATAGGCGCAATTAGAATGCTCGGTGTTTGGGGGTCGGGGGAGGGGACAAATGGGGAGAAAATTTGGAACCCAAAATTTTGTGAAAATGAATGTTAAAAGTTAAATAAATAAATTTAATAAAAAAAAGAAGATAAAAAATAAAAAAAGAAATTATACTTGAGGTCATTACTGTCTTGACTGGTATATGTCTGAGCAAAGACTTACATGACTAGATAGTTACATGGCTAGATATATATATATTTTATATATAATATATATATGTATATGTGTATGTATGTATGTAAGTATTTATGTATCTATGTATATACTTGTTCCTAGCCGTGCTTCACGTTCAAGTTACTGTGGTCATCTTCTTTTTATCTGCCTCCCTCCCCCACTCTACTTTCTACTTTTTCCATTGGGAACCATAATGTTACGTAATAATGTATGTCTCTCAATTGTCCTTTGGGTTCACTCACCATGGCTGTGACTTCCCTTCCCAAATCAAACACTAATCCCTGGTTACCTAGTTACTTCTCCTCTCCTCTCCCCTTCCCTTCCCTCCCCTCCTCTCTTCTCCTTTCCTCTCCTCTCTTCTTCCTTCTCTCTTCTATTCCCCTCTCCTCCCTTCCCCTATCCACTCTTCTCCTCTCCTTGCCTTTCTTCTCCTCCCCTCCCATTCTCTCCCTCTCCCTTCCCCCCTCCTCTCTCATTTCACCTGTCTTAATATAAGTCCCTTGAAGGCAGGGGTTGTCTCACTTTTGCATTTAGTGTAGTGTCTGGCATGTTGATACCAAGCAAGTTAATGCACACTTTTTGTTGTTTATTCATTTTTTCATTCATTTCCTGCCTCATTTTTAGTAGCACTTACTTAACAAGAGCTTTTGCCCTCCATTTCCCCACTTTTAAAGGGTTTCTCTCTTCACAAAACTTGTGGTGACTGGTGGATTCTTTTATTCCAAAGAAAAGCTTCCAATGAATGTGGAATCTGGGTCGCCCTTGGTCCTGGAGGGAATTCTGGCACTGAGCCAGGTAACCTTCTCCAGCCCTTATTCTCCACCTTACCAGGAGCCTACATGTAATCAATTTCAAATCATTAATTGGACAAAAGAATTCTCAATCACTACTTCCCTAGGGTAGCCACGATTTAATTTGCCAGAGACTTGTTTGTGCAGGCAATTTCTGTTTCACAAAGAGGAATATTTAGGGCTGTTGTAAAATTAATTGGGTGTGTTCAGCACCAACCCCCACAATGGTAAAAGGGCTTTAACAGTGCAAATGACTAGTGTTTATTAATCACGTACCCTTAATAATACTTGGCTTTTTGAGAGAGGCACCTGAGTCCCTGCCAAGTGTCATGTTATTTCCTATCTATTAAGCAAGAGATTATGCTCAAAAAAATATTGACCTTGCCCAGGAGCAACATAAGAGATCTAAATGCTAGGAGTTTTTGTTTTTTCATTTTTTTAACCTAAGCTCAATCCCTCCTTATCTTGTGTTTTTTGTTTCTGCTATATCATTAACCCTGTGCTCTCAATAGGCTTCAGTCCTGAATGATGAAATGTCTGAGCTTCATTCAGTCAGTTGTATAATTGAGAAATTGTCTTTAATCATTGTTTAGTGCAATGTTAAAATCTTGCCTGTACTTCAGTGCTCATCATTTCATGAGGAGTGGATGATATTCAGAGCTGTAGCCAGGAATTCCAGTCCCTGGGGCATATTCAGTTGGGAATACAGGGATGAATCTATGGTATGTTTCCATTGATAAGGGAGAGAAGTGGTCATGGAATTTTAGGAATCTGAGGATATGGGAGGCCAGAGAATTTAAATGGGATGAATGACAGCAGAGCCGAATTCCTTGGGACAGGTATTGAAATTACCAGCGAGGAGGATCAGCCTGGTATCTATCTGGAATAACATGGATTTGAGCAATATGAAGTGAATGTTACAGGAGTGAAAGATTTACTGAGTGATGGTTACAGAAAGAGGCATTGAAAATAGCAGTGGAGGTAAGGAGTTTACAAGTTCCTTCTCCTGATCCAGGGGCCCAGGGTCTCCTAAAACTCCTTTTCTCAGGAAGAGTATTAGCTGCCTAAACAATCAGTTACCTCATTTATTCATTGGAAATTATTGGTACTTTTGGACGTAATAACCCCCCAGGATGAGAGAATAAGGTGTCCATCCTGAAGAATGTACCAAGAGATGTGGAAGTTTTTCTTTCTTTCATTTTTTTTTTTGGAAGGGAGAAGGTAGGACAATTGGGGTTAAGTGACTTGCCCAAAGACATACAGCTAGTAAATGTCAAGTGTCTGAGGTTGGATTTGAACTCAGGTCCTCCTGACTTCAGGGCTGGTGCTTTATTCACCATATCACCTTTCTGCTCCAATGTGGCATCTTTTAAAACATTACTCCCTCCCATCCTCCTTCCCTCCCTCCCTCCCTTCTTTCCTTCCTTCCTTCCCTCCTTCTCTTCCTTCCTCCCTTCCTCCATTCCTTTTTGAAATTTTGGGAATATAGTAGTTGTATTTGACCAGAGTTTTGTTTCTTCTCTCACAGAGGCAGCTTGTGGCACAATGGATAGAGTTTAATCCTGGAGTCAGGAAGACTTGAGTTCAAATCCAGCCTCTAAGGTTTACTATCTATGTGGCTCTGGACAAATCATTTAATCTTTGTTCACTTCAATTTCCACAAATGAAAACTGGGGTGATAGTAGCATCTACCTTGTAGGATTTCTGTGAGTCTCAAATAATATAATATTTATTTTTAAAATCATTTAACACAATTCTTAGCACATAGTAGGTACTATGCAAATGAATACTCCATTCCCTTCTCCATGTTATTATTTAGACTGAGTAATTCATTATATTATTTTTCTTTTGCCTCTGTTCCATCATTCCACAGCACTTTATTCCATTTTCCCCATGTTTCTCTGATTTATCCACATTTATCATTCTTTAAAATGCAGCAAGATTCCATTACATTTATATAGCAGAATGTGTTTAGCTATTTCCCAATTGGTTCAATCTTTCCTTTTCAGTTTTTTATCACAAATATTGTTGTTATGAATGTTTTTCTATACATGGATCTTTTCATACTGTTGACTTCACTTCTTGGGCTATAATTTCAATGGTGGGATATCCATCAAAGAGATGTCTTGTTTCAAATCCTGCCTCTGACACATCCCGGTCATAATGTTGTTCAGTCGTATCCAGTTTTTAGGACCCCAGTTAGGATTTCCTTGGCAAAGATACTGCAGTGATTTGCCATTTCCTTCTCCAGCTCATTTTACAGATGAGGAAATTGAGGCAAACAGGGTTTAGTGACTTGCCCAGGGTCACACTGTTGAAAAGTATCTGAGGTCAGACTTGAACTCAGAAAGAGGAGTCTTCATGATTCCAAGTCCACTGCTCTATCCACCACCCCATCTAGCAGCCCTGCTTCCATGGTCCTAGGTAAAGTCATTTGTCCTCTCAACATTCTAGGCAAATCTTTGAGATTTTAAGTCACAAATCACTTGGCCAACTGCATTCATGGTGGATCAGGAACTGGGAATGTTTAACCAAAAGAAGAAAAGACTCTTCAATGGCATGAAGAATTGGTAGGCAATCAATGACATGGAGCCATGTGAAAGAAGGATTAGGCTTGCTTTGGTTTGCCTCAAAAGGCAGAAATTTCAATATGTGAATGTTGCAGAGAGGCAGATTTTTGCTTGATAGAAAGAAAAAAAAATAGCCCTGTCCTAGAGGGCAGTTACCTGCCTCAAGAGGTAGTGATTTCCCTCTCCCTAGAGACTGTGGGCAAATCACTGAACTTTATTTGCCTTGGAGGTCTTCAAATAAACACTTGAGGACCGTTTATCAAGAATGCCATAGAGGAGATTTTCTTTCTACTCTGATAGACTAGGTGGCCATTGCTTTCCATTCCAACATTGTGATATTCTGCTGTTCTTTGTGTGTGTATCCCCTCCAACACCCGGGTAGGGAAGGAGGCCAAGACTGAAAATCTAGTCAAAGTCTCAGAATTAAAGAGTGAGATGTTTTCTTTCAAAATGAATGTAACTGTGGTCTCTAGTCTAGTCAATTTTAGATTTAGAGTTGCAAGAGATCTTACCTGTCTTCTAGTCTAACCCCTCATTTTACAGATAGGAAAACTGAGGCACTGGAAAGTGAAGTGACTATCCCAGGGCCAAATGTGTTAGAAATAAGAGAGGCAGGATTCTCAACTAGATTTTTCTGACTCTGAGTTGAGTATCCTATCCATTACATCACTAGTCCTTACAAGTTTATCTGGAAGGATTGAAATAAACCAGTCAACCTAGTTTGGGATGATCACCTTTTGACTGGGTATTATCCATGTGGTTCCAAACTGGGCAAACCTTTGCCTGAACTGACAAACTCAAAAACTCACTTTAAATGACTCTCCCTTTATCTCCAACTTCACCTAAGTAGACATGATGACCTAGGACCCCTCTAGGGAGTAACTGAGAACAGGAAAGTTTTGTTCTCCCTATCATTGGCTGTAAGGTCTTACTCCATCTTGGAGGACTGTAAATTTTTGTCCTCTGGTGGCCAAGTCTCATTAGCTTTCCTTGCAGACCTATTTTTCTCTCAGTGTGATGTCCAAAGTCTCACTGCGTAATTATCCTTATCCCAATGTATCTGATTAAAGCATTTCACTACTTCTTCCAGCTAAAGGAGCTAACCATAGCGAATTGAGTTGAAGTTTGATTGCTTTGTCATACACCGGACTCAGTGTTCTATTTGCCTCTCTGATTAGACAGACAGATAGACAGACAGACAGATCATAAATGGCATAGTGAATAAAACCTGGGCCTAGAATCAGGAAAACCTAGATTTAAATCCAGCCTCAGATACTTACTAGTTGTGTGACCTCCATTTGCCTCAGGTTGCTCTTCTATAAAATAGAGATTACTAATAGCACCTTCCTTCCAGGGTTGTTATAAAGATCAAATGATATAATAACTATAAAGCTCTTAGCACAGTGCCTGACATATATTAAGCACCATGTAAATGTTAACTATTGTTTTTATTGTTAGGATAGATAAATAGACAGACAGATAGACAAGTAGACCATCCGTAGTATAATGGATAACGTCCTGGACATGGAGTCAAGAAGACCCAAGTTCAAATTCAGTCTTAGACACTTACTAGCTGTGTGAGCCTGGGCAAGTCACTTGATCTCCACTTGCCTCCATTTCCTCATCTGTAAAATGGGGATAAATAATAGCACCTACCTCCCAGGGTTGCTGTAAGGACCAAATAAAAAAATAATTAGACATCTCTTAATGCAGTACCTGGCACATAGTAAGTTGTATACAATTATTAGCAATTACTATAGATTGAGCAATAGGGATGGGTAAAGACCCCTGGGTTTCTCCAATAGCTACTACTGTTATACCTCAAGTTCCCTTTTCTGTCGTACTCCTAGCATGCAAAACAAAGAGAGTCACCACTAATAGACTACTCGGCTGATCTTATGTGCCCTCTCTCCTTGATGCTTGAGGCTGCCTGAGACCAAACAAATGCTCAGAAATGCTCAGAAGAGGAGGTTGATCTGTTTGGATGCATCTGCCACTTTGGCTTACGGAAGATCACCCTTGAACTGTCATTCCTACATGAACCAATCACTGTCCTTTCAGCACCCTAACTGTTCCTCTTAGCAACACAGTGGAAGACATAACTCTTCTGCTAGGAGAGCCCTCTGACATATGGAGTCTGATATTGGTACCATGGTTCCAGGGGCTTGCAACTTAGGAGTTTGTCTTTTTACAGATCAAGGATTTGTTGTCCAGTCTGTTCTAAGAAATAAAGTTCTAAGAAATAAGATTATGCTAAGAGCCCAAACCTCCCCCTCCTTAAAGCATTTCACACAGAGCTAACCATAATAAATTGAGTTGAAAGTTGATCTCTTTGTCATACCCTGGACCCAGTGTTCCATTTGTCTCTCTGATTAGATAGACAGACAGCTCATAAATGGTATAGTGAATAAAACACTGGACCTAGGATCAGGACTACAGCCTCAGACACTTATTAGTTGTGTGACCTTAAGCTAGTCATTTGACCTCCATTTGCTTCAGTTTCTTCATCTGTAAATGGAGATTAATAATGGCACTTTCCTTCCAGGGTTGTTGTGAAGACCAAATGATATAATAATTATAAAATTCCCTTAAGGAGGAGGTTTGGGCTGTTAGCATAATCTTGTTTCTTAAAACTTTAAGGTATACAAAGCACATTGCAAATATTCATATGTAATGGGAGGGTGGTACTCATGAACCAAGCAACCACACCCCCATCTTGTCATGTATGGAGCTGAGCTTCATTCCCCTTGACTATTCCTGGTGGCTAATATGTATTCTAACACAATACTGAGAGTAGAGGTTTCGTAATTATCTCTAAAGAGTAATATGAAATAAATCTGGAAAGATAAGTTAGAAACAGTGAAAAGGACCTTAAATGCTAACAAAATAGTTCATATTTTTATTCTGTAGGAAATGGAGAGACACAATGTTTTTAAACTGGGGAGGACATACCAATTTTAGGAAACTATCTATTTCTATCTTTCTTTCCATTTCTTTCTTCCTTCCTTCCTTCCTTTCTTTCTTTCTATCTTTCTTTCTTTCTTTTTCTTCCTTCCTTCCTTCCTTCCTTTCTTTCTTTCTTTCTTTCTTTCTATCTACTTTAATTTGAGAAAGACTTATCCTGGCTCATAGCAGCTTTTCCTCCAGTGGCAGCATTAACAAGCTATATTTAGCTGATATGCCAGGGCTATTTATACCCCAAATGATCTAACCCTGCTCTCCAGTAATTTGTCCTCTTCTTTTCCCCAGACAAAGAATTTCTAACATGGGGATGTCCACTTAGCTCTAGAATGAACCTCAGAGGTTATCCATTTACCAGAGCAGGAAACTGAGGCTTAAGGTCACATGGAAAATAATTATCAGTGATGTAACTGGCAGAAATTTAAACCCCTGAATCCAGAACCAGATCTCTTTCTACTCAATCATCTTGCCTGTTTCCCAACCTGGCCTCCACTAATTACTATAACTTAATCTAAGAATCTTCATTGGCCTTTTCTCCCATGGAACACTGTGTCTGTAAATATTGACAGCAGAAATACATTGAAGAACAAGCCTACCCACCCCTTCTTTTTCTTCGGCAGTAACAGGAAGCAACATCCCCAATCAAGGACAGGAGAATGTAGTTATAAGAACACCAGAAAACTCAAACCAGCTGTTTAATAGCTAGCATCAGTGGAGTCTGGGAAGAGTCCAGCACATAGCAGGCACTCATAGCCCAATAGCCACCATGCATCAAAATCAGAAATATAGAAGAATGAGACCCAACCGAAAGACTCTACATAATGCATGTTGAGTCCTTTATGAGTTCTAACATGAAATGAGGCCATTTAATATAGTTCTTTTCTTCAGATGCTTCATCTATGCATGGGGGTGACTCTCTGCCTCCAAACTCCAATCAATATCAAGAGTGGTGGTAGAGCTGACCATCTTAGGATGGTTTCCAGGGTTACATTGGCCATAGACTTTATCTTTTTCATTTAAGTATTAGCTTAGCTAAGTTTGGGGAAACTGTGTCATCCTTGGTATAAAAAGGAAGGCACAAGGGTGCAAAGCAGCAAAATCTGGATATGAATCCTACCTTGACATTCAATAGTCATTTAATTAATCATATCTGCTCCTTCCTTTCATTATATGTAAAATAAGGGCAAAAATATAGTAAAAACTATATTTTATATATATTATATATAGTAAAAAAAATGAGATAATGGATATGTGCTGGGGAGAACCAATCCAGACCTCTCCCTCCCACCCTGTTGTTGTGTCCTACCCAGAGCACATTAATGGATAATTGGATTCTCCCAAATGTGGCTAACTTCTAACCCACACCAACTTGATGAGCTGAGCTCCCGTGATATATCCCTGCTCTTCCTGCTGCTGTTATAGGGACCAAGAGATCAGTGCACCCAAACCAAAGTACTGGAGTCTTCTGTTTTGTGTGTATGCACTCAGTGCAGCTTCTGAAACTGAGATGAAACAACATATGGATCAATTCTCTGCTGCCTGTGCTAGTTTTGGCCTAATAATGAACACCAAGAAAACACAAGTGCTCCATCAGCCACCAGCACACCATCCATATGTGGAACCATCAGTTACAGCAAATGGAGAAGTTTTGAATAAGCTCACTTACCTTGGTAGTGTACTTTCTAGGAATGTGCACCATGATAAGGAGGTTTATCCACACATTACCAGAGGTAGCTCATCGTTTGGGAGGCTCTGAAGGAAATTAAGAGAGAGAAGAAGTATTAGACTGACTACCAAACTGAAGCTCTACAGAGCTGTTGTGCTGACCTCATTGTTGTATGCTTGTGAAAGCTCGACAGTCTACCAGCACCATGCCAGGAAACTGAATCACTTCCATTTGAACTCTTAGGAAGATTCTGATCATCACCTGGCAGGATAAGGTACCAAACAGTGAAGTCCTTGCTTAAGCTGAACTGCCAAATATGGAAACTCTACTACAAAGAGCACAACTCTGATGGGTTAGCCACATTGTTCAAATGTAAAACATGCTTGACAAAAAAAAAGCAACCCTATTTTATGGAGAACTCACACAGGGCAAGCACTCACATGGTGGTCAGAAGAAGTGATACAAGGACATTGTCAAGGTCTCTCTCAAGAATTTTGGAATTGTGTGACATGGGAGACACTGGCATAGGATCACCCAGTATGGCATGGCCAAATCAGAGAAGGCACTGTGCTCTATGAGCAAAATAGAATTGAAACAACTCAAAGGAAATGCAGGATGTACAAATTTAGAGTATCCACCCCAACTATTCACACAGACTATCCGTACCCAATCTGTGTTTGAGCATTCAGAGCTCATGTTGGTCTAATCAGCCATAGTCAGACACACTGTACCTTGACTCTAGCAGAGTGATGTCATTTTGATCCTCTTCTAGAAGGAAGGACAGCAATCAATCACTAGAGGCTTTAGAATAAAGACAGAACATGTCTGACCACTTGAAAAGGCCAGTGCCCCAGACTTGGCTCCATGCCTGCTCAATTCTGTGTGCTCTAATCTGATCTAGGTGGTGCGGTGGATAGAGTACTGGGCCTGGAGACAGGAAATTCATCTCTCTGAGTTCCAATCTGGCCTTAGATACATACAAGCTGTATGTCCCTGGAAAAGTCACTTAACCCTGTTTGCCTCAATTTCCTCATCTGTAAGATGAGTTGGTAAGGGAAATGACAAATCACTTCAGTGTCTCTGCCAAGAAAACCATAAATGGAGTCACAAAAAATCTGCAGGACTGAAGAACAACATCTTATTTATTCATCAGCTCTTGCAATATCCCCTGCTAATATTTTCCCTGAAGCCTTCCCCTTCCTTTGGGGTTTAAGCATATATAAGATTTGTCCTTTTCTTCCTTTGGGGGTCTCCATCCATGCAGGTAGGTCCCTTGCTAGTGAACTCACTAAACTCCAAGAAAATTTTGTTACTCTGAAGTCCTGTTATTCCTAGATGACCCAGCATTGCAACCTGGGCCAGCTCCATCCATCCTGATGAATATCAGGCCACTGGAGCCACATGGCTCAGGAGAAGAAAAGGAGGCTGCTGACATTGTACAGCCCTCCCTCACACAGATCAAGGTCAACTGCAAGTCATGTCATCATCTTGATGTCATGGTCCTCTGAGAATGAAGGAGAAACACAAAGACAACACAACCTAAATCACCCACATAGGAATTTAATAAATATTTATTTTATTTCATTTTGAATTAGCTTTCTCTTTTCTCTCTTTAGATAAAAACAAATATCTTTCTGTCTCTGTCTGTTTTCTCTCTGTGTCTCTGTCTGCCTCTGTGTGTGCATGTCCATATGTATTTGAATCTTTCAACTTTTATTAAGTACTATGTTCCAAGTATTGTGCTAAGCAATTGACAAGTATTACCTCCTCATAGTCGTGTGGAGCTCACAAGAAGTCTGAGAGGTAGATGGCATTATTATCTCATTTTACAAATGAGGAAACTGAGGCAAAAATGGCTAAATGCCTTGCCCAAAGTCCCATAGCTAATAAGTGAGGCTGCTGTGAAATCAAGTCTTCCTGACTCCAGGCCCAGGATCCATTTTACCTACCTGCCCCTGTCCCCCGACCCTATCGCTCTCTCTCTCTCTTCTTCTTCTTCTTCTCTCTCTCTCTTCTTCTTCTTCTTCTTCTTCTTCTCTCTCTCTCTTCTTCTTCTTCTTCTTCTCTCTCTCTTGTTCTTCTTCTCTCTCTCTTCTTCTTCTTCTCTCTTCTTTTTCTTCTCTCTCTCTCTTCTTCTTCTTCTTCTCTCTCTCTCTCTCTCTGTCTCTCTGTCTCTCTCTCTCTCTCTCTCTCTCTCTCTCTCTCTCTCTCTCTCTCTCCCTCTTCTCCTCTCTACCAATCTCTGTCTCTGCATCTCCGTTTGTTTAGGTTCATGTGGCAGGATTTAAAAGTCTTTTGGCATCCTGAGTCATTCTCTAGACTATAAGTGACCTTCCTGTAATGGGATGCCCAGAATTGAACCCAGTATTGCAGAGATGGTATGCCCAAGACAGCGGACAGGGGACAATCATCTCACGAGTCCTAGAAGCTAGACCTCTTTTCATTTGCCATCAGATGGCATCATCTACACTGTCCCGGTATTGACTCATAATGAGTCTGTGATCTGCTAAAGCCTTCAGACTTTATTTTTTCAGATCTATTATCAAGTCACTTGTCCCTTCTCCTACATGGGCAAAATTAATTTTTTGGGCCCAGATGTGAGAGGTCATATTCACCCTTGTTCAATTTCATCATTATCAGATTTAACCCAGTGGTCTCTTGAAATGTTTTTGGACACAGACTCTAGTTTCTAATGTGCTGGCTATCCCATTCAACTTTGTGTTATCTACAGATTTGATAAGCGTGACCTCTATGCTTTCACCTACATCAAAGATAAAGATAAAATAAAATAAAGTAAAAAGAACACATAGTCAAGCACAGTTCCAAGGTACTAAAGACTTCTTTCCAAGTTATACAGCTAGGTGGAGCAATGGCAGGAACCCTGAGTTTGCAATCAGGAAGACTTGAATTCAAATTTGGCTTTAGCTACTTGCTAGCTGTATGAGCGTAGGCAGGTCACTTAACCTCATTCTGCCTCAGTTTCCTTAATTGTAAAATTGGTATCATAATACCACTTACCTCCCAGGGTCTTTGTGAGGATAAGATACCATTTGTAAAGTGCATAGCCCAGTGCCAGGCACATAGCAGGAACTTAATAAACACATATTTCCTTCCTTCCAAGGTGACACTGAATCATTAGTTACTTCTCTGTGGTTCTAGTTGTTCAATGAATTTTGAATCCTTTTAATTATATCAGAATGTAATCCATATTTTTCCTTTACCCTCTCCCCCCATATCCCAAGAGGCTTTCAAAAATTCTTTCCTAAAATATTTTTTTAAAGTAAACCATTATCATCCTGATACTACACAGATGAGCAAACATGGATATATGTGTAACACTAATGCAATATTCAGAGTGCTTCCAGCAGTCATGAATATTCCAGGCACAATCTGAATTGTGAAATACAAAATAGCCTCTCCATAAGGAAGACAGAACCAAAACATTTATTCAGACACCAAAAAGTCAAATCCATCATAATAACAAAGACATCTATACACAATAACAATGCAGAGCACAATAGCAACCCCAAGTCTTTCCCATGCTAGACTTCCCACAAACCAGTTCCATTAAATAAATCACAAGCAGGTTCCCTTAAACAAAATCACAAATAAGCTCTCTCATGCTAGCCAGCTGCTTGCATCCTTCCTAGCTTTGACTGCTCTCGTGACTAACTTCCTCTAAGCTCTGTTCCATCCTTTTAGCAAACTCCTCCCACCATAGGCTTCATGTGACTCAGACTTCTCTGTGACCCAGGCAAGTCACATGAGCCTATGAATGAATGGGAAAGGTCTTCCCATTTAAATTACCATTACAATATGTTACCTATATCATGGGAATGGCAGAGATCCAATGGAGTATATCTACTATACTGATGAAAGTGACCTCTTTGCTGTTACTGAGAGAAGACGTTATACCTCCTGCCACCATGGTTTTCCATTGACTGTACCCCAGGTTTGGAAGGCATTCCTTCCTCACTTCTATACCTTGGAATCCCTGTTTTCCCTCAAGACACAGTTTAAGCACTGTCTTCTGCCCGAGACCTTTCCTGGTCTACCCCTATTCCAACTGTTAGGATCTTCACCCCAGGCTGACTTTTTATCTGCTCTATCTGCTGTTTTGTATATCATTCAAACACTAAGCATATATTAATTGCCTGTTGTCATGGCACTACATTACATCATGGGGATACAAATGTCAAAAGAGAAAGAATCCATGACTATAAAGAGCTTATGTTAGCATGTAAGTGGCACAGCAGATAAGCATGGGATTTGGAGTAAGGAAGTTACAGTTGTTTGTGGGATTTTTTTCAGTTGTATCTTACTCTTTGTGACCCTATTTGGGAGCTTCTTGGTCAAGATATTTGACTGTCTTTTCCTTCTCCAGTTCATTATACAGATGAGGAAACTGAGGCAAACAGACTTAAGTAACTTTCCTAAGTTCACCCAGCTAATAAGTGTCTGAGACCAGAACTGATCTCAGGAAGATGAGTCTTCCTAACTTCAGGGCTGAACTCTATCCACTGACCCATCTACCTGCCCCAGAGTCAAGGAGATGCAACTTCAAATCCTGTATCACACAGTTACTAATTAGGTAACCCTGGGTAAAACACTAACTTTTTCTCCACCTCAGTTTCCTTATCTGAATAAGAGGGATAAAAGCTCCTACCTCACAGGTTTGTTATGAGAACCAAATGAGATCACATATGTGAAGTGCTTTGCAGACATTAAAATGCAATGTAAACATTAAACACTAGCTTGGGACCAATGTGTACATATGTAGGTATATCCAAAGGGAACACAACATAGTTTGGGGAAAGATGGCTCTAGAAGATGGAGGAAGGGTGAGGATAGGTTTCACATAGAAGATGGTGCTTGAGTTGAATCTTGAAAGAAGCCAGAATTTCCAAGTGGCACAGGTAAGGAGATAGAGAGCATTCCAGGCATAAGGAACAGCAAGTAGTTAAATATTGCTACCTTGAAGTATGAATAGACAGGAGCAATGTACAAAAAGACTGGAAATAGAGGAAGGGGGCAGGTAGGGAAGAACTTTAAATGGCAAATTGGTAAATTTCTTTTTACTCCTAGAATTAATAGGAAGATTTAGAGTTTGTCGAATATGGGACTGACATGGTGAAATGTGCTTTTTGTACATGAAATTGTATAACCCCATTAGAATATGAGGTTCTTAAGGGCAGGAATTATATTACTTTTTCTTTGTACTCCAAGGGCCTTATCGCAGTGTCTGGTACATAGAAGGTACTTCATATATGGTTGATTATTGATTACAATCTATGTTAGGTATATTAGTAGGTATTCATAGGCAGCTTTCTTTCTCCTCTCTTTTCAGTTTAAACAATACCTTTTAATGAGATTTATATGATTAAATCTCAGGCAAATACATTTTTAGTATCTGTATTTGGTATACACCATCCCTAACCAATGTCTATATTTTAAAATATTCCTATATTTTAAGCTGTGATGTAGAACTCCAAGTCTCATTCTTAAATATAATCTTCTTAGTGAGTTTTGGGAAATGAGATTTTCAGTCTCTTGCTTTAAGGGACTTCATTAAGTTACCAAACCAATACCAGCTTGGAACATATATATCTTATTGTCTGGGCTATGCCTTCTAAACAAAACTGGCAGATTTCATAAAGTATACTCACCACAAGCTAGATTACCTGAAATGATTTTTTGAGTAGGGATAGGGAATGAGAAGATGGGTGCTGGGCACTGACTTCCATAAAAATTATTTCAATAAGTTGTAAATGCAGAAAAAAGGGTTATATAACTAACATTCCTTTGGATTTGATTCCTTTATGCCCAAGGAATCCCATCATCAACATCAACATCATTAGCAACTCAACTTCCTGCAAGATTGCATCAGTCTTGTTACTCACCTCTCATCAGTACCCTCTGCATTCCTTGCCCCTCTAATTGTTTGGCTGGAAGGAAAAGAAAAGAACTTCTCCTAAACCATTTAAAGAGGTTTCCCAGGGTAACCCAATTGTCTTCCTTTGGACTGTATCCATAATGCCCTTCCCCCTTTCAACTTTCTTTTGTATATAGTCTTTCCCATTAGACTGTAAGCTCCATGAGGGCAGGAATTGTCTTTCTTTTTCATATTTCTATCCTTAGCATTTAGCACAGTATCTGGCACATAATAGGTACTTAATAAATATTTATTGATGTCTGACTAATCTAGACATCTATGTAAACCAGGAAGATGAAAATAAGAACATTCACTTGGAGATAAGCATAATGGGGAAGGGGAAAGAGTATTGATTGTCCAGAGTTTATGTGTGAAGGCTTTGGTCCCCTGTCATATCCAAGTCCAATTTACAGTTTCCTCTGCAATTAGCACATAGGTGCTTTTCTTCTCTCACCAAACATGTTTTTTACTCTCTCCAAAACAAGAGTTATTACATGTTTTCTCTTTTTCAGGCAACATCCAATAGATTCTCCTTGCCACTTCCTAGAGTAAAGGAGATGTATTGGCAAATAGATGGTGAGGAAGAACCATCCATCTTGATTCCTATGTAGTGTCTCAGAGAATATGAGGAAATTGGGAGTTTCAGGTGGAGCATTTTATCTCTTTCAATTGACCTCCAGGAATCTAGGCTCTATCAATATTGTTGGTTTCCAATCCTCCTTCCATATTTGAGGAAATCTGCTATTTTTTTCACTCTATAATTTTTCATTCTTGATTTTAGTCTAAAATGACTAAATGACTAAAATGTCTTTTTTATACAAAGACTACAACCCAGCTTTGGTCAACAACATGTCATTCTCTCAGCTTGTTAATTTATTAAAATTTTGAAGGGATATAATTAAATATAAAGTTGTTTTTTCTTCTCCTAAACAAATAGATGACGGTGATGACGATGATGATGGTGGTGGTGATGATGATGATGGTGATGGTGATGATGACGGTGATGACGATGATGATGATGATGATGATGGTGATGATGGTGATGATGATGATGATGATGATGATG
>CM053773.1:215243035-215258060 GCA_028658325.1 Potorous gilbertii
TATACATAGTTATACAGTCAGTATATGTCAGAGGAGGGTGTTCCTTAACGGGAAAATGGTGAGACCCTTTTCTTTCCTGCATTGATAGGAAGACTTTCATCCTTTGGTACCAGAAGAGACTTATAAGATGTGTAGGGATTAAAGAACTGTACTTGGAGTCAGGAGGATCCAGTTCAAATAGTGCCTCAAATATTTGCTAAGTAGGAAAGGATGACCCTGTGCAATCTTCCTGAGCCTCAGTTTCCTTATATGTTAAATGGGGATAGCAATAGCACCTACCTTTAGGGCTGCTGTGGGGATCAAATGAAATAATGCATGTAAAGTGTTTTGCAAACCTTAACCTGGGACTCAAAGTTCTACCAACCCCTAACTTCTAGGTCCATTTCATGGTTGCTATTTCTATTGCTATAAATGGAGTCTACTGTTTGCAACTACCTGGAGGGCTGTAAAGGAAGAGTCATATTATGCTTAGCCCTGGAGGGAGTAACTCTCTCCAGGATGGAAGTCAATGAGATGAGGATTTAGGCTTAGTGTAATGGAAAACTCCCCCATAATTAAAATTATCCATGAAAAGTAGACTGAACAGCCTAAGGAGGTCATGAGGTTCCTCTTTGTGGAAGTTTACCAGAAAAGTCTGGAAGAAGACCAGTCAAGGATAATGCAGAAGATTATAAATGATAGTAGTTAGGGGTTGGATTGGATGACTTTTGAATTCTCTTCCCAGTTGAAGATTCTATATATTATATTATGTCACATGTCATATCATGTTTCATTATGTTATACTATGCTATATCTTTACTTTGTTATATTATGCTATATTATGTTTTGTTATACTATATTATATTATATTATAATACCATTTCATATATCATATCATATTACATAATATATCATATAATAAAATAAATGTATGATGTGATATGATATTCTATAAATTCCTCACCCCAATTAAACACAAAGACCTAGACCTTTCTATTGAATCAATCGGCTGAGAGTGCAAACTAGGTACGGAGAAGTTCTTAATTAGTTGAAGAAGATTAACTCTTTGAACACTGGAGGAAGACAGAAGATGCTACCCCAATAAAAATAGTTTGTGATTGGCTAAGAGAATCAGACATATCCCTCGACCTATGTATGATGGTGATATGCAAGTTCAATGATAATCTAGTCTACTAGCAATGGACTTTAAATTCAGGAAATGAAGACGTCAGACTCCAGAGAATCTTAAGGAGGGAGAGCCCTGTGACTATGCCAGAGGACACAGAAAGGATAGGAAAGTGAACTCAGAGACAATGTTATACCCTTGCAAGTCGCTTAAACATTCTAAGTGTTCTCATCTGTTAAATGAAAGGTTGGTATGATACCTTCTTCCTTGGCTGCCCATATCATCTCCTCATTTTTGAAGTCTTGATATTGATATTGATATTGGTATTGATGTGTTTTTGTGAGCTCAGACAATATATCTGGCCTTGTTTTGCTGATTTTATCAGTCGGAAAACTAGTCTTGGTTTTTAATATTTCCTGGAAATTATCTAGTGCAATTCCCTGAAATTAGCGATCAGATTCTTTGTTGTGTTTTTTTAATCACAGATTTTTTTTAAATTATTAAATTGGACATTTCTTAAATTTTCTTTCTTTCTAAATCTATCATGTCTATATGCATTTCATTATATATTTTCTAGTTAAGTAATTTTCTGGATTTGTTTCTTCTGTTTCCACATAGTCTTCTAGCTTGCCCTCCAGTAAAATGTTTTTTATATTTGATTTTTTTTACAGATCTTTCTAAATCACTAAATCACCTCATCTTGTCCTATTTTTAATCTCAATCATTTCCTTCATTTCATCTGGTTATATTTGTACCAATTTTATTTCTTCCTTTAATTTTCCTTAATTTAAGAAATTAAAAATACATTTTGTTGAAAAAATTACAGATATATTTCTAAGGCTACTCTTGGTATTTCTCTATTTTGTTTCTTGTATTCTAGTTTTTCCTTCTTAATTCATACAATTTTTATTGAATTAGAGGGTTGCTTTTTTGGATGTTCATTGCTTTGAGTGATTTTTAAATTGTTTTTTAACAATTTCTAGTCATTTTCCTTCTCTGTTCCCTTTGTATACCTGTTCTCAAGGAGAGTATTGAGGAGAAAGGATCCATTGTGAGCTTTCACTTTGCCATTCCTAGATATATCCCAATGAACTGGTAGGATCAGATTATCCCTCGCATCTCTTTCAGCTCTAAAGTCTACAATCCTAAGAGTTCGCTGGGGCAACTATGTGGTTCAGTGCATAGAATGCCTAGCCTGGAGTCAGGAAGACCTGAGTTCAAATCCAACCTCAGATACTTGCTAGCTACATGACCCTGGACAAGTCACTAAACCCTGTTTACCTCAGTTTCCTTATCTGTAAAATGAGCTGGAGAAGGAAATGGGTAAACCACTCTATTATCTTTGCCAAGACTGAAATGACTGAAAAAAAACCAATAAAACAACAATAAAACTTTTCCTAGAACTCTTCGATTTGAAGTCTTCACTTCTTGAAGACATGGGATGACCATGGGATGACAATGTAAAGGGAATTCCTCCTAGCTTTAGACAGCTGGTCTCTGAGGTTCCTTTCCCTTTGAGATTCTATCAAAGATTATTCCATTCCAGAGAGAATACATGTCGCTTCAGCACCTTGAATTTCTAGAAGGAAGACTGTTAGGTATTCACTCAGCACCTATGGAAGAGAACCTCTGTTCTATTCTAGTTCTAAATCTTATAATTCTATGATACAAGGCATGAGATTTCACTTCTAGGCATATTGTTCCAGAGTTCAAAGACAGAAAGACAGATCCCATGCACACCCAAATATTCATAGCGATACTTTTTTGTACAAAGTAACAAAGAAATGTAAATCAAGTAGATGTCCATCCATTGGAGAATGGCTAAACAAGTAATAACGTTTGAACATGATGGAATATTATCATTGTATGAGAAATTAATATAAAAATTATAGAGAATCATTGAGAGAGCTATACAAATTGATAAAGATGGAATTAAGCAGAATTAGCAAAGAATACAGCTAAACAGCTGTAAATGGAAAGAACAATAAAAGGTGAAATTGATGTGTAATTATAACATTCAAGACTGTTTTGGGAGAAGAAATGAGAAAATGCACCTCTTTCTTTTTTGTGTAGAGGTGGGACAGTATAGGTATGGAACATTGAAGGTGCTGACATATTCTGTGTGTTGGTTAGTTTCGTTGAACTGTGTGTGTGTGTGTGTGTGTGTGTGTGTGTGTGTGTGTGTGTGTGTGTTTCCCCTTCTCCTTGCTTTCTTTTCTCTTTTCATTACATGATATGGCTCACTGGATTTGGAGTACAGAGAGATATAATCAGAAATAAAGGTGACATAACAAGATATCAATATAATTTGTAAAGATAAGAAAAAAGAGAAAAAAGTAAAAAAAAGAAACAGACCATAGGATTGTAGGATCATAGATTTAAAACTGGAAAGGACTTTTGAGATTACTGAATTCACCCACCCCAATTTTGTAAATGAGGAAATTGGGACCCAGAAAACAGCCCTGGGTCATATAGCTAATGAGGTGGAATTGGAGCCTAGGTCTTCTGACTCAAAACCCAACATTTTATCCATTACCCACACTTCTTTTCTGTGAACTTAATATTTAGGCGGGAGGGGTGTGGGGGGAGAACCCAGGAAGCAACCAATGACAAGTAGAAAGAATGGTAAAAATGACTATATTCTCAAAGCTGGAGACAGGTAAAGCAATTTCTCTTAGTGCCTGAGGATGCTGCAGTTCTATCGGGATGTATTTATCTACTCATGAGTGACTGACACTTCAAAATGACTAGTGGCTTCTCCTTTCTGGCAGGTACCTACTTACCTTAGAGAAGTTAGGTATCACCAGCCTAGGGGGCATAAAGCGTGCTTGTGATTCTAAGTCTCTGGTTTCAGGCACTTCTGACTCTTAAGCATCCATTCACCCAAATGTTTTCCAAGAGATATGTTTTCTTATCAGGATACTCAAGGTTATATATTGCTCTAGCCAAGGGTATGTAAACTTGTGGGCACTATTAAGAAAATATTTGAAGAGCGAAGTTTCTGTATGATGTCTTCTATAAATAAATGCCTTCCATTGCTGTCTCAAATGATCATAAAGGTGGGGAAGGGGGAGAAGGAAAGTCAAGCTTGATGAACTATGACTAATGTCATAAGACTTCACTCTTAACATCTCTCTCTCTTTTTCCCTACTTCTTTTCTCCATCTCTCTCTTTCCCTCCCTCCCTCTCCCTTCTCCTCCTCCCCCTCCTTCTCTCTCTCTGTCTCTTTCTCTCTTTATCTCTCTCTCCCTCCTCTCTCTCCCCCCACTTCTCTCTCTCTTTCTCCCTCCCTCCCCCTTCCCCACTTCTTCTCTCTCTCCCCCTCCCTCCCTCCCTCTCTCCCTTCTCCCTCTCCCTTTCCCCACTTCTTTTCTCCATCTCTTTCTCTTTCCCTCTCCCTTCTTTCCCTCCTCCTCCTTCTTTCTCTATCTCTCTCTGTCTCTGTCACCCTCCTCCCTCTCCCTTCCCCCACTCTTCTTTCCTTCCCTCCTCTCCCTCCTCTCTTTCTCTCTCTCCTTTCCTCTCCCTCTCTCTCTCACTCTCTTTCTCTCTCTCTCTCACACACACACATGCACACAAACTCTTTCTCTTCATCTCTCTCATTCTCTGTCTCCCTCCCTCTCTTCTTTCTCTCTTTTTCTTTCCTCATTTCTTTTTCCTCCTCCATTAGAATCAGAGCATTGTTAGGAATTGCTAGGAAGCAAAACAAGATAAAATACAGCTTCTTAATCACATCAGTTCTGAAGGCCAAAAGAAATAATCATGACAGCATTGTAATATATTACAGTTAGCACCAACAGAACTAAAAACAAGGTAGTGTAAAAGAAATGCTCAAGAACATGAATAACCAGAAAGAGAGTGATGAGGCATTTGGATCAGTGGCAGTAGAAAGAGAATTATATTTCACGTGGGAGTAGCTATGGCCGAATACTAACTCTACCAACCCTACTTTTCATCTGTATGACCTTGGGTAAATCATTTACTTTCTCTGGGTCTCAGTTTTCCTCCTCTTCAAAATGTGGGAATTAGACTATGTAATCTTGATCATTCACTCCTTCTATGGCTTATAATTGTAGAGTCCTCAAAATCAAGGTCAAATTACAGAAGGACAGTCTTAATTTTGTACTGGTGTCTGTGACATATGGAAAGACTGAGATCAATGCCTCCAATCAATAAGGGTGACTCTCTATAGATAAAGACGTGGAGAGTAACTACACAGGATTTGAAGGTACGGATGGACTGGAGTTTGCACTGGTGGGAGAGGTACCATCATGAACGAAATAAAAAGTCCAATGAAATATTTAGTGGTTGTGATTCAGAATACAATATGGAAAGAATTTATTAATTACCTACTATGTTCAAGATATTTTTCTAGATTTTAGGACTGGAAAATAATATATACAATGACTGCAATGATATAAAGGGAAAGGAGGAAAAGGAGGAGAAGGTGGAGGAGGAGGAGGAGAAGAAGAAGAAGGAGAAGAAGAAAAAGAAGGAGAAGAAGGAGAAGAAAGAGGAGAAGAAAAAGGAGGGGGAAGAGGAAAAACAATAACTACAGAGAACACCATTAATGAAAGACAGTCCTCATCCTCGCAGAGCTGAAATCTCCTGAGAGGACATATTATGTAAATAATTAAGTATATACATGCTTGTTTAGGGATAACCACAGAAGGTAGCATATGTGCTAAGCTTTGAAAAAAAACATGGGATGCTTTGGGTGAAGAAGAACATTCTTGGCATGGAGAACAGTCTTGCCAAGGTATGGAGAGCTGGGGGGAGGAGTGGTAGAGACCACCACTGTGGCTTGAAGACTTGGTTCCTGACCAAGGGCAGAGGGCAAAAGCTCATCTATTACAGCTGTATGACCAGGAAGTGAAATCTGGGATAAGGAAGGGAAAGATGAGGGCAGTGGCCAAGGGACAGGCAGAATGGTGAGATAGCTGACAATTTTTCAAAATGAGAGCTGCCCTAATTCTATTACTTTGGGTAGAGAAGCAATTTGGCCTAATGGATAAAGTATTCAACTAAGAGTCAAGCAAACCTGTCTGCCTTTGATACTTAGTTGTGTGACCTTGGGAAAGTCACTTAACCTCTTTGAGACTCAAGTAACTCTCTAATACCATCACCTACAGATCATGGAGTTTCTATATTGACTCCCTGCACATACTCTATAATCCAGACATAATGACTTACAGTTCCTCACACAATAGGCTCTATCTACCTCTGTGTCTTTGCACTGTCTGTTCCCCATGCATACCTGGATGCCCTTTCTTCTTCTTTCTGGCTAAGGATCCCTGGATTCCTTCAAGTCTCAGTTCAAATGTCAAATACTTCAGGAAGACCTTCCAAGTCCTCCCAGCCTCTAATCCTCAGAGCCTTCCCCTCTTACATAATCTTCTACCTACTCTCTAACTTGTATGTATATAGTTGTTGCTATCATGCTATTTCTCTCATTAGACTGTGAGTTTCTTGAGGGCAGACTCCCCCTTTTTTCTGTGTCCCTAGTGTTTACCTAAGTACTAAAGCTAATAGCTGCTAATCATGTATAAGTGTTTAATAATTGGTGGTTGATTGACTTAATGATGTATGACTTTGGTCATTGCTAGACAACACAAAAGGGAATAATATTTTATTGAATTTTTAGATTTTGATTAGATCTTTCCATTAATCCTATGGGATGGTGATAACAATTATCATATATATATATATATATATATATGTATGTGTGTGTGTGTGTGTGTGTGTGTGTACACATACATATGTAAAACTTTAAGATGTGCAGTGTTTTACAAATACTCTCACTTGCTCCTCACAACAATCAATGAATAGTTACTATTTGGAAGAGCAATAGTAGGAGTAAGAACAGTAGGAGGAGGAGGAGAAATGAAGCAGAGGTGAAATGACTTGTCCAAGGTCACACAGCCAGTAAATGTCTGAGGCTTGATTTATACTCAGGTCTTCCTGCCTCTAGGGCAGCTAGGTAGCACAATCGATGGAGAGCCATGTCTGGAGTCAGTTTAAATCTGACCTCAGATACTTATTATCTGTGGGAACCTAACCTTGTTTGCTTCAACTTACTTATCTGTAAAATGAGCTGAGAAGGATTTGAATTTCACCTTCTGGGCTGCCTAACTTTTTGATTACAGGCAAGTCAAAAGTCTCCCCATATTGTCTGACAAGGACAGAAGCCAATAGGACCATTATCTCTCTCAACCGAGATAATGAATGTATCCTTAGAGTGTTATAATGTGTGATGGATACAGGGTCAGCCTTGAACTCAAAGTAACAAGATGATAGATGTAAAACTGGATGAAACCTGACAGGTCATTTAGTCCAACCCCTCATTTCACCTAAGAGGACACTGAGACCCAGAGAGGATGTGACTTGCATAAGATCACATGGATAGTAAATGATAGACTTGTTATTTGAATTCAGGTTCTCAAACTTTGAAGTCACTTCTCCTTCCACCATACCATGCAGATCCTGCCACATCCTTGGCAAGTCACCGCCCTTTTCAAGAACCTTCCAGCCCCTTACCCCTGTAAATATCTAAGACTACAAGTTGCAGACAGTTACCAATCTAAATTGGGAGAGAGTTTTCTCCCTGGAAAGTCCTTACACTGATGAGATTATAAATTCCCTCCAAAAAAATTTATCCTTTCTTGACTAATATAGCATACTGTTACACTTATGTGGACTTTACACTAAAATCTCCAAATCATTTTTAAAATGTACTGAAACTAGATATACTTTATGGATACTGTGGTGAGGAGATTGATTTTTAAGTCTAATATAAGAGTTAACAGTTATTTTTATTAAATTTCATCTCATTAGATTCAATCCATTACTCCAACCTGTCTTCCTACTTGTTAGCTATTCTCAACTTCCTGTCATCTGAAGATCTGATCAGTTTGCCATTTACACTATCAAGTCATTGATGAAAATATTGAACAGAACAGGACAAAGGACAGCTCTCCCTCTTATAGACTACCATCCAAGATGACAACATCCTACTATTACCCACTTTTTAGGTTCAGTTACTCAACCAGTTCCCAGATATAACTAATTGTACAGGCATCTAAGACATATAGTGCCTACAAAGAGAGGCTAAAGAGCAATACTAAAGAGCAAAAATACTAATAAGAAATAATTAGCCTAGTGCTTCACTGAAATTAAGTTAAAATATATTTAAAGTATTGTTTGGGTCTCTCTATATGTTGGATCCCCACTCCCCCACCCCCAGTAGTAGAACACAAGCTGCCTACTGCAGGGACTGTTTTGTTTTTTGTCTTTATATTCTCATTGCTTATCAACATACTTGGGCCATAGTAGGCATCTAATGATTCAAGCCAATAGCAATTATTAAACACCTACCTAAGTGAGCAGCTGAGTGGCACAGTGGATAGAGAAACAGATGTGGAGTCAGGAAGACATCATCCTGAGTTCAAATCTGACTAAAATACTTATTAGCTATGTGACCCTGGCAAATCACTTAACCTTATTTGCCTCAGTTTCCTCATCTGTAAAATGAATGGTAGAAGAAAATGGGAACCATTCTAGGATCTCTGTCAAAAAAAACCCTAAATAGAGTCACAAAGAGTCAGACAAAACTGAAATGACTGAATAACCACAAACTTCTCAATAACAGGCACCATTTTATTTATTGTATTTATCCCTCCATCTTTATATATCAATTTTTATAGTACTTA
The DNA here is from genome assembly GCA_028658325.1 of Potorous gilbertii. Lineage (NCBI taxonomy): Eukaryota > Metazoa > Chordata > Mammalia > Diprotodontia > Potoroidae > Potorous > Potorous gilbertii. Next base: position 215,251,850 of record CM053773.1, read on the forward strand.
TATCCATTATTTTAATATCTACAATAATTGCCTGGTACACAGCAAGTGATTAATAGATGTTTGTTGATGGACTTGTTCCAAGGTCTTTTCATATGTTTTCCAAAGATCACTGGCAATAGCCAACTAAATTATACCCACCATTTAAAAAAAATACTTTGGGATGTAGTGACTTGGGGGCTAGCTATTTAATTCGTTCAGGACAGCTAAGTGCTCTCATTCTCTCCTCACCTAAGGGAAAAATAATGTTCTATTAATTTGAAGACTTTGGTGGAGAAGCCAAACTTCTTTCTCTTTCTCTAGAAAACAGGAGCAAAAATAAGAATTGGAATACTTGTGCATTCCTTTATTGCCTCTTGACAGCCAGCATGGTGCAATGGCCAGGCATCTGAACTTTGTATAAAGAAAACATGGCTTCGAATGTCTCTCCTGACACTAGCTGGATGACCCTGGGCAAGTGTCTGTTCACCTCTCAAAATATCACTTTTCTCATCTGTTAATGAGGACACTGAACCTGTTACCTCTAATATCCCTTTCAGCTCTATATTCACAATCCTATGATTTTCACCCTTTTTACTATTCAATCCATTCCGAGTATTAGTATTGTTTCTTTCTCAGTCTTCCTTCCCTCCACCCCCAGCATAGCTTAAAACCTTTTAGTTTCCTTTAATATTCATTTCCAAGGTAAACTCCTTCTGACTTTCATTATTTCTACTACTTTTCTTAGAAGACTAGAGAACACGTTGGGACTTTGTATTAATACTCTAATCTCCCCTTCCTCATGTCCATTTCTATATGAAGCTTAGTCATCATTCTAGGTCCCCATTGTCCTACTGATGAGGAGTAATCTGTTCTGACCTTGGTGATGCCTCTAATATAAACTATGAAGAGTTCCACCAATGAGAATTTTGTTCTAGTACTGATTATGTTCTGTAACAACATGTGGAATTCATTGACAAGGTATAAATTTCTTCCCTTTTCTTGAGCTGCTCAGTTGACATCACATTGAATGTGAATGATACACATGGGCTACACTCTTGGACTTGATCTTTAAAAGGGAAAGAAAGTAAAGACACAAGGCACCAATGGAGGATGGGACCTGGGAGGGTCAAGAAAGATATTACGTCAAAGGTGGTGCTTTAGCTATGTATTGAAACAAACAAGTGATTCTGAAAGGCAGAAGTGAAGAGGGAGTATACTCTTCTCATAAGAGACTAGATAGGTCCAGAGAAAGTAAGGACTGATATGAGAGAGAAGAGTTGTCTTGTCTGTTTGTGGGCTATAGTATGAGTCTTTTGCATCCTTTTGGTTGTAGGTAAAACTGGTTTCATATTTGTCGTTTTGTAGACCTAAGAGCTTCAATTGGACCTGAGAATAGTTTTCCTTTCATTGTGGAGATCAATATGAGTCCAATTTTGATATTCCCAACATCAAAATTGGGTGGAGGCAAAAAACAGAGTATGATCATTGTATAAGATACCATAGCATTCCTTCCAGAGCTATCCTTTTCATTTATGGGCTGAGTCTAAAGGACAATTGTTCAAGGTTCTGAAGGTTACTGGAATTTCTAGTACCATGACTCATCAGCCCCAATCAGTGAGATTTTCAGTAATTATCAACCAGTCTGACTAATATTCTTTTAGAAAGGTATTTATTAAGCAAATGTAAAACAGGCAGATGTTATAGAAACAAGCCCCCTCAAACACAGTACAGACTCTTCCTTTGAACAAAATCTTTGGGGAGAAGGGCTCAAACTTAGAGTAAAATGTCAATGAAGCACATGGTTGGAGAATATATGTGACAGAGAGCCTCCTCATAATTCCTGGTTACTAGAATTCCATTTCTCTCTTTGTAGAATCTTCATGGGGAGGACTGGGCATACATAGGATGCCCAGATAACTAAAGTATCTGCTATTGTTACTGTATTATACCATCATGCCAGATTTGTAAATTTTTCACATATTTATTTTCTAATTCTTGCTGTCCAAATTATCTGCCATATAATATCACATATTCTGGCATGATAATATCACAACTTTGACCCCAAAATACCACTACTTAGTCTATTTCCAAAGAAGATTAGGGAAAACAGAAATGAACATACATGTTCTCAAATGTTTACAGCAACATTTTGTGGTGGCAATGAACCATAAAGTGCAAGGATGCCCATCGATTGGGGAATGACTGAATAAGTTGTGGCATATGATTGTGATGGAATTCTACTAGAAAAACATGGAAAGACTTGCACAACATAATGAATAGTGAAATGAACAGGACCAAGAGAACACTGTATACAGTAAGAGCAATATTGTTTTAAGAATGACTTTCAGTGACTAAGTTAATTAAGTATAAAGGACATATGAAGAAAGATGCTTTCTACATCCAGAGAAAGAACTGATAAATAGAAGTATATATTATATACATACATATATATGCACACACATGTGTCTATGCATGTGAGTACATATATGCACAATATATATGTATGTGTGTGTATATATACACACACATATTTGTGTCTAATAGTAGCCATGTCAGGGGTGGGGGAGGGAAGAAAAATGATATTTACATGAAAATTTTGTTGTATATTTAAATGGAATAGCAAGTTGTTCATGGTGGATTTGCAGTTTCATGTACAATCCTCTTTTTTATTGTACTATCTAATGCTTGTTTTATCCCATAAATTAAAAATAAAATTTTTAAAAAGATAACACTAAAATATTCATATCTCTTTTTCTCTTATTCAAATATTCTCCAGAAGTCTTCCTGTGCTTGGCTATTAGACAGAATGCCTCATATGAGTATAGGCTTTTAATATATAATACTATCAATTATTCTTTTTATCTATTCATTTCCTTTTGAATAAGATATACTTTTCAAGCCAAATATTTTAGTTAGAGATCCCATTCTTTCAAATTTCAGAGATACTAGGGAAGTCGAATTTGCTTCTTTGGATATACTCTCTAATTCATCTTATTTGTGAACTTGAGTTTAGACATCTTAATTCATGGGTTTTACTGTTGTGTCCTCTGATTTAAATTTCTGTTTCTCTCTTCCAAAATTCCTCTCCACAGATCTTTACCTACTATTCTTTATGATATTATCTGGGGGGAAAAGTGTAGTTTAATAGATAGATTGTTAGATTTGTAGTCCAGATGACCTAGGTTTGAATCCAGCTTCAGAAACTTTCTAGCTATGGGACTGAGAAAGTCACTCAACTTCTTTGTGTCTCAAATGAGGAAGATGGACTCAATGGTTTCTCAGATTCCTTCCAGCTCTAAATCTATGATCCCATGATCTGACAAGGTCCTTTTAGATCTCCCTTGTAATTACCTGGACCATGAAAAACTGCTTTGACTCTAAAAGATCCAATTCTTATACAGAAAGTAAGCAAGTTAATAAGCATTTATTAAGCACCAACTATGAGCTACACACTGTGCTGAGTGTTTAGGGGGCAAAGAAAGGAAAAAAATAACCCCCACCTTCAAGGAATTCACTTTCCTAATTATTTTTCAATAACACAATTCCAAATGTCTAATATTTTTGTGTCACTTCTTTTTGTTGAAATATGTCCATGCCCTTCATCTTCCTGACCCTGTTAAAAATTCCTCCACCCATTATCAGATTAATTTTTCTTCTTTATTTTCTGCTGGTAGCATTATTTTCTATCCCAAGGAATACTGTATTCTCCAAGATTCACTACAGAGGTATAGGAGGCAAAGGGTCACAACATTTAGCATTTGGAAGACGTCTCTCAGCCCAGATAATATAATCTCTTACCATGTCCTCAGTTTTTCTAATTAGGAGGTCAGTCATTATGTACTAAAGTGCTTTACACTTTGCTGAAGTAAGTTTTTGACATCTCTTATGGAGGTTCTGAAGAGTTTAATTTACCGTTTAAGCATTTCGAATCTTCATTTATCATGCCCTTAAAAATGCTGACCCAATATTCTTTATGTGGATAACTGAAAATTGTCCCTTTCTTCTGTCTTTCCTGAAAATGAGCTTTTCAATCCCTGTTGTTTTTGTTGGTGTCTCTTGTGACAAGTCTCCTGGTAAGTAAGCCACTTGTTTGCTCCGTGTTGGCATCAGTGCTGCCAACCACATCAATGTGAACCTCCAAGCATTCAGGATGTCCCTATCAGTCGACAGCATTAACACAGTAGTCAAATTGGAAAAATGTCAATTACACAAATAGACAGATAGATAGAAGGATAAACTATGTATGTTATAGGGGGATTCTTTTTGTTTATGAATTGGACTAGAGATCCACTGAAGTCCCTTCCAAACTCTAAGACTCTGTGAGTTCTATAGCTATAGCTTAATTATATCTGTATCTTTTCCAGTGTTCTCAGATCATATTTAAAAGAGATGCTATTTTATTAATGTACACATTCTTTCAACTGAAACAGATGGAAAATTCTCTACAACTCAGTGAATAATCTTTGAAAGCTGTTCTGGCCAAAATCCATACACCTGTGGTCAATGAGAATGTGTAAACCAAGCAAGGACTATTCTTGAATGACAGGTACATAATCTACCACTGAGCCTGCATATGAAAACTTTTCAACTTGTCAGGACTTGCTGGCATGATCTTTGAGAAAACAGAATATCCATATGCTCTAATGAGGCATCCATACAGAACTTCAGTGAAAGCATTGAATGTAGTGGCTACTTTGGCAGGCAGACAGGGGAGGAAGGAAGGAAGGAAAGTAGGGATGGAAGGAGGGAAAGGGAAGGGAAAGAAAAAGGGAAAGGAGAAGAGAGGAAAGGAAGACAAGGAAGAGATGGAGGGAAAGCCAGGGAATAATAGAAGAAGGTAGAGGTAGAGGAGAGAGATAAAGGAAGTATTGATAAACAGCACCAGAAACAATAACTGAAAACCAAGATGTGATAAAGCATCTCATAGAATCATAGATCTGGAATTGAGAGGGACTTTAAAGATCATCCAATCCAACCCCCTCTCTCTTTTTGTTTTTGTAGATGAAGAAACAGACCCAGAGAGTATAATTCACTTGTCAGAAGTCACAGAGCTGGTCGCTGACGGTGCCAAAGTTTGAATCCAGGTCATCTGGTTCCAAATCCAGTGATCTTTTGCTGTGGTATGCAATATTTAGGACAATTTCATACCTAGACAAGCAGTCTCTCTAACTTCCTATGATGTAGTCATGGGCTCTAGGAGTGGCACCTGCCATTTGTTTTCTGCCATGAAATTAACACTGAGGGTGATCAGTGAATTTTCATTGACTGGGTATTGGTTTGGAATACCATGACATTACCCCTAAATATAGTTGAAGATTAGAGATGCTAAAGCAATTCCACAGAGAGATTTAAGTTCCATAGAACCCTAAAAAGAGGTCTCTATAAACACATATTGGGAAAACCATGCCAGAATCCATACAACTGACCACAAGAATTTCTGTACTTATGTATATGAATATGGCCCCAGACTCTCAAGGAAACTCACTTTGACATTATTGCCTATATATCTCTATTTACACTTAGTCTGAGGGTCACAAATCTAGACCTGAAAGTGATCTCAGAGGCCACTTCCATGTTGCAGATAAGACAATCAAGGACCTAGTTTGTCTAAGGTCACATAGGTACTAAACCTCTAAGGTAGCATTTGAACTCAGTTCTGTGTTATCTGTTGCTTAAAAAGTCAACATTAGTTACATTTTCTGCCTTTAAAAACATCAATTAACCAATAAACACTTATTAAGCAAGCACCTACTATACCACTAGCATTATGCTAAATCGTGAAGTTTCAAAGGAAAAAAAGAAAGTTTCTATTCTCCATTAGTTTACAGCTAGGTGGCACAGTGGATAGAGCACTGAGCCCTAGAGTCAGGAAAAAAAAAACTAAGTTACAATTCTGCATCAGAAACCTATTAACAGTGTGACTCTGGGTAAGCCATTTGACCTCTGTCGGCCTCAGTTTCCTCATCTACAAATGAAGATAATAACAGCAATAACTACCTCCCAGGGTTGTTGTGAAGTTCACATGAGATACTTGTAAGGCACTTTGGCAACCTTAGAGTGCTGCATTAATGCTAGCTATCATCATCATCATCATCACCATCATCATCATCATCACCATCATCACCATCATCATCATCATCATCATCACCATCATCACCATCATCATCATCATCATCATCACCATCATCACCATCATCATCATCACCATCATCATCATCACCATCATCACCAT
>CM053773.1:215258560-215290280 GCA_028658325.1 Potorous gilbertii
AGATAACATGCAAACAAATATTAAGAAAGTTATATATAGGATAAATAGGAAATAATTAACAGGAAGAAGGCACTAGTATTAATAGGGAATGGTATTTTTATTGGGATTTAACAGCAGTCAGGGAGCAGAGGAGGGAGAATATTTCATGCCTATACAGCCAGAGAATATGCCCAGAGTAGAAAGATGTAGTGGCTTCTTCATAAAACAGGCAGGAGGCCAATGTCATTGGATCCAAGAATGCATGTTGGGGAGTAGGGTGTGAGAAAAGTGAAAGATTAAGACAGGGCTATGTTATGAATGGCTTAAGTGAGAAATACAGAATTTTGTATTTGATCCTGGAGATGATAGAGAGTCACTTGAATTTATTGATTAAGAGAGGGATGACATGATTGAATCCCCATTTTAAGAGAATCTCTTTCATGGTTGAATGTGGAATGGATTGGTGTGGGGAGAGACTTGAGGCAGGCAGATCCACCAGCAGGCTATTATAGTAATGAAGGCATGAGAAGATGCTGCAAGTACAAGAGTGGTGGGAAGGGCAATGTCAGAGGAGAACAGGTGGTGTATTTGAGAGATACTGTAAAGGTAAAGTCAACTGGATTTGGCAACATATTGGGTATCAGAAATGAGAGATAGTAAGGAGTTCACAAAGACTTTTAGGTTGTAGGTCTAAGGGACAGGGAAGAGGATGTTGTCCTTTATACTAATGAGTGGAGGGGAGAAAGGGGACAATATTTAGAGGGAAAAATAATGAGTTCCATTTTGGTTATGTTGAATTTAAATTCAAAGTATTTAAAGAAGACCAGATCACTGATAACCTTGTAGGGAGGAATTCCAAGGAGTGGTGGGGTCAGACTCCAAGAGACTGAGTGCAGAAGTGATTGGAAGTGGAGTAGAAAAAAACAAAGCATTCTCTCTAGCTGAATAATGAAAGATAAGAGAGATAGGACAATAATTTCAAGAAATAGCAACGTCAAGTGAAGATTGTTTGTTCCATTTTTAGGCTAGATTCTATTGTTGGCAGCTAGGTGGTGCAGTGGATAGGGCACCAGGGCAGGAGTCAGAAGGATCTGAGTTCAAATCTCACTTCAGACACTTGACACTCACTAGCTGTGTGATCTTGGGCAAGTCATTTAGCCCCAGTTACCTCACCCTGGGTCATCTCCAGTCATCCTGATGAATATCTGGTCACTGGATTCAGATGGCTCTGGAGGAGAAATGAGGCTGGTGACCTGCACAGCCTTCCTTCACTCAAAACAAAGTCAAGTGCAAGTCATGTCATCATTTCTTTGATCACATAGTCTTCTTCGGCAACAAAGGAAGAACACACACACCTAGAGATTCTATTGCCAATTCTTCTAGGCTTACCTTTTGTTGATTCTAACACTCAATGAATGTGTCTTCTCATACACTCATTACTGAGAAGATGAAAAATTTAGGCCATTATCTATGCTTAATAAACTATTTCAAATTATTCCATAGTCATTAGCCTCTAGACGGAGCTATGTATACAGTAGACATTTAAGGAATGTTCTGCTTTTTTACTTTGATGTTAAACAAATGGCCTGAAAAGGGTTTTTTTTTTCACTTTATTCTATCATAATGTAGTAGAAAAATCCCAGGTTTTGGACTTAGATGCCCTGGGTTCAGATATCAGCTCTGCCATTTACTTCCTGTGTGACTTTGGGAAAGTCCCTTCACCTCTCTGGGGCAGCCAAGTGGTGCCATAGTGCACAGAGCACCAGACCTGAAGTCAGGAAGACTCAGCTTCTTGAGTTCAAATCCCGCCACAGACATTAACTGTGTGACCCTTGCAAATCACTTGACCCTGTTTCCCTCAGTTTCCTCATCAATCAAAGGAACTGCAGAAGGAAATGGAAAACCATTCCAGTATCTTCTGCCAAGAAAACCTCAAATGGGGTCACAAAGAGTCAGAAATGACCAAACAACAAAACTCTACCTCTCTGGGCCTCAGTTTCCACTATGTAAAATGAAACTAGACTAAATGGATGTTCCAGCTTTAAATATCTGATCCTCTAATCCTAAAATGACTAATTTATTTCCAACTGGGCCTGCCTAAGGAGAACTTCACTCAAAAGTGCATGCAATTGGGATTCAAACTGTGGTCTGGCTTTGGCTGCTGAAGCTGATGAGCTGGAACCATTCCATTACAAGAAGTAGAAAACTTAGCTTTAGTGACATTAGCTGAGTGTTCTTGCCCCAAGCTGTGGTAGATTGCAGTTTCAAGGCTATAGAAATGATTACAAGTAATAACTGATGTGTATCTGTATGCTGAGGATTATTATGAAATATTTTTTCTCATTAAAATACTTAGATTGGTAGTTTAAGTATTTCTATTCCTTTTTTTTTGGCTACATGAATACCTATCAGTAAAAGTCTGTGTTTCAAGGTATTTGGGAAAGGGTTCACTTCATATTATTGGCTGGCTGAAATAAGTCTTGTACTACAACAGTACCTAATGCATAATCATAGATGATTATCCATCTTACAACTGGAAGGTGATGCAAAGGCCATCTGGTCTACCTCAAACTTGCAAAAGATCCCTTCTACAAAATTTTTGAACCATGTTCACATGTCCTTGTCAGCTCTCTCATGAAGGGGTAACCTACTACCCTCTAGGACCTCCCACCTCACTTTTCAGTGACCCTAACTATCAGGGAGTTATTTTACTTTGTTTTGTTTTATTTTGTGTAAAGCTAGCAGAAATTTGCCTCTATGAAGCTTCTATCCTGAGCCTCCTAGGTATTTTAGTTTTGTCCTTTGGACAAAGCAGGACAAATCTAGTACCTTTTCCTTTCGACAGCCCTTGAAATACTTAAAGAAATCTAGCATGTACTACTTTCCAATTCTTTTCACCGACGTCAACATCCTCTGTTCCTTCAACTGATGCTAATAAGATTTGATATCTATTCCCTTCATTCTTATGTTTGTCCCCCTTTGGGCTAGCTCTGGGCAATTTGCCAGCTTACCTATAGCTCAGTTCTTGCCAGAGGGATTCAGGAACTTTAAAAACATATATATACACATACGTATATATTATTTGATAACTATATTTGAATATGATTGATTTCCTTTGTAATTCTAAGCATTTCATTGTATATATTCAGTATAACACATTTTGAAAAGAGATCTATAAGCTTCACCAGATTACTAAAAGGGAAAATAACAGAAAAAAGATCCCAGAATATCAGAGTCAGCCCTTTAAAATGTGGAACATAATACTCCAGATGTTATCTGCACAGAATAGAATACAACTCCCTTGTCTTGGACCCTAAACATATCTCAATGCAATCTAAGATTGAATGTGAATGGAACTGAGTTCTAAAACTGGATCTGGGATGACAGATTTGAATCCGACCTTCAACATTTTCCAAGGTTATGTGACCATGGATAAGTCACCTAAGCTTTCTGAGCTCCTGTAAAATGGAAATAATAAAATCTAAGTAATCACCTTAAAGGATTGTGATGAGACCAATTGAAACATATATATGTAAAGCACTTTGCAAATTTAAAGTGCTATTTTAGTATCTCTATTACCATGAGTTTGGGAGGCTGACATATCACACTGTTGACACATAAAGGTTTTACAGAGGGCTGAAACTACTAGGTATTTTACCTAACCCTAACCCTAATTCTAAGTTTTGGACAGCTAGGTGGCACAGTAGAGAGAGCCCAAGGCTTGGATTCAGGAAAATTCCTCTTCGTGAGTTCAATTCTGGCATCTGATACTTAGTAGTTTTGTGACCCTGGATAAGTCACTTAAGCCTGTTGGCCTCAATTTTTTCATCTATAAAATGATTAGGGAAGAAAATGGCAAACCTCTCCAGTATCTTTGCCAAGAAAATTCCAAATGGAGTCACAAGGAGTGAAATATAATTGAAATAACAGTAACAACTCTAGTTTTATCAAACAGGCCTGCGTAATTGATCATGGACTTAAAAGGATCATTTTTTAAAATAAGCTGTAAGATTTTACATTTATTATTATTTAGTTCCAACGTGTCAAATTTGGCCAGGATTCTACCCAGGTAAGATCTTTTTGGATCCCACTTCTGACACCATGTATATTAACTAACACCCCTTACTGTCATCTCACAATTTAATCAGTGTGCCGTCTATGCTTTTATCCAAGTTGCTCATAAGAATATTGAATAGTATAAGACTCAACAAAGGTCCATGTGGCCTTCCATTGGAGAGCTCCTTCCAAACTGATATCTCCTCAATAGGGACTTCTTGAATCTAGTTCTGAATTGCTTTAACTGAATAGTCACTTAAAGATGACAAATTTCAGAGAAACCTAGGGAGATTTGTATGAACTGATATTGAATGAAGTGGGCAGAACTGGAGGAGGGGGAATGATTCGATAACAACATTTGAAAGACAAACAACTTTGAAACACGTAAGAATTCTAATCAATGCAGTGACCAACTATGATTCTAGAGGTCACATGATGAAATACACTTTCGATTTCCTGAAAGAGAGGTAGTGAACTTAAAGTTCAGATTTAGACAGACAGATGGATAGATAGACAGACAGACAGGTAGATAGATAGATAGATAGATAGATAGATAGATAGATAGATAGACAGATAGAGATAGAGATGTAGATGTAAGTATCACCACTGTGGGACCATATATGAATGTGGGAATTTATTTTACTTATTCTGCATGTTTGTTATAAGGATATTTTTTAAGGGGGAGAGAAAATAGATTTTTCTTAATTGAAAATATAAAATAGCTTCTGAAAAAAGCATTATACTATAATCTAAGAACAGATCTCCACATTTTCCCCGTTATATCATCATCAGTCCATCAACAAGCATATACTATCTACTACTATGAATCAGTTACACCAGAGATGCTGGTTCTCCCTTAACTCCATATACCCTGGCTAGTAAATTTCTGAGGCCAGATTTTAACTCAGGAAGATGAGTCTTCCTCACTCCAGGCCCAGAACTCTATCCACTGTGCCACCTAGCTGCCCAGCAACCATATGTATCTAAAGTCAAACAAAACAAATTCACACCTTGGCCATTTTTGAAAATGTGTATCTCATTCTGCACATTTATTCCACTACCTCTTTACCAAGAGATGGGATGCATATTTCACCATTAGCCTTCTGCCATCATGATTGGTCATCACATTGATCAGGGTTCTTATATATTATTGGTGTCCTTAAGTTTTTATGGTTCCTCCAGCTCCTCCATATTCATAGTGTAAATTATTTTCCATATTCTGTAGACTTTACTCAGCATAAATTCATGCATGTTTTTTTCTAAGTTTATCTAAATACATTCCTTTCATAATTACTTAAGGTACAATAATATTCTATTGTACTAATCACTAATGCATTATTATTTCTCAGTTGAGGCACACCCATTATATTTTCAGTTATTTGCTGCAAAAAGGAGTTGCTACTTGCATTTTTATATATATGGGCCACTTCTCTCTTTCTCTGATCTCTTTGAAGTATATGCCTAGTAGTGATGCATTCATCCTTCGTTGCTGAAGAAGACCATGCCATCAGAGAAATGATGACATGACTTGCACTTGACTTTGTTTTGAGTGTGGGAGGGCTGTGCAGGTCACCAGCCTCACTTCTCCTCCAGAGCCATCTGAATCCAGTGACCAGATACTCATCAGGATGACTGGAGATGACCCAGGATGAGGCCGTTGAGGTTAAGTGACTTGCCCAAGGTCACACAGCTAGTGAGTGTCAAGTATCTGAGGTGAGATTTGAAGTCAGCTCCTCCCGACTCCTGGATTGGTGCTCTGTCCACTGCACCATCTCGCCTAGTAGTGATATTGTTAAGTCAAAGAATATCCACAGTTTAGTGACTTTGAGAAACATGTTTTCCAGAATACTTGGATCACTTCCAAGCTCAATTAACATTATGCATTATTCCTAACCCCATAAAATATTATGTTTCTTTGTCAGTATGATATGTTTTAGGTGGATGCTTAAAGTTTTTTATTTGCATTTATCTTATTATTAGTAATTGGTTACATTTTCATATGGTTGTTGGTAACTTGGATTTCTTCTTTGAAAAACTGCCTATTCATATCCTTTACCTACTGAGGAATAGCTCTTGTTCTTTCATATTTTTAAATCAATTCCCTATATGTCTAGAATATCAGACCCTTACCAGAAATTTGCTGCTAATATTTGTTTTCCCCTAGTTAACTGTTCCTCTTCTAACTGAATTTGTTTTGCTTTGTATAGTTCTTGGTGCAAGTCTTTCAAATTTTCATATAATTGAAATTTGAATGTGTTTATGATCATATCTGTCTTTTAGTTGGTGAAGATTCATCTTCTTTTCATGGTTGCAAAGGGTGTCTCCTCTCCTACTCCTTTATTTAATTTGTGATATAACCTTTTATATATAGATTATATAGCCATTTGGAGGCATATTATGGTACATACTGTGAGATGTTGTGCTAAACCTAATTTCTCCCAGACTGTTTTCCAATTTTCTCAGCAGTTGTGTTGAATTTTAAGTCCATACCCCAGTAGTTGGTGTCCTTGGGTTTATCAAATACTGTGAAACTAGTTTTTATAGCTTACCTAATCTATTTCACTGGTTGACTTTACTATCTTTTGACCATTGCAAAATAATTTTGGTGATTACTACTCGATAATATAATTTGATATCTGATACTACGAGACCCCATCCTTCCTACTTCATTGTTTTGCTGCCTTTGAAATCATTGAGATTTTGTTCCTCCAAGCTAATTTTGCTAGCATTTTGTCTGGTTCTGTAAAATAACATGTTGGTATGCCATTGAATCTATATATTATTATGGGCAGTAGTATCACTTATTAGCCTTGCCAACCAGAATTAATTAATACCTCTAATTATTTATATCTGCCTTTATTTCTGTAAAAACCAGTTCCCGTGCATCTTGGTAGGGGAAAGCCCAGATATTTTGTACATTCTGTACTACTTCTGAATGGAATTTCTTTTTCCTGTTCCTACTGGCTTTCATTCTTACTATGCAAAAAGATTGTTAACTTACATGAGCTTGTTTTATAACCTACTACTTTATTCATGTTACTAATAGTTACAATTAAATTTTTAGATGAGTCTCTGGGTTTCTTTATGTAAACCATCATATCATCTACAAAAAGGGATAATTTTGTTTTTTTCTTACTTATGTTCATTCTCCCGATTTATTTTTCCCATTGTATCCTTGTGGCCAGCATTTCTAAAAACAGGTCAAATAGTAGTGGCAGTAATGGACATCTTTGATTTCCCTTTGGTCTTAATAGAAAAAACCTTTAGTATTCCTCCATTATAGATCATATTAGCTCCTAGTTTTAGAAAGATATTGTTTACAATGCTAAAGAAAGGTCCATTTATTTCTGTTTTTGGAATGTTTTTAACATAAATATATTTTTTCAGAAGTCCCTTTGCATTTCTCGATACAGTCTCGCAATTTTATTATTATAAATAATCTGTTATGTTGATGTTTTTCTAATGAACCAACTCTGAATTCCTAGCATAAATCCATTCTAAGTTAGAGATATAATCTTTTTAATGCATTGCTCTTGACTCTTTGATAATATTTTATTCTTTATTTTTGCATTTTATTAGAGATATCAGTCGATAATTTTCTTTTTCTATTTGTCTTTCCCTCATTTAAGGATAAAGACCATGTAAAATAGGAATAGGCAATCACAGGGTTATCATCAGGTTCCAATGATGTAAAGTGCTTTGCAATCCATAAAGCATTATAGAAGTGTGACCAGCTATTATCACTTTTATTTTTATTGGAAATCAATCTGGTTTGATAGAATTTAAATAGAAATGGTCCTAGGGCAAGTTGCTTTCCTTTGATTTTTCTTTAGTATTTAATGTTCTGCAAACCACTGGATGAGTAGATAAAATGCCTGCTTTGGGGAGGCAGGGATAGTTGGATAGAAGTATTAGGCTGTGAGATCATCTTCCATGGGCTCATTGAAAATATCCTTGGTTCACTTTGAACATCGGACAGGTTGTTCCCACATGATTTTGATTTATTTTGCTATGTCTGTGTATTTTGAAAGTTTTTTGTCACTCACAAATTACAAGAGATTACAAATATTTGGTGTAGCAACATACTAAAGTATTTGTGTTATATATAGGCAATTGTAAGACACATATAATAATGTTCCATTTCCTATACAGATCATTGGTGAAAAATCCCAGATAGTTTGAGGTCTGCATTTGGTATGGAGCTTTGTTGTCTGTCTGTCCATGAAAGATGGCACGCTTTTGATATATTCACTACTATTCTTTAGTGTTATTATTTAGCCGTATTCCATAGTTTCTACCCATATTCGTATGTCAACCTGATTTTCATCCTAAGGGAAGGAGAGGGAAATGTTAGCAGAGAAATTGACCAACTGATGGAAATGCAGGTTTTAAAAATAACCCCCTGAAACATCCCACTAAGTAACAAGGCTGGATCTGGATTTCAGATGTCAACACAAGAGAAGTTCTCCAGGTGGCAATTATCTCATATTATTTCAGTTGGTAAGAGATCTTAATGTGGAGCTTCAGAAAAGACAGGAAAATAAGAGACTAATTTAGAAGCCCGTGTCAGTTCGCAGTTGGCTGTTCAGTGATTGGGGTTGGCAATACTTTGACAGTTGGACTAGAATCTACCTTGCTCTTCTCATCACTAGTCACCAAACTGTCCTCACATATACAAGTTTCCCATATTTGTCTGTGAAGGGGCAAACAAGGCTAACGTGATCCAAGGAATAGGTTTTCTTTTCTGTTATGTTGGTGCCTCACCTGACTTTCTCCCCTGATGTGGGTTTTGTGTATTTGAAACTTTTAAAAATGAACCATGTTAGATATTTTCCTTAGTTGTTAAGGAAAAGTTACTGAAAATTGAAAATGTATCTAGGGTGCGGGGGAGGAAAATACTATCTATAAAAAAGTGTGTGTATATGTGTGTGTTTGTATGTGTGTGTATGTGTAATGGCAAGAAGGACGGAGACTCACACCATCATTCCCTATTCTCTTTACCTGGCTCTAACAGATTAGCCTTTTACCTCATCTAGCTGACTATCAGTCTCCTTGCTCAGATCTCACTCTCCAACTATCTTCATCCCACTGTCAATTAGGATACTCCTGGCTCCACCTGTCTCTGAGAGGTAAATATTTTGCCTTATCTAGTTGGACCCCAGGCCTCCTTTCCACTTTCTGCAGTCTCCTCAATATGCTTCTATACAGGTGCCTTTCCTTCTCTTCTTTCCAGTACTCTCTTGTATCTTGTATCTCTTATCTTAGAATGTTTGCTTCTTGAGAGCAGGGGCTATTTCCTATCTGTCTATCTATCTGTCAGTCTATCTGTCTATCTAATTGGTTGGTGTCCTTCATTCTCAAAGAGGATCAAAATGGCATCATGGGGTCAAGGTATAGCATGTCCAACTATGGCTGATCAGAGCAATATGAGCTCAAAAGACTCTACCACAGGTCAGCACAAATTGTTCATGTAAAAATTTGGAGTAGAGATGTCTTTCAATCTTCGTCTCACATTTCTTTTGAGCTACTACAATTCTACTTTGTTCATAGAGTAAAGCACCTTCTTTGATGAGGGCATGCCATGTTGGGTGGTCGCATGCCATGCTGGATCGTCACATGCCAGTGTCTCCCATGTCTCACAATTGATTCCAAAGTTCTTCAGAAAGACCTTGAAAGTATCCCTGTATTACTTGTTTAATAGATGGACAGATGATAGATGGATAGATAGATAGACAGACAGATAGATGTAATTATAGATATATGGATAGATACAAATAGATATATATGGATATATCTATGGATAGATATGGATATATATAGATATGAATAGAGAGATACAGGTATATAGACATGGATATAGATTAGATAGATATATTTATATATAAATATATACACTACAGATGCATATATAAAATATATATAGTAAAAATATGAGATAAACATATAATGTGTATAGTTAGATATATAAATACATACATATATAATGACTTATTTTAGAGCAGCATATGCATATATGTATACATATATACATATGTATATATTCTATATATATAAATTTATGTATATAAGTAAATAAGATAGAATTCAATAGATTTATATATGAATGCAGATATATTCCCAAAACTTAGCACAGTGTAAGACACATAGTAAATATTCAATAAATGCTTTGTACGTCTTTCTCTCTGTTTGTCCATCTGTCTATTCATCTATCTGTGTTGTCTGCCTTTCTGATTATCTTTTCTCACTCTATCTTACTTAATTTGTCTGTTTGTCTTTCTAGCCCAGTTTCTCTATCACCATTGAGTCTGCTCTTGTGGTCCAGTGGCATTTATTTCTCCTCCCTCTCTCCCGTTAGTTTCCAATGAACCCTGATATGACTGTCCTAAAGACAAAGGTCCTTCCTTCCATCTTCTTTCTCTATATCTCTGACATTACATGCTTATGGAACACTTTCTCTGAATAAGTCTAGAGTAGTTTATGAGAGGATAAATCTCTGTGAGTTGAGTTCTTGGATGACAGTCGTACAGTCTACCACTGGAGCTATTGATATTCAAAAGTTTTTACCTTTGGTTGGACCTTCCAGAACTTGTGATCTACTGAGATAACCTCTGAACAGCTAGGGTTACCTTCTCTCCCTGAAAATGTATGACGATAAGAACTTCTGTACTATAAGAACTATAATAATAGTTTACATTTAAATCACACTTTAAGGTTTTCAAACTCCTTTTTATCTGCCATCAGAATTAATCTTCCCCATAGTGCACTGAGATAAGTCATAGATCTATAGCTAGAAGAGATCAAAGAGGTCATTTAGTCCAAATCTTGCATTTTATCAAATGATTGACCTGAGACTTGGAAAGTTACAGTGACTTAGCTATAGTTTCTCTCTGTCTCTCTGCACACACATACATACACACACACACTTACACACATACATATATGTATGTGTATATATGTGTGTGTATATATTTATATACTTATATACATACACACATGTATGTGTGTATATATATATATACTTATGTGACATATATATATATATATCATACTTTAAGCTTTAAGTGCATTATATAGATTCTCTCATTTGATCCTCAGAACAACTCTGCAAGGTAGGAGCTATCATTATCCCCATTTTACACATAAGAAAACTGAGGTCTAGAGAGATTAAATAGCTTACCCAAAGTCATACATTTGGTAAGTGTCTGAGTCTGGATTTGAACTCACAGCTTCCTCAATCCCAATTACAACACTCTATATACACTACACCAACTAGCTGAGTAGTAGGGACTTGATTTGAATCCAGGTTCTCCATATTATTAGCTTCCTTTTATAGTTAACAACCAAGGATCAGAAAGGATAAATGAATTGACTAAGGTTCAACTTGGACAAGTAGTATGTTGTAAGCAGGAGACTCAGGAATTATTCTAAACCAGTGCAGTGGGACACAACGATAATACATCTATTGATCAGTTCCTCAGGTCTGATAGTGATTATTCAAGGTTCATTGGCCAGAAACAACAGGTTATTTCTGAATCAGAAGACAGGTTGAAACTAGAAACTAATGGACCAAATACTGATTAGGAGTCTGAGAAACTGAGGAAGGGGCTGTTTATACAAAAACAAAGAAGGAAATAGACTTTACCCTCAAGGAGCATACATCTAGTGGAATGTGGAGCTTATTGTGCGGTCCAAGAAGATACTAACTGAAAATAAGATCTGAGTTTCCTACTTTAGGAGCTCATTTATGAGTAACAGACAAGGGACCAAGTTAAATGAGAACAAATGCAATTTCTTACAGTCAAAATTACATGCTGGCCTTAAGATCAGGGCAAGTGGTCAGTTAAAGCCCTCAACATTTGCTGAAGCTCCATACCACTGGAGAGCTCCCCCTACCCCTCCTATCATCGCCTTCATTAATAGAATGCCCAGGACAGCCAATAGACCCTGAGAATAAATTATCTTGTCCCATAGGCTTCTAGTAGGAATAAATCATGGAATTATTGAAGGATCAACTGTATAACTATATTTACATCATTACCATTTCTAATAAAATGTTCATGGGCTAATGTTGCCCACTGTTGCTGTTCAGTCTTTCGAGTTATGTCTGACTCTTTGTGACCCCATCTGGGATTTTCTTAGCAAAGATACTGGATCAGTATCTTTTGCCAATTCCTTTTCCAGCTCATGATACATATGTGAAAACTGAGGCAAACAGGGTTAAGTGACTTGCAACATGTCATATAGCAAGTATCTGAAGTCAGATTTGAACTCACAAAGATGAATCTTCCTGACTTCAGATATGACACTCTATCCAACTACCCTGCTAACCACTAAGGTTGGCATATAATGAACTGGAGCATAGCATACCATAGAGAACACTAGATCTGGAGTCAAGGGATGTGAGTTCAAATTTTGCTTCTGCTGCTCACTATCTCTGTGATTTTGGGTAGCACTCAATCATAACTGACCTTTCTGTAACATTTGATTTTTTTTAAAAGGCTACACAATTTGATTTATCATCTGATCTTCCCAATATCTTTATGAAGTAGATGCTATTATAATCCACCCCACTTCTTTTAAATGAGAAAACTGAAACTCAGAGTTATTAAATGATTTGTCCAGGAACACACAGCTTGTAAGCATCTCAAGTGGGATTTGTACTGTATTTTCCCACCTCAGGTCTAGTGGACTATCTATTATACCACAAAGTCATTCATCATATTTTTATTGACAAAATGTAAATGACATCTGAATGATCATACTGTTTGGTGACCAATGAGCTGGTTGGCTTAACTCAATCCAAAGACCTAAAGAGTACTAGATTTGGAGTCATGGGAGATTGGTTTAAATATCAACTCTTCTACTTACCAATTCTGTGACCTTGCACAAGTCATTTTCTTCGGTATCATTTTCCTCATCTATCACATGAAGGTCAAACTAGTTGGACTCTGATATCCTTTTGTACTCTAAATGGATGATTCTATGAATCCTACCTATACTTTTGATCTATCTATGTGATCTTTGACAAATTATTTCCTGTCCCTGGGCCTCAGTTTTCTCATCCGTAACATGAGAGGGAAGGAATAGATAGAGGTTCCTTTTAACTCCTATGACCAGATAGTTACTAACATCCCTTCAATATCTAAATTTATAATATTAATTATTCTTGGAACCCTTGCTCACTTATTCTATGATATTATGAAATTCTTTGGGATGATCTTTTCTTAAAGGATCAATAAATAAACATTTATTAAACATCTACTACAGGGCTGCTAGATGCCACAGAGCATAGAGCATCAGCCTTGGAATAAGGGAGACTTGAGTTCAAATTTGACCTCAGACACAATATTTACTAGCTGTGAGACTCTGGGCGAGTCACTTAACCCTAATTGCCTTACCAAAAAAACCCAACAAAAACAAATTTACTACCTAGGTGGCTCAATGGATAAAGCAGTGAGAAGATTCATCTTCATGAGTTCAAATCCAGATTCAGACACTTAATAGCTGGGTAAATCACTTAACTTGGTTTACCTCAGTTTTCTCATCTGTCAAATGAGTTTGAGAAGGAAATGGCAAATAACTCCAGCATCTCTGCAAAGAAAATCCCAGATGGGATAACAGAGAATCAGGTACCACTGAAACAACTGAACAACAAGTATCTACTATGTGTCAAGCTCTATGTTAAACACTGAACAAGGCAAGTGATAGTTCGTAATCTGATGGAGTTCACAATCCATCCAGGGAGATAAAATGCAAACTGTGTACGAACAAGGTATATACAGATTAAGATATATATTCAGGATAAACTATATAGAGGACTAAGATGAACTGGCAATAATTGATAGAAGAAGGCATAAGTATAAAAGAAGATTGGAAAAGTCTTTGCAGAAGATGAGATTTTAGCTTGGACTTAAAGGAAGTTAGAGAAGCCAGGAGACAGAGAAAAACTGGGGAAATTCGTGTATGATCAGGGCAAAAAGAGTTCTTACCTGTTGCTTCCTCCCATATGGGAATAGCATCCCCACTGTAAAAGAATTTGCTAGTTCCCCCATGAAGGATCAATTCTTAGGTCTATAGGAACCTGTTCTTCTCTTAGGAACAGGTGACTTTGTCTTTGGCAGAGCATCCTTTGATATTTGTCTCATCACTGGCTTCTGTTCCCCACAATCAGTCCCCTTTCAAATCAGAGATACAAAGCCATGCTGTTCCCTTGATTTTTGCCCTCGTTGAAGTTTTTGGAAGATGTAGGATAGATATAGGACCATGTCTCTCTATTGTAGAGAAAGAGACAATTTCCAGACAAAACTTTGCAAATACAGAGCCTACGGGAGGAGAAGGTGGCAGAGGTGTCACCCACAGGAAGCACCTACCATTTTCATTCACGTACATGTGTTCATCCACCTTAATAACCTTATGGAACCAGAGACACGTGTCCTGGTCGCTAACTCCTGACCAGCTGAATGATAATAGGAAAGTCAATTAATTCAATTAAACATGTATTGATTCAGTGCACCTAGGTGGTACAGTGGATAGAGTGTCAGACCTGGAGTCAGGAAGACTCATCCTCATGAGTTCAAATCTGTCTCAGACACTAATTAACTATGAGACTCTGTCAAGTCACTTAACCCTCAGTTTCCTCATCTGTTAAATGAGCTGGAGAAGGGAATGGGAAACCACCCCAGTATCTCTGCTAAGAAAGAAATGGGTTCATGAAGAGTAGGACACAGCTGAAATGACTAAACAATACAAATGTGTGATGTAGGTGCTAGAGATACACAAAGCAAACAGTCCCTGATTTCAAAGAGCTTACATTCTAGTGGGAAGAGCAGTTTATAAACAGGTAGCACATAATCTCTGGGCTCCCTATCTCCAATCACACTCATTCCAGCCATTGGATCCCAAAATTTGTCTATTTCTCCTTGTAGAATTCTAAGGAGGTGAGGGTTCTTTTCCTGTTCCTAATGATTCCTCTTCTGGGGTGGCTCCCCACCAACATGGCTCATCTAAAGTCAGGAAAAAATAACACCATAGCCAGGGAAGAAAGAGCAGATTCATGCATTTGTGGCTAGATAGTGGCCAGTTTGGGAGATAATATAGCTGCTGTTGCCATGGATACTGTCATTGCCACTACTTCTTAAGCAACCCAGAGGCTTGCAGAAGTTCTTAACTCACTTACAGGGTAAAATGGGGATTGGTGGGGGAAAGGAGAGGCAGAGAGAGACAGAGACAGAAAGACAGAGAGAAAAATAGAAACAGAGAGACATTGAGACAGAGAGACATCGAGACAGAGAGACATCGAGAGAGAGAGAGAGAGAGAGAGAGAGAGAGAGAGAGAGAGAGAGAGAGAGGCAGAGAGTTTTTTGTTCAAGCCTTTTACATGCATACTCAATTAGGGCACATTAAGCAATTGTATGGATTTTCATTATCACACAATGAGCCAATAGGAAGTGGTCACTGGATGATCATGTTCCCCCATCATGCATTTCTGGAAGTAAGTTCACCCAGCTGCCATGTGGATTGTAGATAGTGCACATCCTTTTAGGAACAGGATCTCATTGGCCAACTCCTATTGTATACACAGATGAGTAATTATAATAAATGCTACACAGTGTTTCAATGTGGAATAACTTTCTCCACTACCAGATAATATTAACAGAATCACCTGAGTTAGTCTAAGATTAAGAATGACATTTTTTTAAGAAAAATTATACACTCCATGCCTAAAAAGAATTTTCCATCTAAAACAGTGCAATTATATTGTCATGGATTTGGAGGTTGAATTTAGAAGTTTTCTAGTCCAGCCCTCTTGTTTAAGAACTGAAGACACAAAGACCTGCCATAATTATGACTGGCCCAAGGTCACCCAAGTAGCAGATGGCATGCCCAGGACCCATGTTCTCTGAGTCCAAATGAGCACTCTTTCCACCATGCTATGGGGCCTCTAAATTTCCTTTGTAAAATACAAAGCTTTGGACCGAGCGATCATGCCTTCTGTCAGGGATGAATATATTTTTCTGTCAACATGAAAATGTTCATAGGGAGTGAGAATAACCTCTAAAAACGCTAGCTCTGACGTAACCCAAAACATTTTGCTCATCAACAGCTTGTTTCCTGTTAATATTATATGTTTCAAGAGCACCATTAACTTGCAAACATGTCTGTGGAGAAATTAGATTTACAAAAAAGATACAGACAGGCCAAATACTACTGATTTCTGTTTTTTGAAGAGGAGGCATCCTCCAAAAAAAAAAGAATTCTTGTTCTGTTTGTTGGCATGTCTGTTTCATTTTTGTTGTTAATTTTTCTACTGATCCATCTTATAAACACTAGACACCTAGATAAATGAAATAAATACATGGTTCTAAATTGTCAACCCAGGAGAGAGTTTGAGATTTGAATTTAAAGAACTAAGTAAAATTCTCCCCTAGGCAATCTTCTATCCTTTACTTTTTCTCCTATTACTTCCCATTGCCAGCTATCAGATCTACTCTGAAAATAACTCCTTTTATTCACATTATAAAACCACCTGGCCATTATTTAGCAGCAGTGAAAAGCACATGTTGTGATTCTTTCCTCTTTTTTATATTAAATTTTCACTTGTTTAAGACATTCACCTTAGGGGAATGGCTGACAATAGCCTTTCAGTATCGTAAGATAAATCAGCTTAGGAAGTGGCTATCATTAATTGTTTCCCATCCTCTAAAAAGGAGTTGATGCTTTCATTTAAAAAATATGAGATCAAATAAAGATTAGCATAATGCATTTGTGTGAATATATATGCATATATTATCATAATTTTATTATTCAATAAAGGTATCTCCTAGCAATGCTAAGGAGAAACAGATTTAACATGGCAATATACCATAATACATAGGCATTGGACTTGATGTAAGGAAAACTTGAGTTAAAATCCTGCATCAAATTCTAGCTGTATGAATTGTGAGCAATTGGTTAGTCAACACAATTATTGATCCCTCACTGTGCCCTAGGTCTTGTGATAAGCAATGGGTATATCAAGACAAAAAGTGCAGCTCTCCTTGCTGTTAAAGGGAAAGAGAGAGAACCTATAATAAGCATTTGCTACTTGCCAGGCATTGAGCTAAATGCTAGGGATACAAATGTAAGCAAAAAAAAAATTCTTACAAGGGGCATGCTGGTAAATATTTATTAGCTAGATCCCCCAAACCCACAACAGACTTTTACATTTAATTTGTAATATTAACATTTTCTCCATCACTCCCTTAAGTCTAGACAATAAACAGAGCAATAAATCAAGCCCTGATTTATAGTGTTTGCTGATTTCTGTGTTGTATAAATGCTCACACTGAATAATTAACAAGTGGTTCATGAACCAGTTCAAGCTGACTTCACACATCCCTTGTCCCACCCTCAAAAATCTTACATCTTACAAAAGGAACCTGAAAAGTGTTTTGGGGGTGGGGGTATCCATTGGGCAGCAAGGTGAATAAGGTCAGAGTGAGGAGAGGAGCTGAGAGAGAAAGGAGGATGAATGACATGGGATCTTCCTGTTTGAGTTGTCTGTTGAACAGCCAGTTGGAAATGTCCATCGGTCAGCTCATGATATGATGACAGAACTCAAATGAAACTGGGTCTACATTTATAGATCTGGGAGTAATAAATAATAATTAATAATAAGAGCCAACATTCATGTGGTATTTACTATATTCCAGGCACTCTGCTAAGTACTTTACAAATATTATCTTATTTGATAAAAAACAAAACAAAACAAGGGAAAAGGATCCATTTATAGCAGCTCTTTTTGTGGTGGCTAAGAATTGGAAATCAAAGGGATGCCCATCAGCTGGGGACTGTGCTATATGATTGTAATGATATAGTATTGTGCTATAAGAAAGGACAAGAAGGATGATTTCAGAAAAACCTGGAGAGCCATAAATGAACTGATACAAAGTGAAGTAAGCAGAACCAGGAGAACATTGTACACAGTAACAGCAATATGGAATGATGATCAACTGTGAATGACTTGGCTATTCTCAACATTCAATGATCCATGACAATCCCAAAGGGTTGTGATGAAAAATGCTATCTTCCTTCCTTCCTTTTTCTTTGTATCTTCTTACACAAAATGACTAATATGGAAATGTTTTACATGTTTGTACATGTAATATCAAATTGCTTATTGTCTTAGGGCAGAGGGAGGGATAGATAGATTTTGGAACTCAAAACTGGAAAAAAAATAGCAAGTACTAAAATTGTCTTACATGTAATGGGGGAATATTATTTAAAAATAAAAATAGGTAGAAAAGAAGCCAGTATCATTTCATTTGATCCTCACAACAACCCTGATAAGTAGGAACTCTATTATCCCCATTCTATAGATGAGGAAACTGAGGCAGAGGTTAAGTGACTTGTTCAGGGTCATAAAGCTAGTAAGTCATGTATAAAGAGATGGAAATTGAACTCACAGGAGCTAATGAGGTCAACAGATTGAGAGTATTGATTGAAAAGAGAAGAGAGACCAAGACAGAATAATGATGTGTATTCGTCCATCATTGCTGAAGAAGACCATTAGAGAAATAATGAGATGACTTGCACTTGACTTTGTTTTGAGTGAGGGAGGGCTGTGCAGGTCACCAGCCTCACTTCTCCTCCAGAGCCATCTGAATCCAGTGACTAGATATTCATCAGGATGACTGGAGATGACCCAGGATGAGGCAGTTGAGGTTAAGTGACTTGCCCAAGGTCACACAGCTAGTGAGTGTCAAGTATCTGAAGTGAGATTTGAACTTAGGTCCTCCTGACTCCTGCACTGGTGCTCTATCCACTGTACTACCTAGCTGCCCCTCTACAGAGTCATGTTATTAGTAACAGGGATGTTGAGTCAGCAAAAGAGACAACAGAGGAGTAGAGAGGTGGGGAAAGAACTAGGAGAGAGCATCCAGAAATAGAGGGTAGTCATCAGTGTTAAATGCAGCAGAAATCAAGCATAGGGATTGAGAAAGGGCTATTTAATTTGGCAGCTGAATCTATCGCTTAGTTTTAAAGAGCACTTTCAGCTGAGCAGTGAAGTCAAAAGCCAGATTGCAGAGGGTTTCAGAGAGTATAAGAGGAGAGCAAGTAGAGAAACCAAGTGTAGATTTCTTTTTCAAGGAGTTTGCCTGAGAAAGTTATGATAGCTAACAGGGGTGGCAGTCACAAGAGCTATTTAAAAAATAAATTGAGGATATTTCTATTGTCAGTTGGCCGCAAGAAAAAAAACTAGAAGAGACTGAGGATTAGGGAGAGAGGTTGATAGTACAGGCAATCTTCAGGAGACCGTGGGGTCAAGTATGTATGTAAAGGAATCAGTGACTGGTGTGACAGAGGAGTTAGCAAGTGATGATGTCTAGTGATTGTCCGTGACATGAGAAGGGTAAAAGAGGAGCTCTCAGCAAATGGCCTTTATTCCTTTTTAGTAAAATGTGAGGCTAGTCCTCAACTGAGATTGTGTGGGGATGGACAATTGTGAGATGCTTGATGAGAGAACTATTTTAGAGGAACCATTATGGTGAACAGGACACAGAATTAGAGAGGAGTAAAAGGATTTCCTTGCTGAAGGGAGAGATAAAACAACATACATTTATAGTCAATTTCCCCCCCCCACACACACATATACAATATAATTAGTTGTCAAGCTGTTTCTGTCTTCATAACATCTCTCATAGTAGCCCCTTATCTCCTCCAATACTGCCTCCACCTCCATTACCTGTGCTTGGATTATGGTATGGCCTTCTGGTCAGTCTCCTTGCCTCAAGTCTCTCCCCTTTCTGGTCCATCCTTCACTCTGCAGTCAATTTGATCTTCCTAAAGTGCAGGTCCAATCATGTCAATCCCCCTCCCCTTCCTCATTCAATAAACTCCAGTAGCTTCTTCTCTTTCCAGGATTAAATAGAAAATCTTCTATTTGACTTTTTAAAGCCCTTTACAAGCTGATGTCTTCCTACCTTTCTGTTCTTCTCATGCCTTACTCCTCTCATATACTGTGGTCTAGCAACACTAGCCTCTTTACCATTCCTTGCGCAAGACATTACATCTTCCCAGTCTAAGCATTTTCATACATATGGAGCCCTCTCCCTCCTCATCTTTGCCTCCTGACTTCCTTCAAGCCTCAGCTAAAATCCCACCATCTTCAAAATTCTTTAGTGATCTTTCTTAATCTTAATACTTTCCCTCTGAGTTTTATCTTGTATTTAACCTATATAGATTCATATATATAGATCTATCTAGATCATACCTAGATTGTAGGATATGTAGATATTTATAGAGCTGTGTATATATTATAGATCTCTATATAGAGATATTGAAAGATAGATCTATATATATGTTATAGATCTATATATTGATTGTAGATCTCTATAGATGTAGAAAGGTAGATCTATGATTCAATAGATATTAGAGCTCTATAGATAGCTATCAATATATTTATATCAACTGATCAGGCTAGCCAGCTAGCTGGCTATCTTTTTTGTACACATAGATGTTTGCATGTTGCCTCCCCCATTAGAATGTAAACTTCTTGAAGACAGGGACCCTTTTTAAAAAAAAAAATCTATCTCCAGCACTTAGCACAGTGCCTAGCACATCACAGGTGCTGAATACAAGTTTATTGGTTGAACGCCTGACTCAGTCAACAAGCTCATGATTTCCTCCATCTCTGTTCAACAGCATATGAATTAGGGACAGAAGAGCTAGATGGCTTGGCAAGAGGTGGGCCTTAACGAGACAGAAGAACAGGGGATTTCAAGATAGGAGGACAGGGTAATCTGATTCACTAAATGGTCAAGACTGGGAAGAGAGAAGATAGAGGAGTCATAGCAGTAACTGTAGAAAGGGGTTGAGGGATTGGAGGTAAATGCTTTCAGTTTTGCTTTAAGAATTCTTTATATTTGCTAAACAATATAAGCTCAAGCCCTCTTACCTCCAATCATCTGCAAGAAAAAAAAATAAAAAATTGCCATGCTTGCTGGCTTGCTTTGTTAAAGAGATTTTTCCATGCTTTCTGTTAAACTAGTCAAAATCCAAAGTACAAGGAAAGAAAATTGATGATTCTTCTTGCATAGAGACATTTTTTATTAGCAGTTACAAAAAATAGATTGATCCCCTGTTAAGTGTTATGCCTATGAATCTCTCATATGCCCCTTGAATACATGCATGATTTTATTATTTGCATAATTTTAGCTGTAAAATAGTTATCAGATATAATACAATCAGCGATACACATATTTAAATTACATACACACATAATATGCCTATATTGTTAGGGTTTTAAAATTGTCCTAGTGGTTCTTTACTCATCATTGAATTTCAAAGATTCATCTAGGCTCTTCCCACACTCATTGTTTGATGGAAGCTATCAGCTCATACGGGGTAGCCAAGTGGTTCAGTGGATAGAGCACTTGACTTGGAATCAGGAAGACTCTTCTTCATGAGTTCAAACAGCCTGCTATTTATTAGCTGTGTGACCCCGGGCAAATCATTTAACCCTATTGGCCTTAGTTCTTCATCTGTAAACTGGGCTGGAGCAGGAGATGGCAAATCACTCTAGTATCTCTGCCAAGAAAACCCCAAATGGGGTCACAAAGATTCAGGCATGACTGAAATGATGTGGCAATAAGCTCATACATGAAGAACCCATTTGATGGATCACCCTTTCCAACCTGTAACTGCAGGCTAATAGGAATTCCTTTTCACAGACCCAGTTTCAAGGATTGCTACAAAATTAAATGTTAAGTTTGGCATCTGAGCCCATGAGCTCAATGTGTCATGGATCCTGAAGGAGGAAACAGAGTGGAAGCCTCCTAACTCCTCTGAGGTAGTGAGACTCCTTTTTGTTTAAGAAGGAAGTCCAGCGTCCCATTTTTAGATGGCTGTGAACTTGTGATACCAACTTACTACATGTGGGATCAGCCACGAACCCAAAGATAGATAGTTCTACACATCTTTTCCCATCCCGCCCCTCTGAGGTAGGTCCCCTTTTAACTCTGGAGCTTCTGTGAAACATAGGAATCTGGAATCAGCATGGATCAAGGGCACTTAATGTGAGCCATCCTTAGCTGCTGAGAGCCTGTGAAGTTCTTTATCAGCAAAGTTTAGAATTCATTCCTTTGCTCTGCAACAGAGAGGTTTGACATCAGAACATTTTAAACAGGCTTCAACAGAGTCAAAATCAAGGAAGAATGGAGTTTTATGCCTCTGGTTTGAAAGTTGTCTGACAGATGGAATATTGTCTTTACTCTTTAAATACAGCTGTCTGCTACTGTGATCTGGCTGGGATGTCAGAGCATCCTCCTTATGTAGATGGCCACACACCTGCTACTTTCCTTGTCTGCATTCTTCCATTTCCTGCTGTGCTAACATCTTCTAGCTTTTGGATTCTATGAGTCTAAAGAAGACTTTGTAAGCTATGATTCTATATTACAGGGTCTGAAAACACAAATTATACAGAAGTTAGAGAGGTAATCCAACCACCAGGCATGTTAATCAGTAAATATTTATTAAATGCCTTCTATGTGCCAGGCAATACACTAAATACTTTATAAATATTTTTTCATCTGATCCTCACAACAACCCTGGGAGGTAGGTGCTATCATTACCCCCATTTCATAGATCAAGAAGCTGAGACAGACATGGGTGAAGTGAATATGCCTGACAGTAAGTGTCTGAGGCTAGATTTGAACTCAGATTTTCCTGATTCCAGGTCTGGTGCTCTATCCACTGCACTGTAAATATGATTTTATGAGGGCAGCTTGTTGTGATGGATAGAGAGCTAACTTAAGGCTGAGGAAGATTGCTGTATTATAAATGTTTCATCTTGAGTGCCATCATTTAGGCATGAGATAAACAGAAGTGTCTACAGGAGGACAATTAGGATAGTAAAGGGTCTCCTAATCATGCCATAGGAGGATGGGTAGCCTGGAGAAGATTTACATGGCGTTGGGTGTGGGGAGAGAGACAGATTTAGGGAAGGAGGTCAGTTCTTCTTGATGGATGAAGTCAAGTATTGGAAGGCCAGTCATATGGAAGAGTGATTAGTCATGCTCTGCTTAACCACATAGGGCAGAACTAAGTGGAAGATACAAAGAAGTAGACAGAGACTTTGTGTGATGAAAAGCAATGAAAAGCATAAGGAAGGCTTGAGGTTACCCTTCACTAGAGGTCTTCAGGAAAAGTTTGGATCAAGGACTCACTCAGTGACCCAACATTGACTCAACATCTCCTCTGTGTCAAGCATCTGGCTGGAGACTGAGAATACAAAGATAAAAAGAGGGCAGTGACACTGGACCAAAACAGCTGGTAGGAGAGGCAGTGATGCAGAGGAGATTCTAATAACAAGTGCAGTTATGCTGGGAGATGGCACTGTCTGACCCTTGTTTGGGAGAAGGCAAAGAAGGAAGAAGAGAAGCGACACAAGGACAAAGACGTGGAGGGGAGTGTCCCACCCGTGCGCCTGAGCTAGACATGATGGCACCCCATGTGCCCCGGTGGCCAGGCTGGCAGAGAACCAGGAAATAAAGAAATAATAAAAATTAAAGATATTAATCATAACTATATTAAGATTATTAATAACAATAGCATTTACATATTGCTTTAAGATTTGCAAAGCAATTTTACATGTGTTACATCACAATAAACCTAGGAGGTAGAGTGTTATTATTAACCCCATCTTACAAATGAGGAAACTGAGGCAAAGTGACTTGCCCAAGGTCACGCAGCTTGTATCTGAACTCATGTCTCCCACACTCTATCCAGGGTGTGAGACTCTGGGCAAGTCACTTACCCGTTTGTCTCAGCTTTCTCATCTGCAAAATGACCGGGAGAAGGAAATATAAGCTTATACAAGTGTGGGAGCAATAGTCACTGCTTTAGAGAGGTTCTCCCACTTTAGGAGAAAGTATGTCCCTTTGGCACTGACACATTGAACAAAACATCATTCTCACTCAGCTGGTTTTAGCTCCATTAGGAAATGCGTTTCAGACATTCAGGACAACTTGTGAGAAGGCACAGAAGCAATAGATGGTGTTTCAAGTACAGAGAACTAAACATTCCCCTCACTGGAAACAGGTTGACTGGAAGTGGAGATGTCTAGACAGTCTGTTTATACATCAAAGGAGAAAATGCATTTTTTTAAATTTTTGCATAACCAATGAGAGTTTCTAGTGTGGATTGTTTTGTTTATTTTAGGGAAATGTCTTAAACACTTTGCAGTGCATATCTGGCTTCATTATATATCATTAAGAAGAAAACAGCTTATCTGAATATTTGTACCATCAATTCAATACTTGATGTGTGTGTGTCTGTGTGTGGTGGTAATGGTAGTGGTAGTGGTGGTGGTGGTGGTGGTGGTAGTAGTAGGTATGTGTGTTTTTTGCCTAGCACTGATATGTAGGCTTTTCAGTCAGTCTTGGTCAAGCCCCCATAAAGAGCTCCATACTTTAAAAATGTGTTTTTAATTTCTTCTTCCTCTAGTTTCTCTTCTACACAGATGCCCAACTAATCATGCTAAATCACAGGTCTACAGTGTCACTATGCTACCCAAGGAGATTCAGTGGCTCCCTATTGATTATAGCCTAAAATATAAACTTCCAGACATGGAAAGTCTTCCACAATCAGTTCAAATAAAACTATTTTTTACATTAAGCCTCTTCATAACATCTTAACATTCAGTCAAACTCGTCTCTTAACTTTTTCTCAAACTTAACTTATATGAATTAACACAGATCATCTGATATGCCTCGAATGCACTTTCTCATTGATTCCACCTTTTAAAGTCCTTGTCTTTCCCCAGTACTTGTCCTCAAGATTCATCTACTCTATGAAACCTCCCTTGACCTCTACCTGCTTCCTAACTCCAGCTCTTAGTGCTTCGTCTTTCCTCTATCAATCTTAAATTGTTTTGTTCTTATAGATCAAGTCCAATTCTTTGTGATCCCATTTGGAATTTTGTTGACGAAGATATCGGATTGGTTTGCTATTTCCTTCTCCAAGTCATTGTACAGAAGAAAAAACTGAGGCAAACAGTGTTAAGTGATTTGTCCAGAGTCTCACAGCTTATAATATGAACTTGTCTTCCTGACTCTAGATCCTCTCTGTCTACTATGTCACCTAGCTGCCCCTTAAATTCATATGTCTGTGTAGTTAATGTACCCCTTCTGCAGAATGAAAACTGCTTAAAGACAGGAACTGTGACTACTTTTTTAAAAAAAAATCTTTCTGTGTTCCAGACATGACAACTCCTTCCTTACACAGCATATAGTTGCTTTAGAAACATCTCTTCAGTTGAAATGACTTGAAATGAGATCTGTGCATTGAACTATATATTAGCACAGGTTGTTTGCTCTGTATGTCAGTATGTAAAGAAACATTTTTGTTTATTTTATTTTTTTTAGAAGTCAGAACATTACAGGATGGCTTCGGGAGACCTGGTGACAACTTAGCTTTTCAAATTGCTGAAAGTGATAATTCATAATTCACACAAGCATCTCCCATATCATGTTTGCAGCTTTCACAGATTAAAAATGCCTCCCATGTGATGTTTCACTGCTGGCACCAAATAACTGGGAATTGACAACAAGCATTTAAATTTTACCCAAGACACTTTCACAAAGAGATATGCAACTTCTATAAGTCTTCTGGAAATTGAGTGAACCTTCCTTTTCTGTGAGTGTCTCTTTTCATTCATTCATTCATTCATTCATTCATTCAACAAACATTTAGTCAAACAGTAAATATTTATCAAGTGCTTACTATGTGTCTGGGAGTGTACTGGGGTACAAGAAGGGGCAAGAGAAAAATGTCTGCTCTCATGGAGCTTGCAATCTAAGATAGGAGACAGCATGCAAACAAATCTATACAAAGCAAACTGTATACCAGATACACAGGAAATAACAGAGGGAAGGCACTGAAATTAAGAAGGGTTAGGGAGGGCTTCCTGTGACCTAAAGGAAGCCAGGGAATCTAATAGGTGGAGATGAGGAAGAACATAGGCCAGAAAAAAACACCTGGAGCCAAAATGTGGAGTATCTAATAGGTGGAGATGAGGAAGAACATAGGCCAGAAAAAAACACCTGGAGCCAAAATGTGGAGTATCTTTAGTTACTGAGCATCTAAGAAGTGCTTGGTATGTGCTAGATATTGTGCTAAACAATAAATATATAAAAAAAGGGGGAGGAAGAAGAAAGATAATCCCTATTCTTAAGGAGTTCACATTCACACACACTCGTATATATATGTGTATATGTATATGTATATTATATATATATATATTTATACATATACTTATATATATTTATACAATACAGACACACATGTATATGTATAAATGTATGTATATACATGTATGTGTATATGTACATATATATACATACCCACATAGACGTGTGTGTGTGTGTGTGTGTGTGTGCATCACTGGGTGCAACAAGGCATGTTTGGAGAAGATGACAAGTCATCGCACAGAAGGCATGAATAGAGGGGAAGCTGGAATGGCCTGAGCCTTGAAGCCCCTACTGTGTGCAGGTTCCCGTGTTGTTTACTGAAGGGACAATAGCAGGGGAGAAACAAAGATAGAGCAAATTAAGGTTCTTCCTCCAAGGAGTTTATAATCTCTATCCCCTCTACATCTCTCTGACTTTCTTTGTTTCTTCCTCCCTCTACTCTCTTTTCAAACTAACTACAGAGTATGTTTTTGATATGTTATTCAGTTTTTTTAGCCACATCTGACCCTTCATGGCCCCATTTGGGGTTTTCTTGGCAGATACTGGAGCATTTGCCATTTCCTTCTTCAGTTCATTTTACAGATGAGGAAACTGAGACAAACAGGGTGAAGAGACTTGCCCATGGTCATATAGCTAGTGAGTATCTGAGGTCAGATTTGAATTCAAGTACCCCTACCTCTAGGTCTGGCACTCTATCCATTGCACCATCTAGCTGCCAGAGTAAAAGGGCAATAGGCCACAAAGAATTTCAAATCACTGGAGCATCGTTCTACCTAGGAGTTTACTGGTGTTGTTCACAATGACTCTCAGGGAATGTATCCTGTTTATTCTCCTTTATGTGAATTGCTCTCAAGAATACTGAAAAAGACCTTTCCCCCAGGGTTATAATGATGGCCCTGAGGAGATTCATTTAAACAGCAAGCATTTATTATGTCGATACTCTATGCCACCTACTGTGGTAGGTCCTAGGCATACAGAGAGCTACATAAGACAGCCACCAAAGCTTCCTGAACAGAAAAGTAACGTGGACATCTGTTAGATATGATCAGTCAACCTATCAGCACGTATTGGAGGCCTACTATGTGCAAGGCACTGTGCTAAGTACAGGTATGCAAAAAGAAGCAAAAGACATTCCCCTTCTTCAGGGAGCTCACAATTGAACGGGCATATGTCTGCGTATTTGAAACATTTCATTTCCAAAATAAAAATATGTGTTTATCATATATGTTTGTACCTATGTATATATGTATATGTAGGTATGTATATGTGTATATATCCTAGGCATACAGCATTATGCTTTGCATATGCTAGGTGATACACACACATATGCATATATATTTGTATGAACATATATACATACACACGTATCTATCTATACACACACACATACATATGTGTATATTATACCTAGCACATGCAAAGTGCCATCTTGTGTGCCTTGGATATAAAGGTGAAAAGGTAACAGTCCCTGCTCTGAAACTGTTTACATTCCATTGGAAGGGATTAAAAATGTGTGACAATAATTATAAGACAAGACAAGATATGATAGAAGGAGAGATGAGTTCCAGACAAAGTGCTTTGGGAAAATTTGGAGGTAGAAAACACTTGCAACTGAAAAGATGAGAGAAGTCTACCAAGACAAGGTGGTTCTTGAGAATCATGGCCCTTGAAGGAATAGAAAGATGCTGAAAGGTGCATATAGTCCAGATATCAAGGATAGTCTATTTGACTTTGTGGAGACTGGAAATAGCAGGTTAAATGAAAGAATGAATAAATGAATAGATAAAAAAAAGGAATGTATTAAGTGCCAAGCACTGTCTGGAGCTCCTGGAGGTATATATAGGAAAAGCAAGATATTTCCTGTTCTTGAAGTACTCCTCCTTATTTTCTCATTGAGGGAGACATCACATAAGAGAAAGTTCAGCTGCTACAGGGATGAACAGTCATGGAAGTCCAAATGGGAGAGTGACCAAATGGGCTCCTTAGGTTGCATCAGTATGTCACATTACAAATATAATGAATGAATATGGTGAATGAAACATCTCTCCTTTTGAAGGACCTCACATCCTAATGGTGGAGACAGCAGGTACGTCTATAGGTGTAGAAGGCTTTCTGACAAGTGTTAGACTGTCATGCAAGGAGACCTAAGTTACTGAAAACTCTGGGAGTTAAATTTCTTGCTAGCTATGGAAGACAACTAGCTAATTTGAGGGCAGAGCATGAGGATAAGGTCTTTTGTCTAGAGGGGCACCATAAAGAGAAAGGAGGAAAATAAACAGAAGGGAGGTGGGTGGTGGTACTGCCAACAGCATCCACATGAATCAGTAGTGGTGTTCATATTGGCTTTTCCTAACTACAAAGCCTCATCTCCACAAAAGCTAAAACAACAATATTTCAGACTTTCACTGTCAGGCACTAGTACAGGTAGTAGGAACACTGAAGAGAAAAGAAAAGAGATATGAGGAACTGGAGAGACACTTACGTTCGTCTTCACCTTACTTTATTTGGGTACAATGGATACTCATTGATAAGTGTGGTCTTTTATTCTGTCAAAGACTGTTTCTGACTCATCCAATCTTATATCTCACATATTTCCATGCTTGATTTTCTTGTATTTCTTTCTTCAGTGTGTGAGGCTATAGGACATCTCCTGGAACCACCTAGGAGAGAATGACTTTACCTGGTGCAGCCTCCATTCCATTGTTAGAATTATGTCTTTCAGAAGTTTTATGACTGCACTTCCAAAGGGCAGAATTACTAGGAACTTGGGGCCTTTTAAATCTGCTTCATTAGGCTATGAGCCTAACATATCAATCCCTAGGGTTACATAAGTAAACACAGAATAACTATAAAGAAAATAAATAGAAATGAATACCAAGGAATTAAACATAGGGCATCTAGGTGGAGCCATAGTGGATAGAGCCCTGGACTTGGTATCAGGAAGACTTATCTTCATGGGTTCAAATCTAGCCTTAGACACTTACTAGTATGATCTTGGGTAATTAACTTTGCCTCAATTCCTCATCTGTAAAATGAACTGGACAAGGAAAAGGAAATGGAAAATCATCTGCCAAGTGTCTCTCTGCCAAGAAAACTCCAAATGAGGTCATAGCAAGTCAGACATAATGGAAATAATTTGGACAAGTTAAATATGAGGTATTATGAGAAAAATTTGCGGGGATCAACAAAGGCCTCATGTATGAAGTGGAGGTGAGGAGGGCGTGCATTCCAGGAATGGATGATGGCCCAGTGCAAAAGCATGAGATGGGAGATGAAGTACTGCATATGAGGAACAGAAAGAAGGCCGGGCTGGTTAAATTTCAGAGTAAGGTCCATGACGGAGGTAAGGAGGAAGGGAACAGCATTTATTAAGTGCCTACTATGTACCAGGCACTATGTTAAGCCTTTTACAAAAATCTTCTCATCTGATCCTCACAATAAACCTGGGAGGTAAATACTATTATCATTCCCATTTGACAGTTAAGGGAAATATGGCAGACAGAGGTTAAGTGACTTACCCAAGGCTACATAGCTAATTAGCATCAGCCCAAATTTGAACTCAAGTCTTACTGACTTCAGACCTAATGTTTTATCCACTGTACTAACTAGCTGCTTAGGTAATAGAGAAGTAATGTCCAGTGAGACTGGAAAGATAGGATGAGAACAAGGCTTGAAAAACTAAGCAGGAGAATTTCTATTTGCTCCTACAGGCAATAGAGAACTACTTGAATTGATTAAGTGAGTGACATGATCGGATCTGCATTTAAGGAAAAGTCACCTTTTATTTCGATGTATAAATTGCATAGCTCAAAGATGGTCTGTGATTTAAGAATGTCTGGACTCAAGTGGTAAGTTTGTAGGGATTTCTAGAAATAAATATTTTGAAGCTAAGCTTGAATCTCTTCAAAGACATAATGCCTTGCCAATTCCTGTCACACCCAGATTTCAGAATGATATGTAAACATATACTTACAAAGAAAGATTGTTTCCCTTTCCAGTTCCATACTTTTCCCCCTTCAACCAGTAAATAGGCTTCCAGAGGACTTTTCATTGTTGAAATCA
The DNA here is from genome assembly GCA_028658325.1 of Potorous gilbertii. NCBI lineage: Eukaryota > Metazoa > Chordata > Mammalia > Diprotodontia > Potoroidae > Potorous > Potorous gilbertii. Next base: position 215,288,887 of record CM053773.1, read on the forward strand.
ATTCATCTTGACTATAGACTGATAAATGAAAGAAGCACTGTTTGAGATTTCCTTGCCTTTAGGCAAAAAGTATCTCAAGATTAATGAAGAGAAATATCTGTTGTCTTTCATCCAAAATGTGAAATTGTTTTCCAAAGGGAAGAATGGCTCTGAAGATGTCTCAGAAACATAGAGAGGGGGGAGTCACCATCGTTGCTTGTAAGGGGGAAGAAGCCTGAGGGAGATGTTTTGGGAGAGCAAATGTGGATATCTTGAAATAATAACAAATTATTGAGGATATATGTATGCTCTTGGAAGTTTCTTCCCTTACCTGAGTTTTATTTTTGAAACAACAGATGTATAGGTCCTAACCAGTAGGGGGTTTTAAAAAAGTCTCATCCTGTTTTAAATAGCTTTAAAGGAATTCACTTTTTATAGGAAACTTAAAAGTGAAGAGTGGGGAATTCTCATTCATTATCTCCATTTTATAGATGGTGGCATAGAGATGGAAAGTAACTTTTCTAAGATCATACTGATAAGAAGTTGTAGCTCCAGGTCTTCTGCTTCAAGCTCAGTGTTCTTAATTACATTGCTGACATTGAATCAAGCACTCGTGATCCCATGAGCATGCCTCGCCCAGATTTGGGAGGTATTTGGTAGATCGGAAATGATTTCAAGTCCTAGTTTGGATGATATGAATGGTCATAGGATCATCATCAGAAATTTGGAACTTTGAAGAACCTTAGACACTATTAAATTCAGCCCCTTCTTTTTACTGATGAGTAAAACTTAGAGAGATTAAGCTATTTGCCCAAGATCACAGAGATAACATACATCAGAATCAGGATTTGCACAAGTTCCTGAGACTCCAGAGCCAGGTCCAAGATTCAATGACCTCTGAGGTCCATCTTTGAGATTTAATGGTTCTAAATGAAGGAATCATAGGATTGAGACCTGGAAGAGATCATGGGATCTAGATCTGAAAGAGGACTTTTCAGATTGTATTGTCCAACTTCTTTATTTTTACAGATGAGGAAACTGAGATTCAGAAAAAGGAAATGACTTCATTAAGCTCATCCAGATAGAGTGAGAATTCAAGCCAGCCCTTTAACATGACCTTTTCCATGGCATCCCCCCATCTTTTATAGTCACTCTTCACTGAATCTGTTTTGCACATTGGATTTTGAGTACTGTGTGTTGTGCTTTCTTATGGGGGTGGCACACCTCCTTATGGGTCCTAGGGATCAGCCAAGGAGCATGTTCTTTTTTTTTTTAATATAAATTTATTTATTTAACTTTTTACATTCATTTTCACAAAATTTTGGATTCCAAATTTTCTCCCCATTTGTCCCCCCTCCCTACCCCAATACACCGATCATTCTAATTTCCCCTATCACCAATCTGCCCTCTCTTCT
>CM053773.1:215290780-215348006 GCA_028658325.1 Potorous gilbertii
TCCTATCCTGCCCCCCACTGTTTCTATTCTCTCTTTTGATCCTGTCCCTCCCCAAGAGTTGACTTCAGATTGCTACCTCCTCCCATTGCCCTCCCTTCCATCATCCCCCCCACCCTGCTTATCTCTTTCTTCCCTACTTTCCTGTATTGTAAGATAGGTTTTCATACCAAAGTGAGTGTGCATTTTATTCTTTCCTTTAGTCAAATGTGATGAGTGTAAACTTCATGGTTTTTTTTCTCAGCTCTCTTCTTTTTCCCTCCACTAAAAAGTCTCCTGCTTGCCTCTTCTATGAGTGATAATTTACCTCATTCCATTTCACCCTCTCTCCTCCCACTACATTTCTCTCTCACCTTTTACCTTGATTTCAAGATATGATCCCACCCTATTCAATTAACTCTGTGCTCTGTGTGTGTGTGCATGTGTGTATGTGTGTGTGTGCATGCACGTATGTATGTGTGTGTAATCCCACCAACTACCCAGATACTGAAAAGTTTCAAGAGTTAGAAATATTGTCTTTCCATGTAGGAATGTAAACAGTTCAACTTTGATAAGGCCCTTATGACTTCTCTTTGCTGTTTACTTTTTCATGCTTGAAAGTTCTTTATTTCATTGAAAGACCATATTTTCTTATTTTTTTTCCCTTTTCTGGGCATTTTCCCAGCCAATTACTTGACTTCTGAGATTCCTCTCCACCCCTGCCTAGATCTGCCCAGCTAGTGCTCGGGGTCTGAGATTCAAGTGCTGCTCCCCAGCCTCAGGGCTTTCAGTGGCAGGTGAGGCTTCTATTCAGTGGGCTTAAGTTCAGGTTCTCAGGTGCCTCAGGGCCTGACTGCTCTTCAGTGGGAGCTTATCTGCTGGTGCTCAGGTGGGGGCAGGGCCGCCTTCCAGGCTCAGTTCTCTCAGGGGTTTATGAGGAGACCTTCAGTAATGGAGCTGCTGCCAAGCTCCTGCCTGCTCTGGGAGCCTCTGGCTGCCTGCTGCCTCTGCTGCTGCCTCCCGAGGGGGCCTGAGTTATGGAGACACCCAGCTCCCCTCTCAGCCAGACCAGAAGTCTCTCTCACTGACCTGTGTTTCTGTGGGTGGAGGGACCTTCGTGGCCGCTGGAGATTCTGAAGCCTGCTCAGAGCTACTCCTCTCTGTGCCACACGGCCAGGGTAGGGCTGGGCTCCGCTCCCATCTGGTGCGCGATGGACCTTTGGGATCGGTTTTTCAGGGCTCTCTGGAATGGAAATCTCCTTCACTCTGTTGCTACGCAGCTTCCACCGCTCCAGAATTTGTTGGGAGTTCTTTTTACAGGAAACCCATCGGCTGTGGGTTTGGAGCCAGCATATGTGAATCTTTCTACTCCGCCATCTTGGCTCCTCCCCCAAGGAGCATGTTCTTGCACTGAGATGCCCTAAGTCCTTTAGACCAAGGGCAGGAAGAAAATAGTTGACAAGCTGTTATTAAATATTTTCTTTGTCCTAGATGCTGTGCCAAGCATTGGCTCTACAAATAAAGGCTAAAAACAAAGTTCTCACCTTCAAGGAACTCATGTTCTAATGCAAACAACTAAATACATTCAAGATATAGACAATATAAATGGGAGATAATGTCAAAGGGAAGACATAGGGCACTGAGAAGGTGAGTACAGTGGTTGACCAAGAAAGTCCTCCTAGAAAAGGTGGAATTTGAACTGAGTCTTGGAGGAAGCCAAGAGGTGGAGGTGAGGAAGAAGGAGTTTCTCTGAGTCTCAGAGGGGTTAAGCAGGTCCCCTTAGGGCACACAGTTACTCAACCTCAGAATCAGAATTCTTTCCCCCAGACTTATAGTTCTAAATCTGGTCATCATTTCACAGCCCTTCAGTACTAATGGAATAGAGCCTTTTAGATGTACAACATCCTCTCTGAAGAGACATTTCAGCAGACTGAATGCCTCATTAATCACTGTAACAGCTAATATTTATATAGCACCTTAAGGCTTGCAAAGCTTTTTATAAATATTAACTCATGTTATCCTTACAATGGATCTGGAAAATAGGTGCTACCCCATTTTACAGGTATAACTCTATTATCTTAGTTTTTGAATTAAATTTTTCCTCAAAAGGAGTCCATAACATACATGAAAAAGGTAAACAACTCTTGAACTACCGAGACTATCCTTGTATTCCATGTACTAGAGGAACAAAAAGGCAGAAGAGGCATGTTATGTTGATTGTTTTAATGGCCAGTTGTCCATTTTAGGTGTATCTCTATATTATCTATAAGAAGTTGATCTTATGTTGATCTCCCCCAGAAACAAAACAAAAAAGAAGCTTTCTTGCTCCTTTGTCTTTATTCATGAATCAAAGATTTTGAGCTAAAAGGGCTATTAAAGGTCATCTAGTCTAACGCTCTTATTGTATGAAGGAGGAAACTGAGGCCTCAGAGGATCATGTGGCCAAAGTCTTACAGGTAGAGAGATTTGAACTTGAGTCCTTTGACCCTAAATTCTAAATTCTTGCTACCTCCATTATGAAAAATATTATGGAATCTTGGAGTTGGAATGACCTCAGAAGAAATGCCCTATGTGAAATGTGAATTTGTTCTTGTTTAGTCATTTCAATCATGTCAGATTCTCATGATCCCATTTGGGGTTTTTGTGGCAAAGATACTAAGGTGGTTTGCCACTTCCTTCTTCAGTTCATTTTACAGATGAGGAAACTGAGGCAAGGAGAGTTAAGTAACTTGCCGAGGATAACACAGCTAGTAAGTGCCTGAGGTTAGATTTGAACTCATGTCTTCCTGATTCCAGGTCTGGCACTCCATCCACTGTGTCATCTAAATGCCCCCATGAAGCTTGAATACCCTCTAGAAAATTTTCAACAAGTGGTTATCCAGTGATGGATGGAGAGCTCGTTATCTTAAAATAGCCCATTCTACTTTAGCTCTTTATACCGAGTCAAAATCTATCTCCTTTTAACTCTACCCATTGGTTCTACTTTCTAAAGCAAATCTAATAAGTCTCTATAAAGTACTTCTTTAAATATGTGAAGACAGTGATGTCTTCTTCTGAGTCTTCTAAAACTTAGAGCTATGTATATCCAATTTCTTCAACCCTTCTTCTAATAGATTAGTTTTGAATCTCCTCACCATAACAATTATAGCTCTCTGGACATGCCCCATCTTTTTTAATTTCTCCCTTCTGCCAAATGAAAATGACAGGATGAAATGTATCCCTGAACTAGATATAATTTTGCAGATATTGTCTGACCAGGGCAGAAGACAGTGGGACTATCACCAATCTTAATGGATCAAAAGATCTAAAGGTGGAAAGAATCTTAGATGTAATCTACTCCAACCTCTTTGTTTCACTAATTAAGAAAGGTGTGTGTGTATTAGAATAGAGAGCTAGGCTAATAATCAGAAAGATGGTGGTGGAAGGTCTACAAAAGAAGGAAGGAAGGAAGGAAGGAGGGAGAGAGGGAGGGAAGAAGAACAGAAAGACCTTGATACAGCAATAGATGTTATAGAAAGAGACAGAGAGAGATACAAAGAAAAAGATTATGAGATAGAAACAGTGGATAGAAATAGTGTGGCATAATGGATGAAGAGCTGCCTTCAGAACCAAGAAGACCTGGGTTCAAGCCCTATCACTTACCCGTCCTAGCTTTATGACCCTGGCCAAGTCTCTTAACTGCTTAGTGCTCTAGAAAACTTTCTGAGACATAAGGGTTAAGGAGACGGTGCTACCTGCATTGATAAATGGAATTTCTGTATCTGAGAGTTCTGCGTAACAATGGAATATCAAATCCAGGCTATATCCTAGTCAGTTTCCTTCTGTCCACTTCTGTCTTTTTCTCTCTCCACACATACACAATGTATGTGTGCATGTGTACTTATGCATGTATCATATGTACACATACATCTGTGTATTTGTTATATATCTGTATGTATTTAAACCATTGTGTGTATATTCATATATAAAATTATATATGTCTATATTTGGGGCATGTGTAATTAGGTATATACGTATATGTATGTGTATATACATATATATGTATATATGTGTGTGTATGTATATGTCTGCACATACTCCTCACAGTTTCAATCTCCAAAGTTCACAAAGAAAACCAGACTCTTAAGGTACCTTGTTCACCCCAGGTGCTGTCTGGTGAAATCCTCCTTCTCCCTGTGTGAGGATTATGGGTCTAAATGGAAAGAAGCACCCTCTCAGCAATTCAACTCCCATGCTAATGCATGACTGTCATTCCCTCAGCCTCCCATGGCTACTTCTTAATGCTGACATGAGCATTTGTCATAAAAGAACAGGTTGAATACCTCCCATTTATGTTCTGTACATCAGAGAAGTCACATTTTTCTTCCTTGAGATCTTACTGAATCACTTAGGAAATCAAACAAGAGATAGAGTGGGGTTGACCTACTTTTGTCACAGTATAGAAGCCCCTCCTGCTATAATGGCAGAACTCTAGGTTCTGGGAAGATTGCCTGGGGAAAAGGGAAGGATTGTTGAGGTCTTGAAGTTGTATTAAAAGGAGCAGTGTGCTTAGAAGAGGGAAGAGGTAGCTCTTGTTGATCTCTGCCCTGATCAGAGCATCCCAGGAGCAATGGGTTTACTTTGAGTTGTTGCCCTTCAAAGAAGAATGGGCAAAGTGGCATGTGGCCAAACAAAAGCAACCAGGATGATGAGGGGCCATGGAACCGTGAAGGAATTGTGAATGTGGAGCCTGAAGGAGAGAAGACGGGGGCCATGGGAGGGCAGGATATCTTTCTTTTCATATCTGAAGTATTGACCTATGGAAGAGGAGACCCCTCTTGTTTGTCTTGGCTCCAGAGGGCAGAATAAGGAATAATCAATGGAAGCTACCAGGCTAGTATGGAGCTTTGTAATGATGAAGTCTGTGTGAAAGTAGAAAGAATTTCCCTCGGTAATGAGTTCATCATCACTAGAGGTCTTCGAAGTGAGAAATGGATGACCATTTGGAGATGTCATTGGAGCGTTAAACTAATTATAGATATAATAATAACTAGTGATTACATAGTGCATTAAGATTTGTGAAATGCTATACAGCATATGTGTATTTCATTTGATCCTCATAGCAATCCTGTGTGGCAGGTACTGTTACAGCCCTCATTTGACAGAGGGGAAACTGAGGCTGAGAAAAAGGAAAAGATTTTCTCAAGGCCACACATAGCTAGTAAATGTCTGAGGTGGGATTTAACTCTCAAGTCTTCCTAATTCCTTAGCTCCTACACCATCTAGCTGCCTAGTCTAGGTGATTAGATGATTCCTGAGATCCTTTTCCATTCTGAAATTCTCTAATATTATTATGGTAGCCAGTGATTGGATCACTTGTGTCTGCATCCTAATTTCTATTTTGAAGTTTTGTTCTATTCTTTGTTGTATTAAAAAAAATGGTCAGCCTAGAAACTCTGGCATGAATCCTCAGGGGACCTCAAGTCTGTTAAAAGGATATGAACTATAAAAAAATTTTGATGGATATCAAACTTTATTACTATTTGAAAGCCAGTTTATAAATGAGGCTTTTGTCCCAGTAGAATATAAGATCCTTGAGGCCAGGTATGTTTTTTCATTTTGGCTTTTTTTATTCCCAAAGCCTAGCATTATGCTTTGTAAATGGTAGAAAGTTAATAAATTTATGTTGTACTGGTTTCACTCATTCAGCCACAAAAGTATTTATAAAATGCCTAATACAAGCTGGTTGTTATACTATGTGAATAAGAGGGAAAGGAAAGGAAAAAAGAAAGGAGAGGAGAAGAAAAGAGAGGAGAGAAGAGGGGGGAGAGGAGGAAAGGAGAGGAGAGAGTCCTTTCTCCCTCAATGGGCTTCCATTCTAATGGGGTTGAGGGTATAGTATTTATACAGGTCAATAAATATAAGGAATATTCACAGTAGTACAAGTAAAATTCAACAGAGAGAAAACACTATAACCTAAGGCATAAAGAAAGACTTGGAAGAGGTGGTACCTCTGTGCTTTCAAGGAAGGAAGACAGGAATTCTGAGAAGTCAGGATGAAGAAGGACCATAATCTAGGAATGGAGTTGACCTATGTAGGAGATGGGAGATGGATATCATATATGGTAAACTCCAAGACGGCCAACTGGACTAGAATACAGAGTATGTAAAGAGGTCCTATATATCAGCCTCAGAAGGTAGATCATGAAAGATCACTCAGATGAAGGAGTCCTGGTTTGATGAGATCTTGGAAAGCTGATAAAAGTATTCCTTAAAGTCCTATGTCAAGCTCAGAATCATCTCTGACTTACTCTTGTTTCCCATTAAGTACGCTCATTAGAAGAGAAAATGAAAATCTCTGAGTCAGAAGAATTTGATCAATACCCTTCTGGCTGGCTTCCAGCACTATATTTTATTTGGTGTTATGGCATTGCTTTAAGAAGGTTAAACAATGGTAAATGCAGTATCATTAAGGATGGGTATGATTGTATAAAGATCATGGTTCTTCAAAGTGTGATTGAATTCAGATTCTAGCACTGAACAGCAACTTCCTAGCCAGGGCAAGAGTGTCATAGCCAACTCCCTGTAATAGACAAGTGATTCTTTCTTGAGTGCCCACTGGGGAAGGGGAAATTTATAAGAAAAAAACATTTCCAATGTCAGTTACATCCTTCAAGTGTTCTGTGGGAGAGGGGCAGGTCTGTTGAATGTCAACAAGGAGATGACAATGTATCAAGCCTAGGAGACAACTCTTTCTCTATAGCCCTTCCACAAGACTAAGAGCTTGGTTGAAGGACGGTTGACTTTCTGCTGAGGAATGTTATCTTAGGAGCCCAGTTGTGAAGAAGTTGGTAGGCATCCCACCCCTTGTGTCCAATATGAGCAGCAGCTCTAGTATATTTTAACATGCAGGTTTATGCTATCGTAAAGTTTCTCTAACTCCTCCATGATCACTCAGCTTCTTTTCCATCTTAAACCCTTTTGATTAAGTTTCCTCAGCTGTAGGCAAATATATAGTGCTACCAGGCACTTCTCTGATGAACTCCTTTCTTGACCAGAAGCTGATTATTCTGATATTTTTAAACTGTAGTCAAGAAATCCAAAACCCGTTCTCAGAATTCACTACTCAGATTTGAATGTCTCTTTTCACTTATTTTTTCAAAGTATATGTATACTCAAGTAAGATGTGATGGGGGCAAATTCTTGGAAAATTTGAAGAAGAAAACACTTGCACTTGAGTAAATCAGAGAACTCAGTCAAAGTGGGTAGCACTTGACGCTTTAAGGAATATAGAGATTTTGACAGAAAGAAATGAGAAGACAGTGTCTTCCAGGCAACAAGAACAACTTGAAAAAAGTCACAGAGAGGAGACAGTACAGGAAAAGATCAAGGGTTAGCTAGAATTATAGCTTGACTTAACTGTAATGTGAAATAAAGTTGGAATGGTAGACCAAAGGCAAATTGTGAAAGGCTGTAAATGTCAGGCTGAGCAATTTGTATTTTATCTTATAGACACAGGGGCTTGATGAAGGTTTTTGATCAGGGAATGATATGGTCAAAACTATGCATTAAAATTATTGTTTTGGCAGCTGTGGGAAGATTGCCCAATCTTAATGGATTCTCTTTCTTGTTCAGGATTGGCATTTCCTATCCTTACAGAAATGGTTTGCAGGAATCAGCCCAGTATGGACAAGACTTCCATCCCTTCCCAAGGCCTGTCATTGACAGTAATGCATGTTAAGCATAGATCTCAGGGGGTCTGGTAGTTGGAATCTTTCTCAAATTGTTACTTCAGGAAAATATATAGATTGATCAGTGGTTAAGAAATTCTAGCTAGGATCTCATGTAGGCCAGAAATGCTACACATAGACTCACTTCTGGAAGTGATGCCTTTCATTAAAGGCATCATGATAGAGGGGAAAATGTGTGTCTCTAAAATCAGTGAAACTGCATCCCAATCTCTATGTCAACAAGTACAACCTTTGGGACTGTGGGCAAGTCATTAACGTCTGTGGGCCTCAGTTTCCTCATCTGTAAATTGAGAGTGTTGTTCTAAATGACTTTTATGGTCTAATAATGTGGTTCTATCATCCTATGATTCAGTAACAATCTTCCAGAATGCTAATTATTTTGTTTTCATAAAAGTGAACATTTTCACCAAGGATGTGGATCATAATTTCTGTATGCCTACCAATTTTGCATAACTTCGTCAACCCATAAATAATAATTCTTACTTGTTTTAAAAGATAGTGATATTAAGGGAATATTCTCTTCTCAATCTCATCACTGGTGCCTTATTTCCTATTTCAGCTCCTATTTACTGTATATATCTTGTATGTATAGCATCATTTGTCTTGTCTCCTCCGTTAAAATATAAGCATCCTGTTGCAAGGAGGTGCATTGCTTTTGAACGTATAATCCCAAATTAGCCCAGTTCATGCCACATAGTGAGAGATTAATAAGTTCTTTGTTTTTTCTTTCTTTCCTTACTTTTTTCTTCTTTTTTCTCCTTCCTTCCTTTATCTCTTTTTCCCTTGCTCCTTCCATTCCTTCTTTCCTTCCTTCCCCTTATCTTTTCTTTCTTTTTCCTTTCTTTTCTTCCTTCCTTTTTCCCTTCCCTTCCTCCCTTCCTTCCTTCTTTTCTTTCTCTCCAGCTCTTTTTCTTTCTCTCTAACTCTCTTTCTTCCCAATGTTAATGGCCAGGATCAGTTTTTCCATATGTACAATCAAATGCGTTTCATGAAATGACACTGGAACAGTGGATAAATTCCAAATTTTCCACTTAGAAGTCCCAGGGGAGAGGTAAAATTCAATTTTTATGAGAGCTGTCCCTGATTCTGACTCTTGTCCATATGTCACCATGGGTTAGGATATATGGATGTGTGTCTCTGAGTGATGGATGCTCACAGAGACAGTGAAACAACATCAATCTGACATGAACTATTCTGTGAAGTGTTTGCACTCACTGGCCTGTGATGATGTATCTTCAGTCAGGGAAAGCATTCAAAAATATTTGACAATGGCCCTTTGAAAACCACAGAGGAAAACCACACAGGTGATTCCCTATATTTAACTTCATCTCAGAAAAAGTTAGGCAGATACTCTGGTGTAAAAAGCACACTGCCACAAGAAAGCTCTAGAGCCCACAGACAGGGAGACCCTGGAAGTAACTGGGAAATGGCTGTAAGATATAATAGAAAGAGTAATTAAAGGAAATGGAAATTTTTATCATGGAGGCAAGAAGATTAAGGGGAGACATAATGGTTCTTTTCAAGAATGTGAAGAGTTGTCATGTGAGATTAAACATTAGGGTCACAGATCTAGAAATGGAAGAATTGGGATCATTTAGTCCAACTCCTTCATTTTAACTAAGGATAAGGAAACTAAGGATAAGATATTGAGTTGGGGAGGAGGGAATTTAAGTGCCTTGCCTTGTTCTGTCTTGCCCCAGAGGGTAGAATGAAAGGGAAAGTTGCAAAGAAGCAAATTTGTACTTGATGTCAGAACCCCCACCACACCCAGCAATTAAAAGCTGTTTAGAAATGGAATGTGCTTTCAAAAGATCTAGTGGAATCAAGACAATTCCAAAAGACTCATGATGGAAAATGCTATCCCCATCGAGAGAAAGCACTGTGGAGTCTGAATGCAAATGAAAACATACTACTTTCACTTCCTTTTTTTCATGGTTTTTTTTTTTCATTTTTGCCCTGTTTCTTCTTTCACAACATGACTAATGTGTAAATATGTTTAATATGATTGCACATGTATAACCTATATCAGGTTGCTTGTCATCTTGTGGAGAGTAGAGGAGGGGAGGGAAAGAGATAAATTTTGACTCAAAATCTTATGAAAATGAATGTTGAAAATTATTTTACATACAATTGGAAAAAATAAAATTCTATTTACATTTTTTTAAAAAGTTCTAGTAGGATCCCCCTCATTGGAAGTCTTTCAAGAAGAGACTGATTGACGACATACCAGGTGTTGTCACTATGAAGATTCCTTTCATGATGAGGTCAGAGTAGATGACTGCCAAAATCTCTTCCAAATTTCAAACATTATGATTCTGTTAGGGATAGATTGTAAATCAGCAGGAAGTTGGAGTCCAGCTGTGATTTGCATGGCCTTTCTTTCCCTGGGACTCAGTTTCCTTACTTGTAAAAGTCAGAGGATTGGACTACATGATACGGGAAGCAGACACAAAGGAGGGCTCATGGGCCCTATTAAATGAATATAAGCTAACAAGTAAGGGGATTTCTACCTCCCATCCTGGAGTATCTGAAATCCTCATGTAAGAAGAGGGATTAGGAGATCATAGTTTCCTTAAAACCATTTGTCACACATATCTGTTCATCAATAACATTCTCCCAAAGCTGTTCTTCCTAATTGGCTAGTTTGTAGGGTGAAAGGATCAGAGGGGAGAAGTTGGTGACAGGCAGACTGAAAGAATATATTTCTTCATGCCAGCTCTACCACTCCAGTAGAAATTAATTAAGAGATTCTGCAACTCTCTTTCCCCAGTTTGTTTATCCTCCTTGAGCCCACTGTGGAAAGATGTCAGCACCAATCGCCAATCTTTTCATAATCAGAATTCCTTCACTCAGGAGAATTGGTTAAGTATATATTGGTGCTCTGCTCGCCAGTTTGCTGCTCCCCATAATATACATCTATAAAATATGCAGTGAAAGATATTGTTTGCTTTCACAGCAAACAATCCAAGGCCTGAATTATTAAACGTGGGTGAAGATGCAGAGACAACTTGGCAGCTGTTCTTTCATTCTGGTCCCCCTTGTCAGAGCATAGTAGGTATGATGTGTGTTTCAAAGTAATTATTGCTGAATATTTAAAAGGAAAAGGACTTGGCAGACTTACTCTTAGACCCTTAAAAATATACAACACACATTGGTATGTGCACACACACAGAGGAGGCATTCAGATAGTAATTGTCATATATAGAATCAGTCTGTGTGGTAAATGGGTTAAATGGGGTGTTCAGGGAGGACTAGAACCTCTGCTGTGAGGGCTTCCTGAGTCTTTTTTATGACTTGCTTGTCCACCTTTGGTGTCCACCTATCACCCAACTATCATATGTGACTCCAAGAAGTTGTGGCATGTACAGTAGTCACACTCTGGTAAACTGTCTCAGAAAAAAGGGTAAATCAGATTGAGGGTTACTAACTGGCCTCAAATGTTTTGGTGAGTTAGGGGAATGTTTACCTCATGCATATAAAAACTTTTCCCAGTGGAATGGGCAGATGAGAACAGTTTGTTCCAAATGCCATGAAAACGGGTGAAGCATGAGGTCAGGCATCAAAGACGCCAAGGTCATCAAAAGCATTTCAGGTCATCAGCAGTTGTCTTGATTTTCACTGGACTTCAATGACTCTAGAAGAGAGAGTGAGGCTGGCAACTTTGTGCTACTGTGTCTCACTTAAATCCAATTTATGCACAAGTCAAGACATCACTTGTGATATCATCGGTCCCCTTTGAAAATGAAGGATGAACAGCAAACCAGAGGAAAATCATTTGACTTTACTTTTCAGCTCTAGGGGAATGCTCTGACATCTAGATGCTGCCCTTGCAAGTTTCCTGTTCTTCTGCAGACTAGGGTATTTTGAAGTTGCAGGACAATCTGAATTGCTCTTTCATCCGTGCACATTTATAGAACTGCAGTTTCAGAGACTCTTATATATCTATGTCAAGGAGAGAGAAAAGGAGAGATTGCAGAACCTAGTGTGAGTGGAAGCTCCTATTTATTGAGGACTGCAGATCTGAACCTTTCTCGAGATGAGCAACAGTTCATTGTGGTATGAATTCCATCTAGGATCCCCATCTTAATGTTTCTCACCATTTAGTGTTTTTCCTACTTTATTACAATGTATAACACAAGCTAGTAAAATACTTATCATTTTTATGAGGATGGAAGGAAATAGGAGTTGGAAATGGAGGAGGGGTTGATATGGTAAAGGTTCTACTCTGACCAAGAAAGAAACTAATTTGGAAGTTCAAGGAGAAATGTTTCCATCACCAGTAGACCTATTGCTTTCCAAAGATTAGTGCTGAAAAATTACCAGTCTCCTGGGCTCAGCAGCAGCTGGGTGGTATGGTAGATAGATTGCTGAACCTGAAGTCAGGAAGACTCATCTTCCAAAGTATTTAGCAAGCTCAGCCAAATCTGGCCCCAGGTACTTATTAGTTGTATGACTCTATCCAAGTCACTTAATACCGTTTGCCTCAGTTTTCTCATCTGTAAAATTAACTGGAGAAGGAAATAGCAAACCACTCCAGTATCCTTGCATCAAATCTAGTCTTGGACACTTAATAACTGTGTGACCTTGGGCAAATCACTTCATTCTTTTTATCACAGTTTCCCCATCTGTAAAATGAGCTGGAGAAGGAAATGACAAACTACTCCAGTATTTTTGCTGAGAAAACTCAAATAGGATCATGAAGAGTTGGACAAGATTGATACAACTGAACAACAGGAACCATCTGGCCTCAGGACACATGAGAAATGAATGAAATTCTCCAAGAGTCAGACACTCTCTTCCATTGACTGTATCATATCTATGACTAAAATAATCAAAGGAAAACAGGCAAGCCATAGCTATTTTGTTGGTTCAGTGGTGCACTGAAGGAAGTAACACATAATCTAAGGATTTTTATGGCATAAAGGGAAGAGAGGAAGAAATAGTAGTCTGAACAGGTACTTTGATTTCTGCTTACTGACCTAGAGTCCTGAGGATTTTCCATGACAGTTTCTGAAGTCATAGATTTTTATATTTGGTAAAGGCTCCCTGAGCAACCAGTCCAATTTAAAGATGAAAAAAAGAATTTCCTCCACAAGAAATACACCAAGTTGTCTTCTAGTCTAAGACCTCTAGCGTGAAAGAACCCACTAAATCCAAAAGTCATCTATTTCTCTTTGGGATCAAATGTGATTTTATTTGTAGAAAGCTCTATAAATATTAGCCATGTGAATAATGGTGTTGGTGGTGGTAGCTAGGTATCATTGAATATCAAGTTGTGACATTTAAAAAAAGGGTCAAGAGACATAGTTTCTGGTAATCTAATCTTTTTATTAATAACACCGGAATGTTTGTTAATAAAAGGATGGCCTCTTTCTTAGACCAAAGACAATCACAGCTTCTATGCCCACTGGAAGAGGAATGTTACTGAGGGTGGCAATCAACTCTGACTGGTTAACAATTAAAGAGAGAATGAATATTATAATGAGGGACTGGACATGAACTTTGATTCTGTCATTTACTTCCAAGTTACCCTCAGCCTTGGGCAATCTATTCAAAGAATTTATCTGTACTCGAGTAGAGCACAACAGCTTCCTCACTGGAGTGAGGTCTGAATAGAGAAGATTAGCTCAACTTCAGAGACTGAGGTCTTGAAATGACGATAGAGGGAAAGGGGGAAATCTGAATCTCTCTAAATCATTAGCTATTAATATTCATTTCTCTCAGAATGCTGGACTCTAGAGTCAGAAAATCTTGAGTTCAAATCCTGCATTAGATGCTTAGTGACTGGGTAAATCACTTAACATCTCTCAACCTTAGTTTCCTTAGCTGTAAAATAGAAATCATAACAGTATCAACCTCACAGGGTTGTTACAAGAATGAAACAAAATAATATATATTAAGCGCCTTGCATACCTTGAAGTTCTACATAAATGCTATCACCATTATTAATTTTGAAAAGCTCTCATTATAAGGAATTTCTACATTAAGTCTACATTTTGAGAGAAAACATGGGGTAATAGAGCATTGAACCTGGAGTCAGGAAGACCTTGGGTTCAAATCCTGCCAAATACATTTGCTATCAGTGATACCCTTGGCTAATTTCACCTATAAAATGAAGGTGTTGGACTCAGTAGCTTTTTAGGTCACTTCTATTTCAGAAGCAGTGGCTGAAAAGTTACCTATAATATGAAATTGAGTAGAGAATAGTGGGGATTGATCCTGATCGGGGATACAGCCAAAAGGAGAAATGATAGCATTGCTAAAGCCTGGGATGCAAGAGAGAAAAGTGTGAACAGATTACAATCTTCAACAGTCCCTCTGCTCATATCCCCTAAATCCCAGCTGCCAGCAGAATGGCCCAGGATTTGAAACATGACTTCACCTCCATTCTGGTCTCTGGATGTTTCTCCAACTACATATTCATGAAAAGAGGTCAAATTTGTAAATCCCGTGAAGGGTGGAAAAATTTCAGAGGCCCTGGAGTGAAAATTGATCTTCAGTTAGGATGCTTTGCTGCTATGAAAATGATTTATGGGCCTGAAGAAAGCAATGATTTCTAGCATTGCTGCTTTCTTGGTTCTGATAATTAGGGCTCTTCCTCTCCCTGCTTCAGAAGAACCAATACTCTCTTTTCCACTGAGGACACAAGACTTTCCATTATCTATTCCCAAGTGATCAGAATCGAGAAAATGTGCAGGTAATTGTTTTCCATTCCTTAGACTATCTCACCAAAAGGCTTCTTAACCCTGGGAACTTTGACATTTCAATGCATTGATACAACGGGTATCTCACTGCATCCATTGTTTATTTGTTTGTGTGTTTTTGCTAGATCAAGCTGCTCAGCTGAATGAGGGAGCTGGGAGTGATCATTGAGCTACAAGCTTAGCATCGATCAACGTTGTGTTATAGCAGTTAAAACAGTGATGGAACCCATTGACAGACATAGTGCCCAGGACCAAGGAAGTCATATTCACAGAATCATAGAATTTGAGAAATGGAAAGCACTTCAGAGACTACTTAGTCTAATTCATACACTAAAGGAATCCTCACTGTAATATACCCAACAAGAAGTCATTCAAACTCTGTCCAAAGAAAGCCAAGTAGGGGAAACCTACCACCTCTCAAGGTAGCACATTCCCTTTTGGACAAGCTCTCATGGTTAGTGAAATTGTTACTGGCATCAAACCTAAACTTGCTTTCTTTCAAGTTCAATCCACTTCTCCTGGTTCTACAGGCCCAGCAGAATAAATTTAATCTTTTCACATGACAGTCCTTCAAATATTTGACTATTCTTGGCGGAGTTGTGAACTAGTGCAACCATTCTGGAGAGCAATCTGGAACAACATACCAAGGACTATAAAACTGTGGATACCTTTGACCTTGCAGTATCACTACTAGATCTATTTCCCAAAGAGATCATAAAAAGAGAAAAGGACCCACATGTCCAAAAATATTTATAGTAGCTCTTTTTATGGTGAGAAGCAACTGGAAATTAAGGGGATGCCTATCAATAGGGGGATGACTGAACAAGTTGTGGTATATGATTGTGATGGAATACTATCGTGTTATAAGAAGTGACTAGCAGGATCCTTTCAGAAAAACCTGGGAAAACTTACATGTAGTGATGCAGTGAAGAGAGTAGAGCCAGGAGATCATTGTACACAATGACAGTAATGTTGTGTAATGGTCAACTGTGAATGAGTTAGCTGTTCTCAACAATGCCGTGATAGAAGACAATTCTGAAGGAGTTAATGATGGAAAATGCTATCCACCTCCAGAGAAAGAAGTCAAGTCTGAATGCAGATTGAAGTATACTTTTTTCACTTTATTTTCCTTGGTTCTTTTTCTTTTATCTTTTTTTATCTCTTTTCTCTTTTGCAAATTGGCTAATGTGGAAATAAGTTTTGCATGACTTCACAGCAATCTATATCAAAATACTTGTGTTCTCAAGGACCGGAGATGGGAGTAAGGGAGGGAGGGAACTTCAAACTCAAAAATTATTTTAAAAAATGTTAGAAATTGTTTTACATGTAATTAAGAAAAATAAAATAAAAACCTTCCATTTAAAATTTTATTTATTTTATTCTGAACTTAAGAAAATTTTTTAAAAAAATACTATCATGTCACTATTGCGTTTTCTTCTCTCATCTAAAGATATTCAGTTTCTTCAAGTGATTCTTACATTATGTGGACCTGTCTTTTCACCATCCTGCTTCTCATCTTCTGGATGCTCTCCACCTTGGTATCATCCATCATAAATCTCAGTGCCCAAAACTGCACACAATAATTCCAATGAGGAAGTTATGTGAGTCAATGAATTGCACTGAACCTGCAATGCAATGAAATGCACTGGACCTGCAATCAGGAAGACCTGAGTTCAAATCCTACCTCAGACATCCACTAGTCATATCACTAGACAACTCACTTAATCTCTATTTGTCTCAATTTCTTCAACTGTAAAAGGACAATAAAGGTTCCAATCTCACAGGATTGTTGTCAGGGTCAACTGAGATAATATTTGTAAATGTACTTAGCACAGAGACTGGCACATAGGCTCTCTATATAGTTATTCCTTTCCTCCCTCCCTCTTTGATGAGGTTTGATAAGGGGAAAGCATAGTGACATTATCCCCTCCCTATTCCTGGAAATGATGCCACTCACATCCAGTAGTCCAGTATTGCATTAGTTTTACTGGTTTCTATAGCATAATGCTCATTCATATTGAGCTTGTCATCCACTCAAACGCTGAGAGGGAGTTAGGTAGAACAATGGATAGAGTGCTGAGCCTGGAGTCACGAAGACCTGAGTTCAAATCCAACCTCCGACACTCCTTAGATGTTTGACCTTGAGTAAGTCATTAGCCTGTATCTTCAACTATAAAATAGGAATATTTTAGTAACTACCTCCCTGGATTGTTATGAGGATCAAAAGAGATATTTGTAAAGTGATTAGCACAATGTGTGGCACATTGCTGGTGCTTAATAAATGTTTGTCTCACTCCTTCCATTTATTCTTATTAAGGTGATTTTTCTGTAGCCCAAATATTCCAGCTTTGCATTTATATAGCACATGTCAAAATACGATAAACTGAAGTATAAAAAAGACTGTCCTTAGAGTTAGGAGACATCAACATTTGTAGCCCACCTTGGACACTTAGTAAATTTATGACTGTGAAAAAGTCCTTTTCCTTCAGGGAGCCTCCATTTCTGTAAAATTAAAAGTAATAGCAATGTCAAATTCTGCCCCACAGGGTTCTAAGGAAAGTCTTTTGACTGGTGGAATATAAGCTTCTTAAGGGGTAGCACTAATTCCATATATGGGGTGCCCAGTAACACCCTGGCAGCTACAGAGAAAGCAACCAAGCAACCGATTAAGTAGGCTTTCATCAAGGCATTTCTCTGTGCCAGGAACTTTACTTAGTGTTGAGGTCACAAAGACAGAAATAAAACTCCCTTCTCCCAGAGGAAAGTCTATTCCAACAGGGGAGAAAATATATATGTAAGTATAGGCAGATAAGAATAAGGAGAGGAAGAAGGATAGGAATGGGGGTGGGGTAAGGATGGGGGTAGGGATGGGATGGGGACAGGGAACAGACTTGTGATTTCAGAAGAACCTCTCAGGTGAAGAAACTTCTCCCTGCCCCAATGCAGGTCAGCACCTTCTCTGCAGTTCATAGACTGAGAAAGCTACCTAGAACATTGTCTAGGGTCACAGGGCCTGTAGAATGTTAGATCAGGAGCTGAATGTAAGGTATTATATATATATAATGTAATGTAACAGCTCCCTGTTCACTACTCCTGGCACATATAAACATATATAAATATAAGTTGGCACGTATGTGTATGTGTATACATATTAACTTATACACATATAACTGTATGTATGTATATGTATGCTGGTGTGCATGTACTGAGTGCATGGGAATGTTCAGGGAGGACTAGAACCTCTGGTGTGAGGGCTTTGCTGAGCCCCTTTCAGGGCTGTGCATCATCTTGGGTGTCCACCCTCACTCAACTCTCACCTGTGGCTGCAAGAAGCCATGGCATGCACAGTGGCCATACCCAAATAAGCCAACAAAACCATCTCAAAGACAGGTTAAACCAGGTTGAGGGTAACCATCAGGTCTCAACCCCATCCATGAGTTAAGGATAGGTCTACCCAGCTTTCCCTATGTGAAGATTTTCCCCAGCAGAATGGGTGGATGAGAATCATTTGTTCCAACACTCATAAAAGCAGCTAATCCAAGTATTGTGTACTGCTTAGAACCTGGTCAGACAACAAAAATGCAAAGGTCATCCATTATATCAAGGGGCATTGCCAATCTCCCTGACTTTTCTCTTGCCACTAGACTTCAAAGACTCTGGAAGAAAGAATGAGGTTGCTATATGTAACTGTCTCACTTAAATCCAATCCACACACAAGTCAAGATATCACTCCATGATGACACTGGTCCTCCTTGAAAATGAAAGATGAACAACAGCTTAGTGTATATGGTTGAAGTGAGGAGGAATTGCATTCTAAGCTTGCGATACCGTTTGTGCAAAGACACAGAGGTGGGAGATTGAGTATTATTTGTGATGAACTATAAGAAGGCCAGTTAGACTGATCTATGGAGGGCTTGAAGGGAAGTCATATATAATAAGGTTGGAAAAGAAGATCTTTAAATACCTGACAGAATAGTAAGAAAGTTAGTTTGACTAGAGGCAGGGGTAGGCCTTCTGGGTCCTTAAGTGTGGCCTTCTGGGTCCTTAGGTGTGGCCTTTTGACTGAGTCCAAGATTTACAGAACAAATCCTTTTACTTAGGGAATTTGTTCTGTGAAGTTTGGATTCAAAGGGCTACACTTGAGGATCTAGAGGGCCACATGTGGCCTCAAGGCTACAGGTTCCCCACCCCTATAATAGAGGCTCTGTAACAGAACTTATAGTGTTGAATCTTTGTGCCTATCATTCTAGATCATTAATTTTACTCCTCTGAATACCACATTCCACTAAGTCTCTGTAAAGTGAGAAGTCTGGACTCAATGGTTTCTGAAGTCAGTCATTTACAACCTTAGTTTGCCAAGGACAAGTGCTACCTCTTACATGATGTCAGTGACTTTGAGCAAAACTCACCCTCAGCGTCTTCATCTTTAAATGAGGTAGACAGACAAAACATCCCCTGGGGTCCCTTCTTGTCCAGTGTCTTAACCTAAACTCCTATGATTCTAAATTTGTCTTGATTTATATGGTCAGTCAGTCAATAATCATGATGCTAAGTGCTCCAGATACCAAGAAACGTCAAAACATAGACCCTGCTTTCAAGGCATGTTGCAGCTAGAGATTGGTGAACTGGTTTCCATGTTGACATTTGCCTAACGAAAGAAATGCTCAGCATTTAATATTTAAATGCAGCCATAAAATTCTTAAGCACTTAGTTCTCCCTCCCACTCCTTGTAAATTTCAAATCTTAATAGGAACAGATCAAGCAGGGAAGGCAGCTGGAGTCATGGAGCAGATTCCTAGGGCTTCACAGGCTGGCTCCCCAAGACAGCTCAGCAAGGAGCTTGCTATTCCAATCCTTTGGTGATTAAAGCATTATTTTAAGGTAGCTGAATTGTTTAATGGATGGAAAGGTTTTTCTCCCTCTTTATTGGCTGAGGAGCTAGTCAATGCCTTTATCATTTTTTAGAACAGAAGTTCCTAACCTGGAGTCCTAGAATTTAAAAAACAAATGATAACTATATATCAATATAGTTGGGGTTTTATTGTAATTCTATTTGTTGCATTTCACGCATTGAAACTCATGGTTCTGAGAAGCAATCCATAGACTTTCACAAAAAGAGGCCATGACACAAGAAAAGCCTGGAATCTTTGGTCCAGACACTCTTCCTTTCTTCTCTTTGTCCCTTTTTTTGCATATTCCTGAACCTATAGGGCTTTGGGTAAGGAAAAGGTGAATGGACAAAACTCCAGTCTAGCATTTATTTATATTATTAACAACTTTGGTAAAAGGTATTGAAGGTATGTGAATTAATTAATTTAGAGTAGTCCTAGATGAGGAAATTCCCTCTACCAGTATAGATCAGCACCTTTTCTCAGTAACTCATACTCTTAGAGAGTTACCTAGAAAATAGAGGTAAAGTGACTTGCCCAAGGTGACATTCTTGGCATGGAGGATAGCAAGTACATAGGCAAAGAGATGGGAAATGAAGCACCCCAGAAGCCCATGAGGTACAGGAAGTGAACCAGTCTAATTGGACTGTTGGGTAGGGAAAGGAGTAATGTGTAAGAAGTAGTGCCATAAGTAGTGCCATAAGAATAGGGAGAGGTCTGACTACGAAGAAATTAAAATGGCAAAAAGGGAATGTCATATTAGATCCTGGAGATTATAGGGAGCTATTGAAATTTATTGAGTTTGGTTTTGGGTTAGGGAGAGGATTTAAGCACATAATTACTTTAAAAAATCACTTCAGCAATGGTGTGGAGTAGGAATTGGGGTAGGGAAAGGCCTAAGGGTGGGAGACAAATTGGGAAGCTATTATAATAGTTCAAGCACAAGAGTACAGAACCTGGGGCCTCAAGGTCACATGTGCTCCTCTAGGTCCTCAACTGCAGCCCTTTGACTGAATCCAAGCTTCACAAACTTCCCTACCCCTGGTGCAAGGGAAATTTCAAGATGACTTTAACTAAGATAATGGTTGAGAAGAGAGAAGGAGAGGAGATTAGATATATCATATAAATAAAAAAGACAAAATTTGGTAAATAATTATGTATATGAGGTGAACATGCATGAGAAGGCAAGGATGTCACAGGTTGTGAACCTGGTTGACAGTGAGGATGGTAGTGACCTTGACAGCAAAAGGAAAGTTAAGAAGAAGGAAAAGATACTGATTTATGTCTGGGACACATTGAATTTGAGATGTCATGGGGGTAAATACCAAAGAGGCAGCTTGTAATCTGGGACTAGATCTTCGGGGAGAGGCTAGGGCTAATTTTATATGCCTCCCATTTGGGCATTATCTGCATATTGATACAATTGAGTCCTTGAAATATGATGAAATCAACAAGTTAGAGACTAAAGAGAAAAAAAGAGGCCAGGACAAAGCCTTGAGGAACAACGACAGTAGGGATGAAGATCCAGCAATATATGCTAAGATGGAATGAGAAAAGTCAGGAGAGAATAATGTCCCAAACATCCAGAGAAGAAAGAATATCTCAGAGATGAAGGTAAACAACAGTGTCAAAGATTACAGAGAAATCAAGAAGGACAAAAACTGAGAATATGTCATTAGATTTATCACTTAGGAAATTGTTGGTGACTTTGGAGAGAGCAGTGTCTGTTGAATGAACCAGAATGCAAAGGGTTTAGAGGTTTAGAAGAGAATGAAAGAAGAGGAGTAAAAGTACCTAATTTAAGTTTTTTTTAAAGATTTGAAACTCATAATTACGCCCATGAGATAGGCATTATGGCTGTTATCAGTCCCACTATACAGGTGGGGAAATCAAGAACTAGAAAGGTGTCAAGGTGTCATAAATATCAGAGTTGGGATTTAAACTCTTATTTTCTTGACTCTTAGGTTCTACTTTCTCTCAACTCTACCTTGAGAAAGAAGTAAAGAGAAAATAAAAGTACTATTTGGGCTAAAAAAAAGACTGGAGATTTTCTGTGGTTTTATGTTATTGTCTTCTCCATTTACCTGAATAATAAGGAATTGATTATACCCAAATTGTTTTGGAAGAAGTAAGCAGCAGGTAGATTTGAATGATCTTCTCCATTCCCTTGAGCAGTTAGGTTAATTCTTGCAATAAATAAAAGTGGCATTTTTTCTTCATCTTTTTATCAGAAAGACCAATCATAAGATCAGAGATTTAGAGCTAGAAGTCACCAATGAGAGCATATGCCCAACCCCTTCATTTTACTTGGCAGAAAAGTGAACTCAGAAAATTTGATTGATCAGTGAAGTCACAATGCTGTGAAGTGACAAAGTCTGCATTTGAACAAAGATCGTCTAAAACGACAAGTTCAGTTTTCTTTCAACAATATCCAGTCAAAACATGTAGTTTCCAGTATCTTTTTCCTTAAAGATTTTTATAAAGAATTTTGAGAATGAGAGCTAGAGAGTTTATGAGGATGAGATAAGAAAATCATTCCAGACATTGGGGTGCAGCTTGGATCTCTTTCCAGCATCCAAACTGCAATTTTCTATACCTATTTCCTTAATTATTTTTAAGAAGAATTTTAAGAATCAAAGCTAAAAAAGTTAGGAGGTAGAGATGAAGAGCGAGATCATTCCAGGCATGAGGAGCAACCAATACAAAGACATGGAATGGGAAAGGGAATATTCTGTGCAAGGAGGAGTAATTGAGCTACAACAGCCACATCATAGAGTGAGTGGAGAAGGGGGAGAAGAGTATCAAGGTAGAAAGGACAAGGATGTCAGAAGAGTTTATATCTGATTTCAAAGGACCATAAAATAGCACTAAATAGGGCAGCTAGGTGGTACAGTAGATAGAGTGCCATGCCTGGAGTCAGGCAGACCTATGTTCAAATCTGATCTCAGACATTTAAAAATCGTGTGGACCTACACAAGTCATGTAACTCATTTGCCTCACTTTCTTCATCTGTAAAATGAGCTGAAGAAGGAAATGGCAAACCGCTCCAGTATCTTTGCAAGAAAATCCTAAAATGGGTCACAAAGAGTTGGACACTACTAAAACAACTCAGCGACAATAGTGCAAGTATCTGATCAGGATCAAATGAGATGCTATTTGTCTGACACACAGTAGACATTTAATAAATGCTTGTTCCCTTCTCCCTTGTTCCTTCTACATTAAAAGGTTTGCTCTGGGTAATCTCTGAGTTTTCCTACCATGTTATTAGCTCTGGTGTTATCTTGGAGGATTTTCACATTTTCCCAAATAGTAGTGCCCCTTTTCTCTTAAAAATCTCTTTATGTAATGTTGTGTAAACTTGTCTCCGTGTTGTAGCCCTTCAGTAGAATGTAAGATTGGGCACATGGGCTATTATGCTTTTACATTGTATTCCCCATCACCTAGCATAGTACCTGGCACATTTTCTTTTGGGGACAGATCCATGATTTCACTGATAAAGAATTATCAGTGAAGAAACCTCCTCTACCAGCACAGCTCACTACTCACTCTACAACTGTGAGAATCTTCAAGAGCTGCCAGAAGCAGTGAGTTTAAACAACTTGCCGAAAGTTACATAGTCATTAGGTATCAGAGGAAAGACTTAATCTATCCCCTTGACTCTAAAGCTAGCTCTCTACCCATGATGCCATTCTGCTTGGCACATAGTAGACACATAATAAATTCTCATTGAATTAAATCAGGCTACTATGTTGCTCAACTGGAATTGCTGTGACTTCAGAGTCACATTATCAAGATATTAAACAGCTCAATAAAATCTAAGCACTACTCAGGATAATGTTATTTCAATTAATTATTTTCCACAATCAGATTGTTGAAACATGGTCTACTATTTGAATTAAAAACACAATGCTAAATGAGATCCCTTTGCATAACTGAAATAGCAGTCCTTGGTGATTGCCTCCTACCAGTGAGATGAAACTCATTGCAATTTAGAATTGTGTAGTGTGTCTATATTCTAGGTAGACTTTTTCAAAGCCATGTGAGAGAAAATCTCCACCCCACCCCACCTCCCTAGAATATCAACTTCTACGGTGTGTACCTGCTAAATTTACCACCAGCATCTTAATTTCCACTGAAAAAATGATCACAAATCATATTGCCTTTTTGGATAGCAATACTTTAAAGCATTCCCTATGCCATTGTTCACCAAACCTATACAACTAGCAAATAGAATTCTGCAAGGAACTGAAAGGAAAATAGGGGTAACCTTTTTCCATTTAGAACTGATGATAAATTGCCATTAGATCTGCCATAGGTCACACAATCCCAGTAGTGGGGTTGAGAAAGAATAGAGGGAAGCCTTTATTATTTAATTTTCAGTTTGCAGCAAAAAAATTCTTCGACATCTGGTTGCCTTTGAAATTCTCCTTCTCAGTTGTCCACCTAAACTTTGATGAGCTACTGAGGCATCTACTTCTGGTAGCTGAGCACTTGAAAAGTAGCTGCTCTCAGAACATGGTCTAACCACAGCTTTCAATTAGTTTCCGGAGTGCTTGGTGGCAAAAGTGCTTACAGAGTGCTGGGTGCCTTCAAGGGGCTTAACTTTGATCGAGTTGTGGATCCTTAGCTAAGAAAGTGAAGAGAAACTCCAATCGGAGCTTGCCCAGCTGTGTGAAACCAAGCTGCCCAGTATCTGTCTGATCTCATTCAGCAAACGTCTTCAATTGTTTTAATTAAAATGTCCTTTGAGACATGCTGTACCTCATTGTTCCACAACATATTTTGAAGTTCTCTTTGTGTAAATTAAGAGGGAAATTCTGGTGTTAGAGTCACAGTTGACTTCAATAAGATATAAAGCAAGAGGACAGTTATAAAGGGATCATGTGACTTCATGGGAAGCTCACTGATGAAATTCAGTTGGAGACAGAAGTGGGCAGAAGCAGCTATCAACAAATACTTAAGGATCAGAGTACCATATGGTGAGCAATAGGAATATTAAAGTTTGGTAGGACCATAGCTTTGTACTCAAGGCTTGTTGAAGTCATTTTTCAGTTGTCCAACCCTTCATGACCCTATTTGGGGCCCAGTATCTTGGTAGAGATACTGAAGTGGTTTGTCATTTCCTTCTCCAGCTCATTTTGCAGATGAAGAAACTGAGGCAACCGGGGTTAAGGATCACACAGCTAGTAAATGTCTGAGGTTGAATTTGATCTCATGAAGATGAGTCATTCTGACTCCAGGCCCAGTGCTCTAGCCACTATAACACCTAGCTGCCCACTCATATGTTAGTCAAAGCTTAGGACAAAAGCAAAGTTTGTTTTAGTTTGGTTGAGAAAAGAAAATTAAGGGAAGGAAAAGATGACTGCTTTGGAAAGATGATAATGAACGATGACGAGAAAATAATTCTGTTAGAGATGTATTTTGCTTCTGTTTTCTCTTTCTCAATGGAAATAATTCCGGTTTGGGAGTCAGAGTGACTAGGTTCAAATCTCATCGCTGATATTACCTGTGAACTTGAGTGAACATTTAAATTTTGTTTCTATGGTCATCGGACTGGGTTCTCTATCATTCCTAGATCCCAGAGGCTATGAACTTCCATACGATTTTTCCTGATCTCATCATCTAATTATTAGAACTTTCTCCCTCTTGGAATTAGTTTGGATTTACTCTGGCAAAAGTCAAATCTCTGTTGTAAAATGGGGCAGTAGCATGGAGTAAAAAGAAGTAGATTTGAAGTCTGAGGAATTTGTTTCGAACATTTAATTAAACATTTACCATCTCTATGACTTTGGTCTCCTTACTTAATACTCCTACTCTGGGCTTGTTTTCTCTTTGATAAAATGAGGTAACTATCCTTTCAAATTCATTTATTGAAGACAGCTAGGTGATGCTATAGTGTGCAGACTGCTGCTGATTCTGGAGTTGAAAAGACCTGAGTTCAAATCCAGCCTCAGACACTGATTAGCTATGTGACTTTGGGCAAGTTGCTTAACTGCTCTCAGTCTTACTTTCTTCATCTGTTAAATGGGGATAAACATAGTACCTACCTCCCAGGGTTGTTGTGAGGATAAAATGAAATGCATATGTAATACATTTTGCAAAACTTAAAGTGCTATATAAAGATAACTGTTATTATAGCTAATATTATTCCTATCTCTAAATCTGTGCTGTGGCATACTCTCTTTGAAGGCATGGTCTGTTTCATTTCTTTGATTTTTTTTTTAATATTTAGATCATATCTTGCTTAAAGAGTGATTTAATAAAAATTCATTTGTTGATTTTTAATTAATAAAGATTTAATTGAATGAGCTTAACACTAGAAAGAATAAAACAAATGATCAAAAGAGAATTGAAACAGAAAATGAGCAAAGAGGTCGTTAGAAGGGTTGCTAAGAAAGCATGTAGCCACCATAAATGAGTCCAGGTCTCTTGGCCTTCATCAACTACATTCCAGACACTGAAAAATAGGTGATCTTTAATGAGCGGTGAGGAAGCAGAGAGGTGCTCTGGGGGCAAGTGTGCTGTTTTTCTGAAGGAGGAAGTAGACGGATACTTCAAACTATGAACTAGTAAAATGATTGTTGATTCCTGATTCTCTAAAACAAATCCATAATAGGCAATTAAAAGTCCCTTCCAATTCTCAATCATAAGATAGCAATCTTATGATCCTAGATCTTAGCACTCAGTAAACATGAATTAAGGACCTACTATGTGTCAGGCACTGTGCTAAGCATTGATGCTAACTAGAGCTGGAAGAAATCTTAGAGCACTATAAATATCTATGAGAACAGGACCTGTCTTTTGCCTTTCTTTGTATCCTTGACACTTAGCACAGTGGCTGGCACACAGTAGGCACTTAACAAAATGTTTATTGATTGACAATAAATCAATCAAACCAAATGATGTCTAGTCCAACCCCCTTGTTTTAAAGATAAGAAAACATAAGACCCAAAGAGGATATTAAGTGTTTTGCTCAAATGTCACATGGGTAGTAGATGGCAGAGATAAAATTTGAATCCAGGTCTTCTGACTCCAAATCTATTGACTTATCATATTGATAACAAATTTATCTAGTAATGATGATGATGATGAAGATGATAAAAACATTTCTTATTTTATTTTCGCAAGACTCTGAGAGGTAGATGCTGTTATCCTCATTTTACAGAGGAGAAAACTGAGGCTGACTGAGATTAATTTACTTGCCTATCATCACATAACTAATAAGTTTCCAATCTGTATTTGAACTCAAAACTTTCTAACTCCAAGGTTTTTTAAATCATGATGGCGTGGTCATATCATATGCAGATCAGTCAACTTTTTTTTTATTCTAGAGAATAAAAGACTTGAGGAAGCTATGATAGTACTTGAAGGACTTTTTCTGTTTGTCCCCAGAAGGTAGCAGTAGAAGCGATGGTTGGAAACTGCAAAGATTTGGGATTGAAAGGAAGAAAAACTTCTTACCAATCTGAATCCCAACAGTCCTAAAAGTGGGATGGACTGCCTCAGGAGATAGTGGAATCTTCCTCATTGGAGGTCTTCAAATAACTACTGGAGGACCATTTGTGGTAACATTTTAGAGGGAGTTGTTGATCATTTACAGGTTGATCAATTACAAATTGAAATCACTGATCTATAAAATACTATTCAGGTCTGAGTTTGTGTGATTCTGTCTCCCTAACCACAATTCGTCCTATGCTGCCATCTTGAATTTACTTCACACTACCTGCTCTTTAGACATTTTAGAACATGTGATAATATTTCCAACTGAATGGCTTAAGATCTCAATTAAAATAGAGGCAAACATTCATAGGATCACAGATGATAAAGGGTTATGAGTGCTAGGGGTACAAATAGTAGGAAGAAAGACATCCCTGGATCCAAGACTCTCCTAAAGAAGCTTCTAGACCAATGAGGGGGGGAGAGAAGATGAATACACAGGAGGCCCAACAGTAATCACAACAGTGGCCTTGAAGTGTAGGGAATGGCTGGATCTAGGCAACAGAAGACCAAAGCTGGCCTATCACATCCCAGGATGATCCAAGGAACAGAGTTCAAGATTCCTAGAGGGCAGAGGTAGAGATAATTATCCAAATGGAAAGTACCTTGAATGAATGAAACTCTAGTTGAGTTTCTATAGTGATAGAAATCATAACTTAAAGCTGGAAGACACTTCAGAATTCAACTACTCTAACCCTCTCACTTTGAACTTGATGAAACCAGGGACTAAATCAAGGAAGTGTCTTACTGGAGATCAGAAAGTTATATAAGGGAGTTCTGAAGAAAAAATGAGATAATATCTGCAAAGTGCTTTGCAAACCTAAAAGCATTAAGTAAATAAATACTAGCTGTCATTAATATCATCATCACCATCATCACTAAGTGGCAGAGCTGGTATACCCAGGGCTCCTGACTCAAAATGCGGTTCTCTCATCCTTCTCTATCTCTGTATACATGGATGGCTCAGTATTTACTCAGAGCTATAATGAATCATTTATTGAATTATTATTAGGTTGGGAATAATAAAATTGATGTTGATTTATCATTTCCTTTACATAATGTGGCAAATTATTCATGAATTTCTTATGCCGGAGAGGTTGAGAAGATGAGCAAGCTGGAATTTGGCCCAGTGCTTGGCTGACATGGAGTTGGCAGCTCAAACAGATGCTACATTAAATGTTTGTTTTTTAAGGTTGACTTTTCTGGGGGGATACTTAATCTGTGACTTGGGGGGCTTATGATAAAAGGCATCCTCTTTAGTGCCAGGCACCTGTTCAGTGGTTAATAATTTTTTTGACTAACTGATATGTGTCTGATGCGAGTGCCTGGATATATGTTCATTTATTCATTTGTTTATTTATTTACAGAATCGTAGAATTTCAGGGTTGGGAGAGATGTTAGTGGTCATTTGGACAACTCATGCATGAAATAATAATAAGCCACTAATGGCAACAAGAACTTACATAATGCATTCAGGTTTGCAAAATGCTTTACAAATATCTCATCTTATACTCACAACAATCTTGAGAAATAGCTGTTCCTATTAACGCTATTTTAAGAATTCTTTCTGAAATATACTTAACAAATGGTCATCCAATACTTGCTTAGAGACCTCTATTTTTGAAGCAGGCATTTCCAAAACATCTAATATGTGCCAGGCACTGTGCTAGCACAAAGACAAAGATGAAAACAAGCCCTGCCTTCAGGAAGCTTACATTTTACTGAACAGAGAACAACCTCTATGAACACATAAGTACATTTCTACACCATCTGAGATAAATTCAAAATAATTTTGACAGACAAACCCTAACAATTAGGGGAGTCAAGAAAGACCCCATATAGTAGGTAGCAGTTGAGCTGAGACTTGAAGGAAGCTTCAGACTCTAAGAGGCAAAGGTGAGAAGGGCATGCATTCATGAATCCAGGCATGAAGAACAACTCCTGCAAAGTCACGAAGGTGGGACTATTGTGTATGTATGTGTGTATTCGTCCTTCATTGTGGAAGAAGACCATGCCGTCAGAGAAAGGATGACATAACTTGAACTTGATTTTGTTTTGAATGAGGGAGGGATGTGCAAGTCACCAGCCTCATTTCTCCTCCTGAGTCATCCAAATCCAGTGACCAGATATTCATTAGGATAACTGGAGATGACCCAGGATGAGGCAGGCAATTAGAGTTGAGTGACTTATCCAAGGTCACACCGCTAGTGAGTGTCAAGTGTCTGAGGTGAGATTTGAACTCAGGTCCTCCTGACTATTGCACTGGTGCTCTATCCACTGCACCACTTTGTGTATGAAGAACAATAAGCAGTCTACTTTGCCTAAAACATAAAGTACATGAAGGGGAATAATATGTAACTATCCTACAGAGGTAGATTGGAGCTCAATTAAGAAGGGCTTTAAATACCAAACAATAGGAGTTGTTATTTTATTCTAGAGGCGATGGGGAGCCACTGCAAGTTCTTGAGCATGGATGGTGTTATTGTCAGATCTGTGTTTTGGGAACATTAATCTTATATCTCTACGGAGAATAGATTGCATAAGGAAGAGATGAGACAGAGAGTTTACTGCAACAGTGTAGGTAGAAGGCAATGAATATTTAAATGAGCTTGGGTGGGGTGCTTGTGGTATGATGGGAGAGATGAGGAGAGATACTCACGTAATGCCTTCTCTGATTTGGAAGTTCCATCATGCCTGAGAAGGAACTGCAAACTACTTTCCCCAATATATTAGACCTTCCATGCTGTAGTTCCACCCAACCTTTCCAGTCTTATATTTGTTCAGTCACTTCAGACTCTTTATGACCCCATTTGGGTTTTTCTTGGAAAGGATAGTGGTTTGCCCTTTCTTTCTCCAGCTTATTTTACACATGACGAAACTGGGTCAAACAGGGTTAAATGACTTGCCCAGAGTCCAACAGCTAATAAATGTCTGAGGTCAGATTTGAACTCAGGAAGATGAGTTCCTGACTCTAAACCCAGTACCCTATGCTCTATGACACCACCTAGCTGACTAGTCACCTACTTCAGTCACTGTCCCTCAAAGGTTCATTGTGCTATCTTACCTCCATGTTCACAGTCCCCTGTGACTAAAATACCCTTCCTCTCCCATTTTACCTATTGAATTTTTTTAAAAACCAGTTCAAATACCACTTCCTCCAGGAACTCTCTGATTTCCCCCTAGTCTCCAACTCCACCCGCCGAAAGCACTTTTCATTTCTCTGATGCATTCCCAATGTAATATCCTATATTATAATCACCTGAGTTTCTGTCTTATTTCCCTCTTAGACCTCCAGTTCCTTGAGAGCAAGGAGTCTAAAAGAAAAGATATGGGAATTTCCAACTACTGAAAGAAATAGCTGGGTGGTGCAGTGACTAGCATGCTGGACTTGTGGTCAGGAAGATCTGGCTTCAAACCTTGCCTATGCTACTTATTAGCTGTGTTGCCTTGGGAATGTCTCTTAACCTCTTCTTGCCTGTTTCCTCATCTGTAGGATGGACTCAATTGATAGCACTTGCCTTCCAGCATTGTTGTGGGTATAAAATGACATGATTTTCTAAAGTTCTTTCCAAAATTTAAAGTGCCAGTTAAATGCTATTATTATTGAAAATTCAAAATTTGTCAGCAGTTTGTAATTACAGAAGAGGATATTAAAATTTGCACTGGATTGAGAGAGGCATAGAATCCCAGACTGGAAAAATAATCTTACTAAGACTAGGTAAATTCTGAAAGCATTATATCCAACTCTGGTCAGATTAATCAGTCAATAAGAATTTATTAAGCCAGTACTATGTGTCAAGTTCTGTCCAAGGTGCTGGCAATCCAAATCTAAAGAGGTTCTCCCCCACATGTAACATGAGAGTGTCATTATGTAGCTTGAAGGGAGACAGAATAGAAGTCTCCAGCCTCTTCTCCTTCCACCCTTTTCCAAGGAAGTCTGTGCTGTTCCCCCAAAAAGACTCTCCATCTCTCAGCTCTGGGCATTTTCTCTGACTACGCCCCACCACATGTCTGGAATGCTCTCCCTCCTCTGCTATGACTACTAATCTCCCTCACTTCTTTAAGTCACAACTAAAATCCTGCCTTCTAGAAGAAACTTTCACTAACCCCTCTTAATTTTATGGTTTTCCCCCTTTCCTAAGTATCTCCTATTTCTCCTGTATGTTGCTTGCTTTGTGTATATTTGTTGCATCTTGTCTTCTCCATTGGATTATAATCATCTTGAGGGAAGAGACTATCTTCTACCTCTTTTTGCCTCACCAGTGGTTAGCACAGTGTCTGGCACATAGTAGGCACTTAACTGTTTATTGATTAATTGATATGATAACAGCTAGCATTTATATAGCACTTTAAAGATTTGCAGGTTTTTTACATATTTTGTGTCATTTTATCCTCGTAACAATCCTGTGAGGCATGTCAACTGTTATTCCCATTTTCCAGATAAAGAAACTGAACATGAGAGAAAAACTTGCACCAGTTACACAGCTAAGTTAGCATCTGAAGCAGCATGTGCGTCTCTAACAATAATTACTAGTTCTTTAAGGTTTTCAAAGTCTGTTATAGATATTATCTACTTTGATCTTTACAACAATGCTGGGATATAGATCTTGTCATTTTTCCATTTTACACATGAAGAAACCAAGGTAGAAAACTACCTAGGTTCACACAGACCGTGAGTATCTGATGTGGGTTTTGAGCTCAGCTCTTCCTATTTCCAGGTCCAGTCTTCTCTCTACTGTATTACCCAGCTGCTTTTCCAAAAGGAAAAATTATCTAGCTAGGTCTGCTAGCAAAATGTTTCCATAAATAATAGAACCACAAAATTTAGTTTTTTTGAGTAGCTTCAGTTGTGTACAACTCTTTGTGACTTCCTTTGAGGTTTTCTTGGCCAAGATACTGTAATGGTTTGCCATTTCCTTCTCCAGTTCATCTTATAGATAAGGAAACTGAGACAAACAAGGTTACGTGACTTACCTATAATCACATAGCTAATAAGTATCTAAGGCTGGAATTGAACTCATGTTTTCCTGACTCCAGTCTTGGCACTCTATCCACTGAGCCATTTGGCTGTCACCAAAAAAAGTTATTACTCAAGAATGCATCCAGTAGCAGGAGAGAGCAGTATATGGTGGGCTGTCAAATGCCTGTCTCCTTGCTTAGCAAGGAAGACCTGAGAATCCCAATAGTATTTCCAACATTAGTTTGTATATATGTCGTAGAGTAATAGTAAGTACAGTTGATTTGATCATACCTGACTTTAATCAGCCCTTAAAGAATCTTTTGCCCTCTTTTCTCCTGTTTGTATCTTAAGGTAATTTTTTGTGCCTTTGGTGATCTTCCAGGCTGCCCAGAAAACTCAATTTTCATGTCTCAGGTTGCTCTCATCTTATAGCTTTCCACACAAATTAACTGTGTGGCTGTCACAGTCCAATCCATTTAGACTGCCCACAGCAACTTCTTGAGAGATGGGTGGGAATGTGTAGGAGCAGTGACAATGAACTTGATTATGACTGGGACCGGCTTGGCCCCATTGTCCAGCTGCTGGTGCACATTTGGGGTCATGTTTCAGACTGATGTTCTTGGACCTCTCAGCACATGGGCTTCACTGTAGATTTTTATAACCGGAATTCAATCATTTTCTAGCCTAATCCACCTGACAGGACTCAGACACCTACCTGCTAGCAGAGCAGGACTGATACCTGAATCAAATAGAACAGCATGGGAACATAGGCTGCTTTATCTAATTGCATTTGGAGAGGAGGGCCATTGATTAAGAAAATCTTTTTTTACCAACCTACTCATTGCCAACCACTCTTCTTGTCTCTGGGGTTAACTTCTATCTGATGAGACAGCTGTAGCTCATGGCCTCAGCAAGTGTGAGTTACATCATTTTTTATTGTTGTTTTTTTTTAATCTGAGTCTGTATTTCTATTGTCATTTGAAAATTCACTCCACAAATGAAAACCAACAGCTAGTATACAACTTATGTTGTATACAACTAGTATACAACTGGACCTGGAGTTAGGAAGACATCTTCCAGAGTTCAACTCTGGCCTCAGACGCTTAATAGCTTGGTGACCGTGGGGTAGTCATTTAAATCTATTTGCCTCAGTTTCCTCATCAGCAAAATGACCTGGAGAAGTAAAGAGCAAATTATTCCATTATCTTTGCCAAGAAATGACCCCAAATGGGGTCACAAAGAGTTGGAAATGACTGAAAAAAAGTGTCATTTACAGCCTTAGAGTGAGAGATACCATGTGAGTTGGCCAGACTCATGTAGCCAGTATGTGTGAGAATCAGAACTTGAAGTCAGTCTTCCCGAGTCTGTGGATTCCCCATCTATTGTGCCATGATGGCTTCATGCCATCCCAAGGGACAAATGTATCCCTTTTCCCAGGTTCATACAGAAAAATAAACAAAAAACTTCATGGTCTAACCAAGACACAGAGACAGGCATCATGGCTCACTCACTGTCTTTTGAAGTAGGATTCAAATCCAGTAGCCGTGTGTCTAGGAGCAAGTTACTTGGGTATCTGGGTGGTATAGTGGGTAGAGTATTAGTATTAGAGTCAGAAAGACTTGAGTTCAAACCCTGCCTAGGTGTATATCCTTGTTCAAGTGACTGAACCTCTGTCAGCCTGTTTCCTCCTCTGGAAATGGTAGCATATGGAAGTCACTTAACAAGTGTTAAAGTATCATAGAAATGCTAGCTATTATTATTTGTTCA
Organism: Potorous gilbertii; assembly: GCA_028658325.1. Lineage (NCBI taxonomy): Eukaryota > Metazoa > Chordata > Mammalia > Diprotodontia > Potoroidae > Potorous > Potorous gilbertii. The sequence continues at coordinate 215,324,304 of CM053773.1, forward strand.
TTCAATAAACATTTATTAAACATTCAGCAAACATTATTAACAATAAACAATATATTAAATGAAATATATTTATTAAGTCTAGTATGTACCAGGTACTATGCTGGGAATACTGGGTATACAAAAAGAGGCAAAAGACAGTCCCTGCTCTCAAGGAGCTAATAATCTAGTATGGAAAATAATATATATGTATATGTGTTTGTACATATATATGTGTGTGTGTGTGTGTGTATGAGAAACAAATATATACAAGGTGAGCTATGTACAGGATAAATAGGAAATAATTCAGAGAGTAAAGGTGCTGGAATTAAGAGGGATTGAGGAAGAATAGAAAGTAGAATTTTAGTTGGGACTTAAAGCAAGCCAGGGAGGTCAGTAGTCAAAGCAGAGGAGGGAGAACATTCATTCCCTTTATGGTGAACAGACAGAAAGAATGCCACCAAGCCAAGAGATGGAGTGTTTTGTTATGGACCAACCAGGGGATCAGTGTTACTGGATTGAAAAGTAGGTGGGGGTAGGGAAGGAGGGGGTTAGGTTATGAAGGATTTTGAATGCCAAATAGAACCCTTTGTATTTGATCCTGGAGGTATAGGGAGTCACAGGAGTTTACTGAGTAGGAAATGACATGGTCAGACCTGTGCTTTAAGAAAATCACTTTGTTGGTTGAGTGGAGGAAGGATTGGAGGGAGGAGAGACGAGGTAGGCTGGCCTACCAGTAGCCTATTGCAATAATCCAGATGTGAGGTGATAAGGAACTGCACCAGGGTGGCGGCAGTGCCAGAGGAAAGATGTTACAAAGAAAAAATTTACAGTTCTTGGCAACAGATTAGTTATGGAAAGGCATGAGATAGTGAAGAATTCAGACTTCATCTCTTTGGGTCTCAGTTTTCTCATCTGTACATTAGGAATTATGGGGTTGTATAACACATCTTGAAAGTGTTAGAGAAACATCATCTGTCATTGTTACAACAAAACCTTACAATCCTATCTACAGGGCACCGCTGAGGCCCTGATTTCTGTCTAGTTTCCAAATCTACTTTTCTCATTTGGGGACACAGGACCAGATGACATCCTAAATGGCTGCCAGAGAACTAGGTTTATTTGAGTTTCATATTGATAGCTCAAAGTGAGGCACCTGAAGGCTAGAGTACAAAAACCAAATATTTAAAGCTTTTACAGGGGTATGTTTGTGTTTGGATGAGGTTAAACTTTTAGTTAACAAAAATTGTAGCAGGAAATGCCCGAAGTCCCAGATATGTATATACACACAAATACAAAATGATATGATCTCTATTCACCTGTCCATCTGTCTATCTATCACGAATCTAAAGTATACAGTAACTATTCAACATCCTAGTCTATTGATTGCATGCCCCTGTTTTGTCTCTGAATTTGGACCAGTCAGAGTTACATCTACTTGGATATATGACATGTGGGGATGGAAACTCAATAGCCCAATTCAACAAGCTTTTATAAAGCTCCTAGACACTGTCAGGCACTGTGCTAAATGCAGGTGATGCAAAGACAGAAAGGAATACCCCGGCCCTAATGGAGCTTAAACACATATATAGATCTTACATTGAAAAAGAAATTGATCAGTCAACAAGCATTGATTAAGCATCTAAAATGTGCCATTATTTCTGCTAGGCATTAGAGATGCAAAGCATAAAAATGAAATAATCCTAGCTTCTAAGGAGCACAATGCCTGTCACAGTAAACACTGAATAAATGAATACTTGTTAACTGAGTGACTGACCTATCTGGGAAGCAACAAGCACACATAAGTGAATATAAAATATTTGCAAACTAAATGTAAGGCAATTTTTCAAAGAAGGGTGGGCACTAGCAGCTGGGGGATCATTAAAAACCTTATGTATGGGGGACAATATGCACATATTTATGTATATGTAAAATCAATGTGTACAGAAGGAATATAAAATAAATCCAAAGCAGCTAAATGCAAGGTAGGTAGGGATAGGGGGCATTAGAAATAGCAGGAAAGCTTATATGGAGGGCTAGGGGGAAGTTTGAGTTGTCACATGAAGGAAGTAAAGAAGAAAGGTGGGAAGGCATATGGGACAGTCACATAAATCAGCAACAGTAAGCTCCTACTTACTATGCTCCAGGCACTGTGCTAAGCTCTGAGGATACAAAAAAGCAGAGAGGGGGCAAAAGGCAGTTTCTGCCTTCAAAGAGCTCCCAATATAAATGGGTGTAACAGCAAGCACCCTAGCATTCCCAGGATGCCCTGCTAGCACAGGTTCTTAGATATGCTTTTCTAAAAGGAAAGAAATTTTTTAAGGGTCAACCATTTACTTTAATTACGTTCACCAACAGAGAAAATACAAGCAGAGAAATAAAGACCAACAGACAGGGCTTCTAACTGTCTGAACATAAGCAATATATACATCTCAGATCAACAGACAGATCTAACTGTCTGATTATTACATACATACATAATTACTAGTGAGAGAAGCACCAACATTTGGGTTTTCAAAGTTGGGGGGTGTTCCTTAACAACTTCCCAGAGTCTCATCAGGCACACAAACCTTCTTCCAAAGAGTAAGCCCCAAAGCAAAACCTCACTTCAGACCATGTATACACTTTTTGGAGCAAGAGGGACATCCTGACCCTTGTGACCCAAAGCCTCATTAGAAATTAACAAAAGATGTGAGCCTTCCTATAAAACAAATCTCCTCTAATCAGGCTTCCTTTAATGGGCTCCACTTGGAGTCTGTTAATAGGTTGGGAAGATCTTTAAGTCTCATTAATATTACACTGGGGCATAGAGAAAAGAAGACCAGAGAGAAAGCCAGTTTGGGGAGATTATAGAGAGTCAGTAGAAGAGTGATAATGGGCAGCTAGATGGTGCAGTGGATAAAATGCTAGACCTGAACTCTGGAAGATTAATCTTCCTGAGTTCAAATCTGGCCTATGTGACCCTGGGCAAGTCACTTAACCTTATTTGCTTCAGTTTCCTCATCTGAAAAATGAGCTGGAGAAGGAAATGGCAGACCAGTTCAGCACCCCTACTAAGAAAACCCCCAAAGACATCACAAAGAAATGATTGAATGAAACAAGAGAAGTAATACATGATGGAAAGATAGATTGAGCCTGGGGTTGTGAAGGGTTTCAATGACAAAGAGAGGGATTTATATTTTACCCTGAAAGCAAAAGGGGGCCCCTAAAGCTTCTTAAATAGGGGCATGTCATGGTCAGATCTGCACTGGATGAAAATCACTTAGCAGCTGTGCAGAGAATGGACTGTGGGGAGTAGAGAGAGGCTGGAGGCAGGGAGACCAGGTAGGAGTAGACCATTGCAACGTTTGGGAGGAGAGATGGTAATGGAATTTGAACTAAAGTCATAGCAATGTTTGTAAAGAAAAAAATCAGGTATAATAGATGTGGGAGAGCTAGAAATATATACAGTCATTATGGGATGGAGGCAAAGCACCAAGAACTGGGATAATCAAAAAAGACACTGTTCTTGTTCAGGCATTCTTGGTTGTGTTTAACTCTTTATGACCCCATTTGTGTTTTGTTTTGGTTTTGGGGTTTGGTTGGTTTTTTTTAGCAGGGATACTGGAGTAGTTTGCCATCTCCTTCTCCAGCTCATTTTATAGATGAGGAAACTGAAGTAAACAGGGTTAAGTGACTTGTCCAGGTCAGACAGTAGGAGTCTGAGGTCCAATTTGAACTTTTGACTTCAGACCTGGCACTCTATCCACTGTACCACCTAGTTCTAGTGCTTTCTCTCAATTCATTTTTTTCAGTTTATCCTCTATTTATCTTGTTTATACGTAATTGTTTATAGGTTGTCTTCTCCATGAGACTGCGAGCTACTTGAAAGCAGGAATAGTCTTTTGCCTTTTTTTATACCCCTCAGGAAATGGAGACATTGTTGGGGTAATCTGGGAGGACTAGACCCTCTGATATGAGAAGCCCTTGTCAGGGCTGCTTATCTACCTTTGGTGTCACCTTTATTTAACTCTCACCTGTGGCTCCAAGGAGTTGTAGCATGAATACCAGCCGCATCTTGGTAAACCATCTCAGTAGATAGGCTACACCCAGGTTGAGGGTAACAGACCTCAAACCTGTTGGTGAATTGGAGGAATGTCTCCACCAAGCCTGTGAAGATCTCTGTTAGGGACCCGGGAGCGTGAGCCTGATCTCTCAGGCCCACAGGCCTGACCAGCAGGGGCCTGTAGACCTTGGTGGAGTTTAGCTGTAAGTGATAACAGAGGCAGGAGACAAGATAGTAAGAACTCCGTTTATTGAAGCAGTGAGTGGTGCTTTTATCTCTCTTCTGACACTAGAGCACTAAGTGAACCTATCAGCAATTAGTTTGCCCTTATAAGGAAGTAATATACCTCTGACCAGGACTGCCCAGGGCAGACACGTAGCCCCTAGAAAGAAAATCATTTTGGGCCTTCTTTGTTCTCCAAAAGCCTGGGAAAATAGCCTTGAGCAAAACAGGGGCGGAACCCTTCCTCCCAGCGCCATCTTGTTCATGCCTTACCAGTCTCCCCTCAGTTTACCTGAGTCATGACCAGTGAATGCCATCCAAGAGGCTGGGGGTTGGCAATTCCCTTACAGATCTCCCCCAGTGAAATGGGAAGAGAGAAATAATTTGTTCCAATAGCCATGATGGTGGCTGAAGTAGGTGCTGTGGAGTGCTTAGAACTTGGTTGGACATTGAAGATGCCAAGGTCAACCACTGCATCCCTGGCCATTGCCAGTGCTAATTATCTTAACTTTTGTTCTGATGACTCAGGAAGAGAGAGTGAGGCTGGTGACTTTGCACAGCTCTGCCTCACTTAAATCCAATCCATGCTGTCATTGGTCCTTTCCAAAAAGAGTGAACAACAACCCTCAGGAAGTAGCACAGGGCCCGGCACAGAGCTTACTAAATAAATGCTAGTGACTGATTCCATCTTCCTTTAAGACTAAATCAATGAAGGAGGAAATGAAGAAGTACATTGTTGAGAGGATTTGAAGTACAGAGTTGAGGGTGGCATGGAAAGAATTCACAATGGAAAATGTTTGTTTTCTTAGTTAAGCATGAAATAAATGCAAAGATTTAATTAGACTAGAAATGCAAGATGATCACATAAATTCTCACTACCCAGGCCCTAAAGTCTCCTCCTACCCTCCAGGGTTAAAAAAGATGAAAGTCTAGATGTCTCCATATGCTCACTGTTGAATTAGTATAGCACTCAATCTTGAGAAGCAGTGAAAGGTGAATTCATCACTTGTTCATTACATGAACAATAAAGAATACCATGTCTAAATGTCTGTTACCTGGCATCTCTAGGCACTCGATGGATGAGACTGAAGAATTCTATAGCCACTGTTTTCTGGCATAGGAGGGGCAAAGCCTCTCTAAGGACTGCCTCAGCCTACTGCATCAATGCCTACAAGTCTAGCCTCATCGTGAATTCACACATATTTCAATGTCTTCCAGACCATCAGAAGAGATATAGTCTAGTGCATACCTCTAGAATTATGTTCATTGAAATTCTTTTTTCTTCCTTGTCTTTTTCTTCTCGCCATGAATTCCCAGTTCTAGCATTGCCCAATTTGAACCTTTTCCTTTCATTTCTTCCAAGACCTTGCCCTGTCTCCCATCTGGCACACTGCAAACCTTTCCCTTCTACCACTGTCCACATAGGACTAGGGTAATCATTTATTCTGCTTTTCCCTGACTAATGAGGGATACAGTCCACATGAAGTATTTCCCAAAATAGAACCAACTTGAAATGAGCCAACATATCTGATAATCAGTATGGCACAGTAAGATCAAGATACGCAGTTGTAATGGCCTGGGTACAAATCCTCCTACTCAAGCTTCCTAGATATATAACCATGGATAAGTCAGTTCATTTCTCTGAGTTTAGGTTGTAAAATGTGGAGGATAACACTTGTATTAACTGCCTTTCATTATTGGTGTGAAAATCAAATCAGATAATGCACATTATAGCCTTTTACAAATCTTAGGGGGCTACATAATTAAGGGGTTTTGCTCCCATTCTCTTTATGTGAATGGGATTTGGTAAATAACTATCACACCCTAAAATAACCAAGAAAAAATTGACTTGAATTTTATCTTTAATTATATTTAAATCAGAAAGCTTAACTGAATATATTGACATTTACACGAAGGAATTAATTGACATTCTATTAACCTCAACCAACAAATTAATTCGTTAACATTGGACTTTAAGAGCTAGAAGGCTACAGCACAATTATGTATCGACCACAGGATATATCAGTCATTTTTTTCTATTGTTGCTTGTGGGTTAAATAGTTAAGCCCAAAGCGACAGAAACTCTTTTTAATATTGGAAATCAAATGGATGTGTATGTAGTTTTGTCTTTTTCACAAAGCAATGAAATGTTGTTTCCTAGCACAGTTTCCATTGGTTAGGTCAGATAAAAGTTAAGAAAATCATCATTCTGTTATTATTTCCATTTGTTGATAATCTTTCTGGCATTTCCAAATGATTGTACAAAGTTTTTTTTTCCCCTGCCTAGCCAACCGAAAACAACATTTATAAGAGATCACAGCTGGCTTCAGGGAAGACACCAAGTATCTTAAGCCCTTGGAATTCTATCTCAGATACAGAATTAGTCCAGTTCCATTATTTTTGCAATTTCCAGTGAGGTGAAGGGATTTGTCCAATGGCAACACAGTAAGGAAGTGCTGGTGTTAAGATGAAAGCGTTGCTGGCTTCAAGTCCAGTGAAGCTTCTTCTCACATAATCTCATAGTTGAAAGGGAGATTGAAGGCCATCTAATCCAACCTCTTCCCAAATAAGGCTGGCCTCCTCCATACAATATACATGGTGAGTGATCATCCAGCCTGTGTTCAAAGTTGTCCATTGAAGACTAGGGGAGAGGTAAGAGAAAAAATACCTCCATTGATAGCCCATTCCACTTTGGGACACTTCTGACTCTTAAGAAATATTTTTTCATATTGATCCTACATTTGTCTTTGTAACTCACATGCCCGTTCCTATTTCTGCCCTCAGGCCAAATAGTTAACAAAGATTTATTAAGTCCCTACTATGTACAAGGCACTGCTACAAAGAGAAGGAAAATAGTCCCTGTCCTCAAGGAGGTCACATTCTAATGGGGGAGATAGCATGCAAACAAGGGAGTGGGTTGTTGTTCAGTCATATCTGACTTTTTTGTGACTCCATTTGGGGTTTCCTGAGCGAAGATATTGGAATGACTTGCCATTTCCTTTTCCAGCACATTTTACAGATGGAGAAACTAAGGTAAACAGGGTCACACAGTTGGTAAGTGTCTGAGGCTGGATTTGAACTCAGGTTATCCTGACTCTAAGGCTTGTGCTTTATCCCTAGGTGCCACTTAATGGATGGGTTGGAGGTAATGTCAGAGAGAAATCACTAGCTTGATCTGTCCTTGGTGCTGATACTTTCCATTACTCAAGGACAGTCATGTAACCTATTTAAAATTGTTTCATTTTTTTATCTTTGTATTCCCAATGCCTAAACACATAGCAGGTACTTAATAATTGCTGATTGATTGGTTGGTTGATTGATTGATTGATCATATCCTTACCCTATCTTCCCTTTTCTAGGCTAACCCTTAGTTCTTTCAACTAATTTGGATATGTCCTATTCTTTAGGTCCTCCCCTATCAGTTGGCTTCTTCAGAACACTCTTCTCCATAGGTTGATTTTGGACTGCTTGTGCTGTATGTATGTTTTGTGAGTTCAGGGCTATACACTCCTATCACTTAACCACACGACTACTCGGTATAGAAGTTAAGGTCTGAACTAACTCCTAGACTCATGGTTTTGGAGAAAATAGTGCTTCTGCTGTAAACCTTTGATCTAAGTTGATTCCAATACTACTGAAACTTTCTTCTCAGGCTTTCTTATTTTTAAATTGAATATCCTCCTGTGATCTCCCTTGTACAGGGAGTAGCCTAATAAAATATTTAATTGAAAAGAGCACTTAGGAGACAGCTCAAAGGTACCAAAAATCATCTAAAATGCCTTTTGGGTAGAGACCAATGATAAAAACAGAATACAAAGAATGTGACTGGCCTTTTAGCACAGATGGAAAGAGGGAATTCACATGGTCAGTTGCTAGCGCCTAAGACAGATGCACCAATGATCAAAGAATCCTAGATCTAGAAATGGAAGGTAAATTAGAAACTATTGAGTCAACCTCCTCCTTTTTCCCTGATTTTTGCAATTGATGAAATGAAGACTCAGAGAGAGGTGAAATTATTTTCTGTGGTCAGTACAAAAAAGGAAGCTGAAAATATGCTTCATGAATGTCAAGGTCATTATTGTCTTGAATAAATATGCAAAGGCAATATTACCCCTTTCTAACTTTGGAGATCTTAGAACTAGAAGGGATCACCAATCCAACAACCTCATTTTACAGTTGAGGAAACTGAGGTCCTGAAAAGTGACCTGTCCAAGGTTATATAAGTAGGAAATTATAAAGCAGGGATTTGGGTCCAAGTCCTCTAATTTGATACCCAGTATTTTCTAATGTATCATTTAGCTATGCACAACAATCTAAGTGGCGTGTTAATTGTCCTCTCTCCCCCAGCTCCACCAACTTGTCCGTAGGGCTGCATATGAGACTTTAAGCATGAGTCTATAGCATCCAACCACCAATTTATGCTGTTAATGACCAGAGCAGGGGTGTTCACTCTTTCAGAGGCTGCACAATTTGAATTTTTTTAGGAAGAGATTTCAACAGGAAGAACTACCTGGAGAGAAACATCTCTCCTCACCTAAAAGAGACTACATTTATGAATATATCTTCATGTGAAGATGAGCAGCTTATTCCTATAAAGTTCTGTTTTACATTTGTATTTGGCAACGCATCTATGTTTTCCTCTTGGCGAACATTTTTAGAGAGAGTTGTTCAGGGAGTTCAGTCATTTCCTTTTCAAGGAGCATTTTGGGCTCCTTTCTCTCCCTGTTCCTTCTTGGCAATAGGATACTTAGTATCTGTTTCTTTTATGCATCTCCATTACATGCTTGCCTTTACCTGCTTGCTGTCTTCCACCTTACTTAGTCATATAATGGCCAAGGGAGTTATTTTAGTGCATATTTATTGAGTGATTACTGTGTACAGTGCACTTTGTATTTCACTACATGAGATAGGGGAATAAAAAGTTTAGCTAAGACATGTTTCTTGACTTTATAAACATTACAATCCAAAAACGATGGGAGAAATGGGGTTGTGTAATGCATGGGTTACTAGATTTGGAGTCAGGAATATGCAGTTGCAAATATTGCCTCTGATACCTCTTCTCTGTATATCACAGAATCATAATCCTACAACATCATAGGGTCATAACTTTAGAGCTGGAATAAAATTTAGAATCCATGAAGTACAAACCTGTCATTTCATAGAAGAAAATAAAATAGAGAGAGGCAGTAACTTGTCCAACCACACAACTACTGAAGTGTCTTAGGTGGAATTTGAACCCAAGCTTCCCTGACTCCAAGTTCAGTGCCATGTCTATTATATCACACAGAATTTTTCTGGGATTCAGTCTTCTCATCTGTAAAATGGGTGTAATAATACCTACCTCACAGTTGTTGTCAATACTAAATATTGTCACTGTTATCCTATTGATGAGTTTCTGCTGGAGCCTCCTTTTGTGGAAGAGCTGAGGATAGTCTGCCTTCATTTCCCTCCCTATCCTGTTCTTGACTTTTCTGGACCTCAAAGCCATGCCTTTTCTGTGTTTAATTGTTCCTGTTGTGTCTGACTCTTCATGACGCCATTTTAGATTTTCTTGGCAAAGATACTGGAGTGATTTGCGATTTCCTTCTCTGGCTCATTTTACAGATGGAGAAACTGAGGCAAATTAGGTTAAGTGACTTGCCCAGGATCACGCAGCTATTAAGAGTCTGAGGTTGGGTTTGAACTCAGATCTTTCTGACTCCAGATTCTGACCTTTATCTATTATAACTAGTTGGCTCATCCTAGAACCTCCCTCAGTGCCTGGAGTCTCCTTGCCCTGAAATAACCTACCACTACTCACAGCCTGCTCTTTCCCCCACCTTCCCTCCTTCTGGACCTTCTTTTTTGTGGAAGGGCCCTGGCCAGCTGTCTTCATTCTATCATGGCTCTGTTCTAGATAGTCTGGATTTAAAAACCATGCCTCCTAGTCAGGTATTTTCCTCCCACTTCCCCATTCTTGTTTCTAACTTGTTTCTCTGCTTGTCTTCCTCCATTAGAATATAAGATCTTTGGAGGCAGGATTGTCTTCTCCCACCACCACCTCTACCCCTTATACTGAATGCTTAGCATAGTTCCTGACACATAGTAATCACTTAATAAATGCTAATTTACTTCCTTCCTTCAAGTAAAGTTACACATAATTTGCATAAAGAACATTTCAGATGATAAAGTGCTTTGTAAACATCAGCCATCACTGTAACTGTTCATTATATGATGCAATGGAAAGAACCCTAGATTTCAAGCCAGTGGATCATGGGATCATAGACTTAGAGCTAGGAGGGTCCTCATAGGTCCTTGAGTCCAACCCCATTGGTTTATATATGAGACTGAGGGAGGTTAAATAAGTGGCCAGATGTCGTGGAGGTAATGAATGACAAAACAAGCATTCAAAACAGGATCCTTAACTTAAAACCTATTCAGGTTTGTTTTTTTTCTCCCAACCCTGGTTCAGATCTGGACTCATCCATTCACCTAAGTTATTTTGAGTCAATGACTTTTCATTGCTCTACACCTCAGTTTCCTCATCTGTATATTGAGTGTTTTGTATCAGAATGGCAAAGATGACAGAAGAAGATAATGACAAATGTTGGAAAGGCTGCAGGAAAACAGACACACTTACACAATGCTGGTGGAACTGAGTTGGACCAACTATTCCAGAAAACAATTCAGAGATATGCTCCCAAATTAGTGAATTGTTCATGTTCTGACCCAAATATTCCACTATTGGGCCTGGGGTCTAAGTAGATGAAGGAAAGAGGAAAAGGAGATATATGTGTGTGTGTGTGTAGATACTTATATATATACACACATATATACATATGTGTATATACATATATATATATATATATATGTATATACACCAAAATATTTATAGCATTTATATACTTTTCCTAGTAGCACAAAAATAGAAACTAAGAGGATGCCCTCCTATTGGGGAATGGCTAAACAACTTAATGAATATGAATGTTTTGGAATATTACTGTGCCTTAAAAAATAATGAAATGGAAAATTTCAGAAGAAATTAGAAAGATCTCTATGCATTGAAGCCAAGGGAAATAAGAGAACTAGACAAACAATTTATATAACAATAACAACATCACTGGGAAAAACCAACTTTGAAAGATTTTAGGACTCTGATGGATGCAGCACTAAACCATGCAAGCAGAAGAATGAAGATGAAACATGCCACTCACTGCTCCCAGAGAGGTGATGAATTTACAGTGATGAATGAGACAGATATTTCTGAGCAAGGCCAATACGGGAATTTGGTTTACTTGACTGTGTATGTCTATGGCGAGGGCTTTATTTTTCATTGCTGTTAAATTGGTGAGGGGAGAAAGGCAGTGGGAGGGACAGATTATAACATATATCAAATAAATGAATAAATAAGTGTTAGAGATAAATTGAGCAGGTTGGATTCAGATGAACTTTTCTCTTCAGACCTAGTTGTATGATTCTACCATCTTTAAACAGCTTTGCCAGTGTTTTCCAAAAGAAACTAAGGGCTACCCTCCCCAATCTTCTCACCTTCTCCTTAAGCTGCTTTAGACCATTGGGATGACTTATTACAGGGTAGATTATTGGATTGAAATCTAGGTCTGTAAAGGACCTCAGAAGCCATATAGTCTAACATACTTATTTTATAGATGAGGAAACTGAAAGTCAGACAGCTAGCAAGTATCAGAGGTAGGATTTGAACTCAGGTCCTCAGACTCCAGATCTAGATCTCTTTCCATTGTATCAGGCTATTTATTTTCCCTTACATGTCTGCTCTTGAGTTTCTCTGGTTCAGACTTTGGCTTTATCCACATTTTTGGAAGAAGTGATAGATATAGTATAAATGGAGTCCTTGGCCCCAGACCCCACCAGAAGTGTCCCTTAATATTAGACCCTCTCCAGGATATAGAAAGAAGAGAATAAAGGACAAGAAAGGACAAATACATGTATGATGATGGATCCAGGTATCACTGTTAAGGGAATGGACAATTTTACTTCCTCATAAAAAAGGTGTTTCTATGCTGAAAATGCTATTAAAGAAGTTATAAAGGCAGGAAGGTCACCAGAAACTTGACTGCTGTGATAATGTCTGTTTGATGCATCCTCACTGGAAAATGCATGTGGGTGGGGAGATATAGGGCATCAGTGAATACCTGCCTCCTTTGGTGGTGAGTTTGGTAGCCCCCATTTCCCAAGGAGTTTTGCCATGACTGTGAAATTGAACATCTGAGTGAATTCAAATTTCATGGCTACCGAGGTCTTCTGCTCCTATGGGGAATGTGGACTAGATGCTGTACCTGAGTCTGGAAGAAGGTTATGGTCACCCAGCACCTGTAGGAATTTTTTGTCAGCCTGTATCTAACATGCACAGAGTTCCCAGGGCAGCCTTGCCATAGTATCATGTGCAAGATAAATCAGTCAATCAATGAACCTTTAAGGATTTGATATGAACAAGCAGAAAGAAAGGCCAAAAGGCTGTGAAAGTCCCTGCCTTCAAGGAGCTCATCATCTAATGAGGGAAACAACATAAATAATTATGTACAGAAGAGATCTTAGGTTTGTTCTTTTGGGCCTTGGAGGGCAAAACTAAGAACAATGAATGGGTAGAAGCTATAAAGGGGAAAACTGGGCTTGGAGTCAAGAAACATCCCAACATTTAGAGTTTTCTGAAAGCAGAATCACCTTGAAGAGAAGGGAAAGAAGAGAGAAGGATCTACTTCATTGGACAGCTTATTTCAAAGGCTGGATATATACTCTTTGGGTACTGGTTTTTCAAGAATACTTTGGGTCAAATGGCCTCTAATTTCTCTTCCAATTTTGAGATTTTTAGACTATGATTCTGTGATGTCATTTAGGCATGTTGGGACAGTGAATAAAGTGCTAAACCTGCAATAAGGAAGACCTGGGTTCAAATCCTGCCTCCAATGCTCTCTATACTTCTGATCCACCCTTTTGTCCTGATTGTAAAACCCAATGGTCACTTGGCCTTCTCATCCATCATGCAACCAAGCTTTCTTATCTGAGTTGTCTCACCTAATTTAATAAGAGCTCCTTGAGAGCAAGGATTATCTTGCTTTTCTATTTGTCTCCACAATTCTTGGTACACAGGAAGCACTTCAGAGTTTTTTATTTTTAATTTATAGAATAAAACATTTAATTTTATTTAAAATATTTTATTTATTTTATTTTTCATTTATGGAATAAAACAAACATTTCCATAACGTAGTACAATAAAAAAAGATTATTGTCCATTAAACTGCAAATATATTATGCACAACTTTGAAAATTATCATATAGATTTCTGTTTTGATCCAATTTTGATTTTTTTCTTCTTTTCCCTCTTCCCCTTTCTACACCTTAAAGATGGCTGCTATTAGATCTAAATAAGTTAAAATTCATTCATTCACTCACTTATTCATCCATTCATTCATTCACAGTTGTGTGACCTTGGGTAAGTCATTTCACCTTAGCAAGTGAGCCTCAGTTTCCTCATCTGTAATGCAAGGACACCAACACCTGTAGCCCCTACCTCCTGGATTGCTGCAGGATCTTTGAGACCATAGCAATGTTTCCAAACTACTTTGTAAAGTTGATGGTGCTTACTAACACTATTATTTTTATGTCCATGAGGCACCATGTTGGCTCCTCAGCAGCCAGAACACTCATCTGGTATTTGTTAATTGTTCTTTCTGCCCTTTTTAACTAAATAATTTCCAGACCCTAAGTTAAACTTCAGTTACTGGCCTGACCTTTTAGAAAGTGCTCTAAGTGTTTGGAATGTGACTTGGGGTATTTGTCAAAGACAGAGCCATTAAGAGTCTTGGTTTACCTGTTCGAATTTTTCCTTCTCTTTTTCAGTTTGCTTCTAAAAGGCTGCTTCACTATTCACATTTGTAAGTGCTATTAGGCAAATATTCCTTTTGGAACAGCTCGCCAGCCTACTCTAGGATGCTCAAGTCTGCCATTAATGCCTGGTTTGAGGGATATTTTCTTTTCTTTTTTTTTTTTGAAAATTTATACTTTTTGTAATTAAATGAAAGAATAATTTTAACATTTGATTTTAAAATTTTGAGTTTCAAATTCTCTCCCTCCCTTCTCCTTGAGATTCCAAGCAGTTTGATATAGATTATACATGTGCAGTCATGCAAAAAATATTTCCATGTTAACCATGTTGCCAAAAAAATATATAAAAACTAACAAGAACAATAAAGTTTTAAAAATGTATGTTTCAATCTGCATTCAGTCTCCATCAGTTCTTTGTCTGGAGGTAAATAATACATGATAAATCCTTCAGAATTGTCTTGGAATGTTGTATTACTGAGTCATTCATAGCTAGTTATAATAGCTAAGTCGTTCACAGTTGGCATCATACAGTATCGTTGCTTTTGCTATGTACAATGTTCTTCTGGTTCTGCTCATTTTATTTTGCGTCAGTTCATGTAAGTCTTCCCAGATTTTTCTGAGAGCATCCTACTCATCATTTCTTGTAACACAATAGTATTCCATCACAATCATAGACCACAACTTTTTCAGTCATTCCCTAGTTGATGGGCATTTTGTGGGATATTTTCTAACGGCTTCTGTAATATAGGAGTCATGGGCTTATAGATATAGAGATGCAAAGATCCAGAGAGGTCATGTAGTCTGACCTTGTCATTTTATAGTTGAGAAAATGGAGGGGCCAGAAAAGTTAAGGGATTTATCCTACTTCATGCCAATAAAGAGCTTGAGAGATAGAATTTGCACTCAGGACCCCTGATACTCAAGAGTCCTTCCTTTCACTGTCTCATGCTGCCTCCCGTCTAGCTCTCTGATTTAGTCAGTCATCTAGATATAGGGCCAAAAAATTAAAAAAAGCAAAACTGAGGCACACCTATATATACTTATGGCCTGACTTCTAAACCTCCCTGCCAGCCCAAACAGAAACAGTATTGTCTTTCCCCTCTTCTGCCTCGGCGCCTTGGGCTATAAATAGAAGTTCATAGACAGGGATGACTCCTTAAGAGCAGAACCTGTTTTGTTTAAGTCCTTGTATTTGAAGCCCTAATACAGTGTTTTGCATATAGAAAGAACTAAATAAAAATTGTTGAATTGTTACAAAAGTTCACCATTTTCTTTTTCACTTTTCCCTTTCAAATGAGATGATATAATGAAAATTCTTTGAAGGTAGTAGTTGTTTCTTTTCTTCTTTTTATTTGCATCCACCCAGCACAGTCCCTGGTACCTATGAAGCTCTTCGTAAATATTCCTTCAGTGGAATGGGAGGAAACACAACTGAACTCAGTGGATTATTTTCTTCTTTGGAGATGTTCTTGGTGTTTCCTGAACCAGAAATTGAAAAATTGGGAATATGTAGCACAGCTCAGATAGGATCAAAAATAAACCAATGCATTAGCAAATTGCTTCCGGACTTTTAGGTCTGTGATGTCTAAAGAAACACTAATAACTTGGTCAACCCCTGTTTACAAAACCTTGAGTGACTACCCATTGCCTTTAGGACAAAACCAACCTCCTTGGCCTGACATTTAAAGCGTCCCAGAATACCGCTCCAAGCTATCTTTCCAGGCTTGTGTCATACGACTACCTATCCTTCTTGTATTCTGTGTTCCAGCCCAACTAGAAATGTTCCCTAAACTTTACATCCCATTTCCATTTCCTTTACATTATTCACACAAAGTTATCTCCACCTCCCATTCCCTGTTTCCTCCTCACTAAGAACACACCATCTCATCTCTACCTTTCGGAAGTCTTGCCTTCCTTCAAGACTTTTCTCTGAAAAGCCTTGCCTAATCAAACCATGTGCTAATCCTCTCTCCCTCTGTCCGTCTTCATATTGCTTCATTTTCTACCTGTCTGTGGAAATGGTGCATTGCCCTAGTAGAATGTAAGCTTCTTAGAAGCAGGGATTATTTTTCATATTTGTTATTGTATCTCTAAAGCTTGGCAAAGTACATTACACTTGGAAAGCACTTAATACGTAAGGCTGGCATTGTGCTACCATCCACTGAATACCAGTGAATACTGACTTTGCCTTTAGATGACTTGGGTTCAAATTTCACTTCTGATACTTACTACTTGGATCGCTGTTGCTAGTCATTTCAGTTATATCCAAGTCTTTGTGACTTAGGGTTATCTTGGCAGAGATGATGGAGTGGTTCGCCATTTCCTTCTCCAGCTCATTTTGCAGATGGGAAAACCGAGACAAACTGGGTTAAGTGACTTCCTCAGGGTCATACAGGTGGTAAGTGTCCTGCATTTGAACTCTAGTCTTGCTGCCTTCAAACCTGGTGCTCTATCCACTGTATGACCTAGCTGCCCCACTACTTTGGTAGCCCCAGGAAAATCATTTAATCTCTCTAGGACTCAGTTTTTTCCTCTATAAGACTAGGGGGTTGAAATGGATGGCCTCTGAGGTCTCTCACCATTCTAGATCTTTGAATAAAATAGATTGGAATTGAATTGATGATAGAAAAAAATCTAGTAACTTCTTGCCTTCCATGTGGTATGGTATCAATCAATCAACCAGAATTTATCAAATACCAATATGTAACACTATAGCCCTAGAGATACAGTCTCTGACCTCAAGGTACTTACAATTACAATCCATATAGAAATGACAGTGTTCCCATATATAGGTACATACAAAATAGACATAAGGAGATTTTTCTCACTTGAGTAGTATTTCTTCATCTCATTTTTCATCTGTCTGTCTTTCCTGACTGCCTTCTCCACCATGCCCTGGGAGTCCATTACCTTCTCCAGCCTCCACTCCCTCAGCTTCCTTTTGATGTTTGTCTTCCCCCAATAGATTATAAGCTGCTTGAGGGCAAGGACTGTTTTTTTTTCTTATCAATATCCCCAGCACTTAGCACATAGCATATATTTAAAATGTCTATTGACTTTTGGACTATATAATAAGCCTAGAAAGGTAGGATGGAGTCAGGTTGCAAAGTATTTTAAATACTCAACAGAGTATTGCCCAAACATGTGATAGGCAGGCACTAGGGTTTTTTGAGTAAAGCTGTGACACAGTGAGTCTGTCCTTTGGAAAAATAATTTTGGCAGTGGAGTAGAGGATGGATTGAAAGTAAGGCAGAGATTTGAGAAAGGGAGATTAATTAGAGGGGACTGTGACCATACGGGCAAGAGGTGGTACCTTGTGTGGTAGGTGTGTGGCTGAATAGAACCAGGGAAATTTTGATGGATACAAACAACATTTACCAACTGCTTAAATATGTGGGCTGAACGAGGAAAGAGTTGTGGATGACACAAAGGCTGAAAATCTGGGTGACTGAGTATAAGGTAGTACCTACCCTCCATAGGAACAGGAAAGTTTGGAGTTTGGTTAACTTGGTGGGAGGTGACAACAATAGATTCTCTTTAGGACATGTTAAGTTTGAGTCATCTGTAAGACATCCACTTCAAAATGTCTAATAAAAGACTAGTTACATGGGAGGGACGAGAGTTCAGGAGAAAGACTAAGGTTAGCAGAGTTTTGGCAAATAAAGGGTACAAGTGGCCAGAGAGCTGAACTTGGAGTAGGGCAGACCTGAGTAGCTCAGCTTCTTATTAGCTGTGTGACTTTGGGAAAGTCATTTAACTTCTGTCTGACTCAATTTTTCCATATGTGAAATGAGGGTAATCGTAGCCCTTACCTCCCAGGGTTGATGTGAGTATTAAATGAGATAAATGCATACAAGCTTTCTATAAACCTTAAAGAAATTTGTAAATTCTGGTTATTAGCAGGAACTGTAGGGTTAATAGAAAATATAGTATCTCGCTATGCCTCATTTTACCCATCATTAAAATAAGTGACTTAAACTAAATGATCTCCAAGTTTCTTTCTAGCTGTAATACTTTATGATTTCATAACAAGTCTAGATTGCTTCGTTCCCAAAACTTTCAATTTCACCACTTTTTTTTTTTAACCATTAAACATGACTAGTAGATTTCAATATAGAATACTCTGGCATCTAGTTCTGCGCTAGACCTGAGGGTGGGGTGTGGCATAGTGGGAGTGGAGATGAGGGATGGGTGGGACTTCCTCCTAGAGAAAAGAGAATCAAAACCAAGGTGAAAAGGCCAGGAGGAGACTTTACAGAACCAGCAACATATACAGACAGAATGAGGTTTATCAGAGACCCCAGCATGCATCAGTGCAGACAGAAACAACAAAAAAAAGTGAATTAACCCCTGGGAGCAGTAGAGCGCTTTGCAAGCTCACCAGACATCAGGATACCTTTCTAAAATACTAAAATTCACAGCTGAGCTTGTCCAGAAATGCCTTCCTGCTCCAGTCAGCATGGAAGTGAATGTTTTCATTTCAAGTTCGGAGACCAGGTTCAGTCACCTTCAAAGACAAGAAGTTCTCAGACAGTCCCTTACAAAATACAGCATAAAAATTGAGTTTTGCCATAACAAGGCTACCTGAAAGCATTCTTTCTGGGACCCATGAAAACTCCACAGCTGGCAGAATAGGTCACTAATTGGAGATCACTGATGCTTAGAGGGGGGAATAAATGAAACTAACTTATGTTTTGGGGAGAGAGAGTATGGGATAGTAGAGAGAAAAGCTACCATGAGATTAGGAATCCCTGGGTTCAAGTTCTACTTATGACCAGCTGTGTGACCCTGGACAATTCACTTAGCTGACCTCAGTCTCATCTGTAACATGTGGTTAATGATAGCACCTACTTTACAGGATTTTTGTAAGGCTCAAATGAAATAATACATGTAAAATGCTTTGCAAACTTAAAAAATGTTATGCAAATTTTAGTTACTGCTTAACCCCTCTGAGTCAAGTCTCTGAGACTATAATTTGCAGAAAGTTGTTGATCTGTATTTGTAGAAGAGAACTAAATGAAGAATACTTCCCCACTCCAAGGAAGGTTGTCACCCAGAGACAAAGTCTTAGTTGCTGGACCTTTGTTAGAGCTCTGGGTTTCCATTTGCTTCAGTGAGATGCCAGACCCATTGAAGCTCCACAGTGTAGCTTTGATCCAGATGCAATGAAAATAGTTTCAAGTGAACCTTTACCTGTGTGTGGAAATCTGTAGCAAAGTCCCTCTCCTTCCTTAATGTGATAACAAAGATTCACTCTCATTTTGTTACCCTAGACCCAAACTCTTCTCAGATTACATCTCCAGGCAGTGGCTTTTAAAAGGCAGATTTACTGTGTCTTAAATGATGATTTACAAAAAAAAAATAACCACCCTCAGCAGTGTGGGATTTGTTCAGAATCAAGCTCTTGTCACTAGGGCTGCTTATCAGAAACCTGCATTTCTTTTTTCCTGGAGCTAAGGAGACCTGGATGATCTGTAAACCCTTTGCTCTTAACTCCTCCAAAAGTCAGATGCCGTGGTTACTATCGTCCATTAAAAAGAGACAGTCCTATAGAAAGTCTGTCATTGTGGCTTTCCCTTTTTCTGGCCATCACATCTTCTAATCTCTGTCCGAGGGGGTTCTCATGGATGGGCTTCTGTTACAAAAATAGTCTCTGACTCTTCTATTTCACAATCTTCATCAACCCCAGAGATCTCTGAATGCCTCTCTGCCTTGTCCCAGGGCCTGAGCTAGGAAAGCATCAAGATCTACCTGGGGCCAGCTGGGGCTGGTTAAATAGGGGGACTTTTCAGCATCTTTGCTGGATAGGGTGAGGCTGGCCTGGAGTTCTGGAATTGCTGTAATCCAACCTTCATGCAGGTGAAATACAGGATTAGAATCTTAATAGAAACATTTCAGAAGCATGAGTTGTATTAGCTATGTGAGATTTTCCTAAGAGCCTCCCTCCCCCTTCCTCCACCACTTTTCCAACTTCAGCTGCTTAATTCTCAGTGCTTGGCCTTCATTTTCTCTTTAGGTTGCTAATATTTCCTTCCTGGGATTGCTGGCTCTCCTAGCTTTCTTTTATGTAGCCTTCCAGATTCTGCAAAAAAATGTTTTCTAAAAGCTTGCTGAAGTGAGAGAGAAGTAGCCTGCAGTGGAGACAAAAATAAATGGTCACAAGAATTGTTGGAGGTGCTGTCTTGTGGAACATCTGTTTCCAGCATTAGGCTTTGGCCTAAGAGGCAGCCGGGGTATAGTAGAGGGAAAGCATAGGACTGGGGGAATAAGATGGCCAGGGTACAAATCCCAGCTCCAGGCCTTTCAAGTTGTAATGTTCTGTGACCTGAGTTCTAGCTTACTCTGCTCCTAAATATTCCAAGCTTGTCCTTTTTTTTTTAGCCCTTAAACATGGAAGGTAGACTTTGATATATGGGACTCTGACACCCATTTCTCCATCTATCTGAGGCTGGAGTGTAGCATGGGTTGGGGTGGGATTTATTCCTAGAGAAAGGAGAATTAAGACCAAGGTGAAACTGAACATTGAAAAGATCCTGAAGAGACTCTTTAGAGCCAGTAATTACATACAAACAATATGAGACTCGTAAGAGACCACAGCATATATCCTTGCAGATGGGGTGGGCAGTGGTCCCCAATAGCATCCTCAGTCCCAAGCTAGAAGCAACCACTGACCCCATCATCTGGTATACAGATTCTTAACTTTTCTTGTATCGTGGGCCCTTTTGGCATTGAGGTAAAGCAGATAGACCCTTTCTCAGGCTAATGTTGAATGCATAAAATAGATATATATAATAACAAAGGGAACTAAGTATATTGAAATACAGTTATACATTTAAAAAAAAATAATTTATGGATGCCAGATTAAGAATCCCTGGTCTAGCCTGGTCCACATTTTGTTAACCAGATGAGGAAGCAGAGGCTCAGAGAGGATGAATAAAATTGTTCAAGGATAATGAGATCATAGATGTAGAGCTGTAAGGGCCCTCAAAGTCAATCTAGTCCAGTGATCTCATTTTACAGATGCAGAAACTGAGACCTGGTAGGTCAAATGATGCCCCAGGTCAGAAAGAAAATATCTAAGGTAGTAGGTGGCACCTGAGTCATACTATTAAAAAGCTGGAGATCCTTAGAAGCAGAGGTGATAAAGCAGTGAATTCTGAAAAGGAGAGAACACCTGTGCACAGACACCAAGGCAGGAAATAGAATTCTGTGTATTGGGTGCTTTGGAAAAATTCACTTGGTTTGTTGGTTTGTTAGCTGAGAGCTAGCAGAACAGATTAACTAGAACTGAGTGCATGAAGGGGAGTAATCTGAAATAAATCTAGAAAGATAAGTGGACATCTTTAAATTGGTATTGCCAGTGTAAAAGAATTTGTATTTTGTCATCCAGGTAATAGTGAACCACTGAGGAATTTTGAGTAAAGGAGTAAAATGGACACTCCTGTGTTTTTAAATTTTTTTCATTTGAATGATTTTTTTTCATCTGAATATAGATTGTAGAAGGGAGATACTTGAATAGGGAGGCTAATTAGGAAGCTATTGCAATAGTCAGGTTAAAAGTAACAACATGTCATATGGTAGTAGCAAGTAAGAGAAGGTGAAGAGCATGATTGGTGATGGATGTAAAATATTTTATGGGGGTGGAATTGACAAGACGACAACTATTTGGATGTGAGGAAAGGACGGGAATAAGGAGAGTGATGATACTTCCCTAGGATGTGAAAAATACATGTGTCTATCTTCAAGTTTCATGAATCTAACTTTTTACTATTATTTCCTGTGTTTACCCTACTGCAAATTTGAGCTCTCAGGAAGACAGTCTAACTGAGGATATAGAGAGTTTGGGCCATGATCTCTTTAGTAAGAGACTAAAGGTACTTGGTTGATTTTATGGTTACATCTCTTATTTGGATGTCACAAGAGACAATCTTAACACAAACACACAGAAATCTGATGTCATTTATGTGAACACCAGATTAGCCCCTGATGATTCATCATGACTCTCCTTTTATCTTTCCTTCCAGTGCGGATGGTCAATCCAATGAAGTCATGCAGATCGATATAGAAATTGAAGAACTGAGTGACCTACCAGCCACGCAGCTAGTCACATGGCAGGTTGAATACCCTGGAGAGATTACCTCGGATCTGGGCGTGTCTAAAATCTATGTGAGCCAGAAGGATTTGATTGGAGTCATCCCACTAGCCATGGTAAGGGTTTATCTGTAGAGAGGGAACTGGATTCTCAGAAGCCATAGGGTTTTGGTATTGATTTTCTAGTGTGTCTGTTGTATTCCCAAGGTAGAATATAAGCTCTTTGAGGGTGGGGATGATTTACCCATGTTGTTGGGGAAACATTCCAGCCTCCATGAACGAAAGCCTCAAATATTATGACTACCCTCTGTTCTAAAATGACTATGTACATGGTTCCCAAGTTTCCAACTTGTACTTAAGAATTGGTGGTGATTTAGTAAAAAAAAAAAAATGTGTTTAAGTCATCAAACGAAAGAAAGGCAGCAAGATTGCTCGCTTTTTTTCTCTAGGGAGATTGTGTGTGGAGTTGGGAGTATATTTTCTATTCCTGAAAGAAATTTTTCTCTCAGTGGTTGGAATACAAGATAGACAGTTGATATAGTTGGACCAGACTGAGTTCTTTCCCTGGGGGAAGGGGGCACAGAGGAGACACAGGTAGACTGGAATACCCAGAACAGGGATTCTTAACTGACAGCCACAGACTTAAAAAATATTTAATATAATTGTTTTCTTTTGTAATCCTATGTATTTTATTTTGTGCATCTAACAATACTTTAAGAAGGGGTCCATAGGTTTCTTTAGATTGGCAAAGGAGTCTATGACACACAAAAAAAGTCCGAAAACCTATCATCTAGAAATCAAACAAGATATCTATAAAACACTTAGCAAAGTGCCTAGCACATAGTAAGTACTTTATAAATGTGTGTCCCCTTCCCTTGAAGAACTGATATATCTACAAGTGTACCTATATTCACACATAAAAAAAATAATAATTCAAACAATCCTTACCTGATCTGCTGGTGATGAGTTCATTCAAAGATTCCTGGGATTAGTTTACGGGTAAGACTGTACAAGGCTCCAATTCCTCTAAGACCATCCAACTTCCCTCAGGCCACATTGATCAGTCTGTGGTGTTAGAGAGGCTTGAATTTCTAAGTTGTGGCTGCCTATACAGCTTCCTTTCATGAAAACAACACAGATCCAAAGGTGATGATAAGATGGAAACTTCTATCTCTTACATTGTAGTGGTGTCAAAATCAAATCTATACAGAAGGATCCCTGCAGGCTGCATATTGACTTAGTTTTCAAATGTAACATTTTCTATGTTTTGTTTTGTTTTATTTTGCTAAATGGTCCCCAATTACATTTTAATTTAGTTTGGACAGACTTCAGGAGTGTTGTGGCACATTATGTTTGATACCTCTTGGTATAGTGAATAGACACCTGGACCTTGAGTCAGAAAGTTGTTATTGTTGTAATTCAGTTACACCCGACTATGTGACCCCCTGGACAGTACCATGCCAATACTGTCCATGGAGTTTTCTTTTTTTTAAATTAATTGATTTGTTTTCAATTTTCAACAATCACTT
>CM053773.1:215348506-215372523 GCA_028658325.1 Potorous gilbertii
TTCTTATTAAACACATTTTCACATAAGTCATGTTGCACAGATGAATTAAAAGGAATGGAAGAAACCATGAGAAAAGCCAAACCAAAACCATAACACAAGAGAAAATATTCTACTTCATTCTGCGTTCCAATTCCATAGTTCTTTCGCTGGATGTTGATGGCATTTTACCTCGAGTCCTTTGGGAATGTTTTAGGTCCATGTGTTGCTGGGAAGAGCTAAGTCTATCAGAAACAGTTCAGGTACATTGTGGCTGTTCATATGTATAATGTTCTCCTGGTTCTGCTCATTTCACTCAGCTTTCAGTTCACATAATTCTTTCCAGGTTTTTCTGAAGTCCGCCTGTTTGTTATTTCTTATAGCACAATAGATTCCATTACATTCACATGCCACAACTTGTTCAACCATTTCCCAATTGATGGGCATTCCCTCGATTTCTAGTTCTTGGCCACCGCCAAAAGAGCTGCTATAAATATTTTTCCCTTTTTAATGATTTCTTTGGGATATAATCCTTGAAGCAGTATTACTGGGTCAAAAGGTATGCACATTTTTGTAGTGCTTTGGGCATAGTTCCAAAATGCTCTCCAGAACGGTTGGATCAGCTCACAGCTCCACCGACAATGAATGTGTTCCAAATTTCCCACATCTTTTCCAACATTTATCATCTTCCTGGATTGTCATGTTAGCCAATTTGATAGGTGTGATGTAGTACCTCAGAGTTGTTTTGATTTGCATCTCTCTAATCAATAGTGATTTAGAGCATTTTTACATATGACTATATATAGCTTTTCTTTCTTCCTCTGAAAACTGCCTGTTCATATCCTTTCATCCTTTGTCAATTGGGGAATGACTTGTATTGTTGTAAATTTGATTCAGTTCTCTGTATATTTTAGAAATAAGACCTTTATCACAAATACTAGTTATGAAAATTATTTCCCAGGTTTCTGTTTCCCATGGGGTTTCTTAGCAAAGATACTGGAGTGGTTTGCCATTTCCTTCTCTAGTGGATGGATGCAGAGGTTAAATGATTGCCCAAGGTCACACTACTCGTAAGTATCTGAGATTTGATTTGAACTCAGGTTCTCCTGACTCCAGTACCAGTGCTCTATCCACTGAATCATCTAGCTGCCTAATAAGTCAGAAAAACCAGTGTCCAAATTCTGCCTTTGGTGCTTACTAATTATCTGATTCTGGAAAAATCAGTTAACTTTTTCATATCTCAGTTTCTTCATCTCTAAATGACAGGTCATGTTCAGTATCCTCTAAGGTCCCAGTCAGCACTAAATCTATGGTCTTCGATCCTTTGGCAATTGAATACAAAATCCTGGGGATTAGAGATTATTGCCTTTCTGACTCTGTATCCCAACACCAACCATAGGACCTGGCACATAGTAGTTGCTTAATAGCTGCTTATTGAATGCTTGAATGTGAATGGTTAGCAGTGGTGTCTGTACTATCAATAAACTCTCTAAATAGATTACAGGTGGTTATTGCCATCTATGTATTCCTTGAAATCTACAACTGGACTAGCACAGAGCCCACCTATAGATGTTGCACTGATTCTCTCTCTTTCATCTTAAGCCTACATTAATTAGCATTCCCTAGCACATTATTTTTTAAATGGGTCTCTAATTTCCATGTTGTAGTGAACTCCCCTTAAGGAAACTCTTATCCATGCAGGTCAATACCTGTTCTGCACCTTAGTAGTTTTGGAGAATTTCTCAAGGATCTTGAGAGGTTGAGAGACTTACCTAGGGTCACACAGCTACCAGGTGTCAAAAGCAGTACTACATGGACCCAGGTCTTTCTGACTCCAAGGGCCACTTTCTATTCAGTACACCACAGTTTCTGTTTGTTGATTGAATGATTGATTGATTAGCAGACTCAAAGCTGCCCCATGTTAGCAGATAACACAGATAACCCACATAGCTCTAAATCTCTCTCTGTCTCTCTCTCTGTCTCTCTGTTTCTCTCTCTGTCTCTTTCTCTCTCTCTCTCTCTCTCTCTCTCTCTCTCTCTCTCTCTCTCTCTCTCTCTCTCGTGAATTCCCCCAAATAAGATGATAGGGCAAGCTGGATTTTCACCTACATACGGTATCTCATGCTGTTTCCTGTCACAAAATTACCTTATTGTTGAAAGTGAATCATGAGTTGACCTATCTGGTGACTGGCTGCTCTCTCCTCCCAGACCATCTATTAGAAAATATTAGCATGTGCTCTTATGTAAGAAAACCCAAAATCAATCTTCCAATTAAAAAAGGACCATGGACAGTTGCCTAGTGACAGCAAGTTAGTTATTATGCCGTTTATTACAGGTAGTAAGGGTGTGATCATATACTTTGTCACAGCAGCAAAGAGATGACAACTGGCTACTGTTAACTAGTTTACTTTTAAAGCTACCACATTTTCCCCAGGTTCATCCTTCCTTCTACCTGGGACTAGAATGTTTCTTCTTTCAGGCTATTACTGTTTCCATTACAGAGGAAGACAAGGCCATTTATCTTGAATAGGTAATTATTTGAATTTGCTCTTCTTCTTCCCCTTTGTTCTGATGAGTTTTAGCCCTGTTCCCTGGCAGTCTCTCTCTGCTCTGGCTGGGGGAAGGGAGGTCATATACCCACTCTGTTCTTTGCCTCCAGGTGTTCCTCTCATCCACAGAATCTTGGAATCTCAGAGTGAGTAAGGGACCTCAGAGACCCTCAGTCCAACCAATGGCTGAAAAAGAATCCTTCCTATAACCCCACACCCCTCCAGCAAACAATTATCCAGCCATTGCTCAAAACCTCCGGTGAAGGCAGATCCGCTGCCTCCTGAGGCAGTTCAATTCCACTTTTACATAGTTTTAATTACTAGGAAGTGTTTTTCTGACTTTAAGTGGAAATCTGCCTCTGTGCAGCTCATACCAATTATCCCTCATTCTGCCCTAGGGAGACCAAGCAAAACAAGTCTAATGCCTATTCTGCTGCAATTCACTTAGCCTATATTAAGTGCTTACTGTATACTACATACTGGAAGCATATATATGTCTTCCAAAATAAGTCATCTTTATCAAATCATATCTCTATCTGCCTTGACTGGCAACATGGTTATCATGGGGAAAAATGTTGAATTTGGAGGTGGGAGAAACACTGATTCATATTCCATCTCTGACACTTTCTAGTTGTATAACTCTGAGCAAGTCACTATACGGGAAAAAATGCTGGATTTGAAATCAGAAGAGAGGCATTTAAATAGATTTGCAGTTTCATGCACAATCATCTTTTTTTCCTCATTCTACTATGTCATGGAAATGCTTGTTTTATTTCTTAAGTTCTGAATAATATAAATAAAATAAAAATTAACATCTTACTATGAAAAAATAAATGGAGCCTACTATGTACCAGCCACTGTGCCAAGTACTTTGCAAATATTATCTCAATTGATTCTGTCAACAACCCTGTGAGGTAAATACTGTTATTATTCTTATTTTATAGTTGAGGAAACAGGCAAATAGAAGTTGTGACTCGCCCAGGGTCACACATCCAGGAGTGTCTGAGGTAGGATTTGAACTCAGGTTTTTCTGACTCCAAATCCAGTGATCTATCTACTATATTACATAGGTGCCTAGGTAACGTCTAGAAGCTACATTTAAATCTCTCCTCTGCTGTTTACTACCTATATAATCTTGAGTAAATCATTTAACCTCTGTTTCCTCATCTATGATATAAAATAAAGAAATTGAATTAGATGACCCCCAAAGTTGCCACCCAACTTTATATCTATGAGCCTACAAATCTCCTTGAGCTTCACTTCCTTGTCTGTGAAATGAGGATAATGATACACACACACACACACACACACACACACACACACACACACACACACATATATAAAACATACTTCACAGAGCGGCTTCAAGGTGCAAATGAGACAATTTGTAACAATTTCTTTATTAAAAAAAAGCAATTCAGAAACAAAAATCTATAAATCCTATGTCAATAGTTGCTATCATTCTCAGATAAAAGTTTAGGTTTTGTTTTCATTACTTTTCTTTTTGTTTCTTGTTTTCTTGTGGAAGCAAGCCATTTGGCATTAACTGACTTGCCCAAGGTCACATAGTTAGCAAGTATAAAGTGATTGAGATTGGATTGGAACTCAGGTCCTCCTCACTCCAGGGGGGAGTCATTATATTCACATATTCACTATATTCACATGTTCACTAGGCAACCTAGCTACCCCTTTTATTATTTTCTAATTAGTTCATGGGTATAAATTCTTTTCTTCAATAAAACTGGAAGCCTTAAGAGGTAATATCCACACTTCTGTGTTCAGTTCTTGGTAACTCACTTTGGGGGAAAGTAGATGGCACTGGGCTTGGAATCAGGAAGGCTTTTCTTCATGGGTTCAAATCTGGCTTCAGACACTTACTAGTGGTATGACCCTGGCCAAGTCATTAACTCTGTTTGCCTCAGTTTCTCATTTAAAATGAGCTGGAAAAGCTCCAGTATCTTTGCCAAGAAAATCCTGAAAGGAGCCATGAAGAGTCAGACATAAATGATGAAACCACAAACAATTCACCACATTTTGAGATAGAGAATGATAAGCTAGAAAATGACCAGAAAAGGATAGCCAGGTTTATCATGCCATCTTGATATTTATTCTTCATTCTCGAAGAGGGCCATGACATCAGGAAGGTAATGCCTTGACTTGTAAGTGAATTGGATTTAAGTGAGGGAGGTCTATGCAAGACCTCTAGTCTTATTTTCTCCTCTAGAGTCATCTGGGTCCAGTGGCAAGATCTAGATCACAACGACTGGAGATGGCCCCCATGGCGTCTTAGGATTGGTTGGAGAAATTGAAAATGTTTATCCTAGAGGACAGAAGACTAGGGTATTAGGGATATGATAGCAGTCTTCAAGGCTTCTGATACGGAAAAGGGATGAGAATTGTCCTGCTTTACACAAAGGGAAAAACTAGAAACAGTAGGGACAAGTTATTAAAACACAAATCATTTAGCTTTTGATGTCAAGAAAAAAACTATCCAAAAATTAGAGTAATGTTCAAGTACAATGAGCTACTTTTATAGGTTGTGAGTTCCCCCTTGGTATAAGTACTCAAGAAGAAACTAGGTGGCCATTGGTATGGAATATTATCAAAGGTTTTCTTGTTCTAGTATAGGTTGACCTTTGACTAAATGACCTTGGAGATCCCCTTCAACTCTGAGATCCTGGGATTCTGGAGCACCGAGAGTAGTGGGTCATTTCTTCTCCCACCTAATGCTTAACTCAGAACAAGACTTTGCGTAGCTACCCAATTAATGCGTATTCATATGACTTGAAATGGAATGAGGTAATTCCAAAGAGGACTTTAGAAAATGAACTGGCACTATCATTTGCATAACAATTGCCTGCATTCTACTTTCAAGATTTTCTCCTCATCATTGAAATGCATTGTACCCCTTGGGACATATAGAATTACAGAGCAGAAAGGTGGTCTCATATATGATCTAGTTCAATCATCCATAATAATATTATTAATTATTACGTATAATATATAATATTATTAATTATACCATAATCAATATTATGCTATAATTATTCATATTTAGTAATATTAATATCAGGAATAGCTAGCATTCATTTGTTCCTTTCTCTACATTATCTCATTTGATCCTCCCAATATTCCTGCATGGTAAGTTCTATATTTACTCCCATTTTATAGATGAGAAAATTGAGACAGAAAGAAATTAACTTGATCAGGGACATACAGCTGTTAAGCATCTGAGGCAGGATTTAAGCCCAGATCTTCCTGACTCCCAGCCCAAGGCTCCATCCATTCTCTACCTATAAAACCACCGGAATAATTAGTCTTCTTGAAAATCTCTATTTACCAGGAACCCACTACCTAACATTTCCCTTTCATGAAATCATTCCTTTATAAAAGTTCTTCCTTATATTCTACATGAGCCAGCTGGTGGCACTGGAGATGAAACTTTGGGCCTGGAGTCAGTAAAACCTAAGTTCAAATTCAACTTCAGAGAATTCCTAGCTGTGTGACCTTAGAGAGTTACTTAATTTTTGCTTTCCTCAATTTTCTTAACTGTAAAGTAGGGACAATGATAACACCTGCCATACAAGATTGTTGTGAGGAACAAATGAAATGACATACATAAAATATTCTCTGTGAATGTCAGTCATTATTTGGACTCCCCTATGCTTTCATTGGTATAAGGAGCTCTTAGTGAGTTCTACTGTCAGTCAACAAGTATATATGTTAAATATATATTTTGTGCTAGGCACTGTGCTAAGTACTAGGGATGCAGAACAAGGCAAAAGAGAGTCCCTGTCCTCAAAGAGCTCACAATCTAATGGATGAGAAAATTAGCAAATAAATACAAAGTAGCCAGTAAGCAAATAAACAAGTATATATAAAACTGTATATACAGAATAAATAGGAAATTATTAACAGAGGAAAAGTACTACAATTAAGAAAGTTTGGGGAATCTTCCTATAGAAGATAGGATTTTAGTTGAGACTTATAGGGACCAAGAAATTCAGTAGGCAGAGATGAGGAAGGATAGCAAGCCAGGCAAGGGGCACAGCCAATGGAAATGCCAGGCACTAAGAGATGTATAAGATGTTCATGAAGGGGATAGGAAAACACTGGATTTTATGGAGTGTGCTCAGGGGAGGAGGTCTTTGTGTGTGACATGTTAGGAACTATTCTTTAGAAAAATAACTTCAATAGCTGAATGGAAAATGAACTGGAGCATAGAGACATTGGAGGCAGGCCGACATACCACTCAACATTCTAAGCATGAAGTAATGAAGGTCTGCGCCTTAGTGGTAGTAGTATCAGAGGAGAGAAGGGAGGTAAATTTGAGTGATGTTGCTAAAGTAAAATCAATAGGCCTCAGTAACAGATTGAATATGATGGGCAAAAGATACTGAGAAATCAAGGATAACACTAAGGTTGGCACAACCAGTAAGATGGTGGTACCCTAGACAATAATAGGTAATTTAGGATGGGAAAAAAGTTTAAGGAGAAAGATAATTAATTCAGCCCTAGCAGTGTTGAATTTAAGATGCCTGCTGCACATCCAGTTCAAGATATCTAAAAGGTGGTTTGAAATTGGAGCTAAGCAGAGATGTTAGAGCAGGAGAGGGAGATTGGAGATTTCAGAATCATCTGCAAGGAGATTGTAATCAAATCCTTGGGAGCTAGTGAGATCACCAAGTGAAGTAGTGTAGAGCACAAAGAAAAGAAGACACAGGAGAGAAACCTATGGGACACCTATGATTAGAGGGTGTAATTTGGGAAAGATTTCCAGTAAAAAAGACTGAGGAATAGTCTGATACCAATGTACCAGTGGTATTAACCAATACCATTTTTAGCCTTAGGGAGCTACCCTGGGAACCAAGAAGTTAAGTGACTTCTATCACTCATATGGCCACAAGTTGGGGTTGGTACCAGTTAAGACTATTGGGCCCACATTACTTGATCTAATTTTCCCTGAAAAAAATTTAAAGTAAGATGCACTTGAACTCTGATACACCAAGCTAATTCTTAAGAGAAGTAGTTGTTTTTTTTTAAATCTTTAATATTCTGGGAGATCTTTTTTTCTCCTCCAAGGTAAGATGCAATGAAATTCACTGGTCCTTTTCCCTAGTCAATGACAGGTTGTTGTAAGTTTCACTGATTTGCATTTCCAGGTAACCTTGACTCATTAACAGTGGTTCCTCAATTCGAGCCCTGTGAGTTCTGGGCAAAAATCCACCCTGGGAGAAAAGATCTTTAAATACTGATTAAGACTCATTAATGAGTTCATTTATCCAGGGCCATAGATCATTGTCTGGATTTTCCCTCCTCCATTTAGGGAGAGAATCACTAATGATTTATACTCTTCTAGATGTAACTACTGGTTTCCTTTGTCAAACAATAACCCTTCATTCCATGTCTTGCTGCAACAAAGAATTCTGGAGTTGAATTACAAGAGTTTAATACAATGTAACACAGATTTTGAACTTAAATACTGTTACCATTATTCTGTTAGAACACCATGGACAAGTCATTTCAATTTTTAAGTGTCTGCTATAATTCTCCCTTTATAAAGTTTCCTAATTTTATAGAACTAGGAACAATGAGTATTATGAGACATAAATTTAAATTTAATGCAAAGAGGAAAATAACCTTTCTCATAATTAGAGTGCTCCAAAATTAGATTGGACTGTCATAAGAGACAGTGACCTCCCCTCATTGGAGTTCTTCAAGGAAAGACTGGTTGACCACTTGTTGAATATATTGGGGGAAGACATCATGCCCACTTAATTAGGATTAGGCTAGATACCACTGAGGTCCATTCAGCTCTAAGATTCATTAATTTTGTGAATATTTATACCACCTACTCACAGAAAAGGTTGAAAGAAAAGTGATTTATATATCATAATTCAGTTTGAAAATTTGATAAATCCATAGTGTTGTTCTTAAGTCTTTCTAATGTTTAAGAAGAAAGATCTCAACTTGCATTTCTATACTATGCAAGCCAATTATCTTTCATGTTAGGAAGTAGTCACAGTATATCATCAAGCTGGCCAGGATCACTCAGTGGGACTTTTGCTGGAGGAGGGAGTCATAATGGATTCATAGAATGTCAGAACTAGGAGGAATCATCTAGTCCAGACATCCTTATCCTAGAGTCCAGAAAAGATAGAGACAGAGATAGATAGATAGATAGATGGATGGATGGATGAACGGATAGATGAATGATACATAGATCCATAGATACATAGATGAAAATGGGCAGAGATGAATGGATGACTAAACAGATAGATTGATAAATATACATGGATATTTATATTGTTATAAATGTTGATTGATAAATAAATATCCATAGATAAATATGGATAGATAGAAATGGATGGATGGGTGGGTTTATTTTGATATAATGACTCCTTTTATGATCCTATTATTTTACTTTATGCATTTAAAAACATTCTTCTGGAAAAAAGTTATCTTTATGCTTCAAAAGACAACCAAAATGTTATAGAATACCTTAAAAAAAATAGGAACCCCTGATGATTCAACCTCCTCATTTTATAGATGGGAAAACTGTGGCCCAGAGAGGAAAAGAAATATGACCCAAGTTACACAACTACCTAATGAATTTCCCAGTTACAGGCACTGATAATTTTAAATTAAAGCCAAAATAAAATTAAGTTAGAGTTCAAACTTTATGAAAGCCAATTCCAACACATGCTTTCCTGGAATGAGACAACAAGAGGCAAGGAAGCATGATAGGAAAGACCTTGGATTTATTAAAAAAATGACATTCAGATCCCTGATCTGACACTTAATAGCTGTGTGACCTTGGGGAAGCTGCAATCCATTTTCTTTCTCACCAATGAAACTGGAGTGGGAAATGGAAGTGAGTAGGATGATTTGAGATTTCTTCCAGTTCTAAATTTATGATGCCATGATTTTACAGTAGGGAAAAAAGCACTAATCAAAACCTCCATCCATCATAGATCCCATCCAATCTCAGGACACAATTTTGCTGGTGTCAGTGTTTAATTTCTATATTTAACAATGCTACAAGTACACTCAAAGCTTCAATGTTCAATTCAGTTAACATTCATGAAACATCTCATAATAATCACTCACATTTGTACAGTGCTTTAGGGTTGACAAAGCACCTTACATTTCCGTCCTATGATCCTCACAAGGTGACAGAGTAGGTAGACTGATGGATTTGGAGTCAGGCAGATGTGAGTTCAAATCTAGCCTTAGATCCTCATTAGCTATATATGACCCTAGACAAGTCATTTAGCCTCTTTCTGCCTCAGTTTTTATCTTCTGTAAAATAGGAATAAAAATAGGCCCTACCACCCAAGGTTTTCTGAGGACGAAGTGTTTTGCAGACCTTCAAGTCCTTTGTAAAGGCTAGTGATTACTATCATTAATGCTATTATTATATTTTGTGAGGGATATTTTATTCTAATTTTATGATCCCTATTTTACAGATGGGAAAACCGAATCTAAGAGATGTCATATGATTTACCAAGGGTCACATAATTAGTAATTATTTAAGACAGAATTTGAGCCCAGGTCTAGCTGATTCTAGTCTTTTCTATATTCCACTAAGCTGCTGCTAATAAGAGTCGGAGGCAAGATTTGAACTTAGATCTTTTTGATTCCAAGTTTACACGATGTCTCTACTGACTATACGTATCTTTTTCTGAGCAAGAACCCTTACCAGAGGTTGAGGCTACAAAGATAGATTTGCTATAGGCGCTGCTCTCAAGTTTCGGACAGCTGAATAGTAGAGCAGAGGTAATGAGAAGACATATACACAGATTACTGATACCAAGGAGAGAGGGGAGCTTGTGAAAAGGAGAGGACTATACAAGGGGCTCTGAGAAACTTAAGGAAGGAAAATCACTTTCATCTGTGGAGATCATGGTAGGTTCCACAAAGCAGGTGTCAGCTGAGCAGGGTCTTGGAGAAACAGCAGATTTCTTTCAAAATATAATTACAAGGCACTCCAATACTTAGAGGAAGCTAGGTAGTGAATTGGTTAAGAGCACTGAACTGTAGTCAGGAAGTCCTGAGTTCAAATCTGGCCTCCAACTCTTACTAGCTGTGTGATCCTGGACAAGTCACTTTACCTCTCACAGCCTCAGTTTCCTCATCTGTAAAATGGGAGATTATAATAGTACCCAGAGTCATTGTGAAATTGAAATGAGATGATATTTGTAAAGCCCTTTGTGAAATTTAAAGCACTATGTAAGTGATGGTTGCTATTATTAATTACTTCAAAGAGCTATGATTTGAGTAAGTCTACCCTCCTTCTGGGTAGATTGCAGCTTCTCTCTGACACAGATGATCTTTAAGAGGTTCTGGAGAAAACCAGATCATTAATTGGTGACAGACTTGAAGATGAGGTTATACAAATGTAGAGTAAGTAATCCTTAGACCATAGACATACAACTCATCAATAGGTCTCGACAGGAACCCTTCCCAGCTTAGGAGGATCTATCAGAACTTGGACCTCATTAGTACAACCTTTGAGAACTCAGGATGCTCCCTGTATTCAGGGAGTCTACCCAATTAACTTCAATTTGGCAAGAATTTGCTAAGCAATTATTCTACTAGGTATTGGGAATGTAAAGAGGAAAATGAAACAGTCCTTGCCCTCAAAGAGTTTATTTTCTACTAGAAGATAACAATATAGCATCATGAATAAAGCACTGGACTTAGAGTCAGGAAGATTGAGTTTTAGTTTCTGCCCACATTAGCTGTATGACTCTGGGCAAGTCATTTCACATGTCTATGCCATAGATTCCTCATTTGTAAAGTGAAGATGTTGGATTAGACATATTCTAAAGTCCTCTTCAGTTCCAAACCCAAGACTTATGATCCTAGCATCATGGACCACACTTATAAGTAAATGCAAAATAAAGACTGATTTCTAGAGTGAGGGCACAGGCTTAATATGAAGGTGAGCCTGTTAATGAAATAATTGGACTTCCAGAGAGCACAACAGAAAGATGAGGGAAATGTAGGCCTAACTTAAATGGGTATGAGGGAACAACAAGTGGTGATCAGTGAGGGGAGCTTCATTCTGGGTGATCTGTATGTCACAATCACAGAGAGAGTGAGAGGAGTCATGGGACAATATATTGACCTACCCTTCACCCAATGTGCTGAGAATCTTCTTGGAGTTCTTTTGATATTGTAAGTATATCAGTGCAGCAAGCAGGAAAACTTTCTATTATCTTTCTCAACATGTGACTGACCTACTTTTTTTCCCTGATGATACGCCTCTCTGAGGACATCTTTTATGCCACTTTTCCCCATTTATATCATGTTGCTGCCTGTTCATGACAATGATGTGCTTCTCCATTGTCCTTTAGGTGACCTTCAAATTCAGTTTTTCTTTGGAGAATAGTATTTCATGACTCACCGGAAAATCATTGGAAGGATTTTTGTTTTTAAAAAAGGATTTAGTCTTTGTTTAAGGGAGAAGTTGGGGTTCATTGAAAACATGTTGTAATTTTTCAAAAGGAATATATGACTTTCAAAATTTCAAAAGGAATTCAGTCTATTGTTCTCCTTTTCAACTCTGGGCTCAATCCCTAGTCTTTTTACAGTCTCTATCCAAGATAGATATACTAACATATTTAGCCCTTTGCCTGGCACATAGTATGTGGTTAACAAATGTTTATTGACTGAATGACTGGTGACTAATGGCCAGCTCTTGAGGCATATATGTAGAACCACAGATTTCCACTTAAGAGTGACCTCAGAGGTAAATCCGTTCAATTCCTTCATTTTACAAATGAGACAGTGGAGACTCAGAGAGGCTGAGCTATATCTTTAAGATCATACAGACAAGAAGTGGTGGAGCCAGGATTTGAACCCAGGTCTTCTGATTTTAAATTCAATGTCATTTCCAATGTATCATACCTTCTTTTAAAATGTAAAAAAAAGAAATTTTCCAACTCAGTGGTTTCTAGTTATCTGGAATAATGTAAAGGCTCAGAAAGCAGTTACCTTCTTTAAAAAAAGAAAAAAAGGTTTTTATTGCTATTTGTGTTTTTAAATGGCTAAAACTTTCCCCTATGTCTTCTCCCTTCCCTCTCCTAGACAGCCCTCCTTTTAACAGAGATTTTAAAAGACAAAGAAAAGGAAAACAAGAAAAGAAAAAAACTCATCATTATATCGAAAGAAATCTGACCATGTAGATTATAGTCAACACTGATGAACCCTCTGCAAAGGATTTAGGAGTGGGGAGTGTCTTCTTACATATTTTCTTTGAGGTCCAAGTTGTATATATATGTGCATATTATGTATATGAGTCATATATATGTGTGTGTGTGTGTGTGTGTGTGTGTGTTTTCATAACATTCATCTTTGATTGTGTGTGATGATTCCTTCCATTTACATTGATGTAGTCTCTGTGTATATGGTTTTCCTGGTTCTGCTTACTTAAATTTGTATCAATTCATGTAAGTTTTCCATGCTTCTTTGTATTCATCATATTCATTATTCCTTAAAGTACATTGATATTCCAGGACATTAACTTACTACAATTGGTTTAGTCATTTCCTGATTGATAAGTACTTTTTTGTTAGAACAAAAAATATTGCTCCCATAAATATGTTGGTATATATGAAGGCTTTCTTTTTTTCTCCCAAAATTTCCTTAGTTTATATAACTAGCAATGGAATTTCTGAGTCACAAGATATGGACACTTTAGGCAATTTGTTTGCCTAGCTCCAAACTGCTTTTCAGAATGATTGTACCAATCCACAGTTCCACCAACAGTGCCTCAGTGCACCTGTCTTTCCCCACTTTCCCCTACCTTGATTATTCTCATCTTTTGTTATCTTTTTTTGCTGAGTATGACATGAAACCTCAGTGTTGCTTTAGTTTGTGTTTTGTTGTTGTTTTTGATAGCTAGTCAGTGGAGTGGATAGAGCACTAATGTAGAAGTCAGAAAAATCTAAGTTAAAATTCTGCACTGTGCAGCTGCAACTTTTGTGACCTTCAACAAAATACTCATTCTTCTAGTCACAGTTTCTTCATCTGTAAAATAGGGAAATAATGGCACCTACTTCACATAGTTGTTGTGAGGCTCAAATAAGATAATATATGACAGATGCTTTGCAAATTTTTAAAGTAACACACAAATGTTAACTATTACTACAGTTCGTTTGAGAACTTTTTTTATCTTCTTTGACCCTTAGCTTTTGATCTTTTACATTTCTCTTAATTGTCTATATATTTTGGATGGTAAACCCTTATCAGAGCATTTAATATGAAATTTTCTTCCTGCCCATTACTTCCCTTTTTGTCTTACATGTATTATTTCTTATGCAAAAGCTTTGCAATCATGTTGAATCAAAATTATCTACTTTACCTTTTGTAATTAATTTTATTCCTTGTTTAGTTAAGAATTTACCTATCTATGGCTGTGAAAAGTATATGATTTACTTCTTTTTTAATTGTGACCCTTAATATTTTCAGATGATTTATCAATTCAATTCACTAAATATTTATTAAGTGCCTACTATGTTAGTTGTGCTAGTTGCATGGGATACAAATAAGGAAAACAAAGGTGTTCTACCCTCAAGGAGCTTATAATATAATGGGGAAAACAATACACAAAAGGAAAGTGAAATGTGGGAGAGACCAGAGGTGCTGGCACCAGGGCATGATGATCTATAGAGTCTAAACTAAACAGAGCAGCTGATGGAAAATGGAGAGTTACCTGGAAAATCTTGAACTGAGTGCTCTTTAAAGGAAGGCTTTGGGAGGCGTTTATTAGTCCCCCCTCCAAACCTCTAGTCAGAAGGAAGAGACAACTGAGGGAACTGAGAAGCTGTTGAATACCTAAAACACTGAGTCAATCTGCCTAGTCAATCAGCTGGTTTATACTGGATGAGAAATGATGTTCCCTGGAGTTGAAGCCAAACAGGGTTATTGATGGAAAATCATTGCCTATATTGTAGAATAAAGTGCATTATGCTGGTTTGGACCTCATTTCTGCCAAGTAGCTTTCCTGCAACTCTTATCAAGTAAGGAGTTCTTTTCTAGGTCATTTATGATTTCAGTTTTGGAAAGCTAGACTATTGCCATAGTGATTCCCTCATGTCTAGTCCAGTCCATTGATCTGGTTTATTATTATTTTTAGCAGTATCAAATGGTTTTGATGCCTACTGCTTTATAATATTGTTTGAGGTCTACAAGGGCTATTCCTCTTCATTCCAAACTGGTTTTATTTTTCCTCCTTCTTCCAAGAACTCTTTTCCCCAAACTATTTTTTAAAAAGATTCTGCTGCTACTTGTTATGAGAAAGCATGAGGTGAAGGAACTCACTGTGAAAGGGCAACATTCTCTATAAATGAAATCAGATCCATTACTACTACACTCAACCCACAGTCAACCAAGTTGGACTAACATCTGTCAGATACCTTGATACAGCTATCAGTCTTCTACATATACTAATCAGCTAATTCACTTGATGGTGTACAGACACATGATTTTAGTGGTGTTAATTCAAAATTTAGTAATTTATGCCCCTTTGGGGCATATAAAACATTTATTAAGCACCTACTGTGTGCCAGCCCTTAGGCTGTGTAATAAAGTGATAATCCTAGAGTCAAGAAAACCTAAATTTCATATATGTGAATTCTATTTTTGTCATTATTGGCCATTATCGTGGAGTACTGGGCTTATATTCTGGCAACCCCAAGTTTACTTCCAACCTCAGTTACTCAGCAGCTCTGTGAAAATGGGAAAGTCCAAATCCAATTCAGTGAATCTCTGTAGGTCTCAATTTCCTCATCTGCAAAATGGAGACAATAGTACCTATTTCACAGGGTTGTTTTGAGGCTCAAGTGAGATAATGTATATAAAGTACTCAGCACACTTTAGGTTGCTATATTAATACATCCTTCTCATTCAAGAGTCTTATGCTAATCATGCAGCTAATAAGAATAGCTAGCATTTATATAACTTTTAAGGTTTGCAAAGCATTTTATATATATCTGCCTCATTTGATCTTCACAAATCTATTATTATACATTTTTTAGAAATGGGAAAACTGAGTAAAGAGACTGAGTAAAAGGCTGAGTAAAGAAACTTCTCCAAGGTCACTCAGATAACAAGCATTTGATGCAGCATCTGAAACCAAATGCTCCTGACTTGAAGTCCGAGGAGCTGTCCATGGTTGATGCTGCCTCTTCCCTCATTGCTCCATCTTCCTCCCTACCTACTTCTCAGCTGAACTGTGAAAGTCTCCTCATTCTGAGGATGTGGTAACAGTCTTATTTTCAAATAGAGTATGCAGATAAATATTCCTACACTACTTAATTCTAAAGTCAAAAGGAAGCTACTGGAGTTTATAGAGTAGGGTCAGACTTGTACTTTAGGAAAATCTCTTTGGCAGCAGAGTAGAGGAAAGAACCTCAGGGGAATTCTGACCAGCTAGAACTGTAGCCAGCAAGCTGGGATTGCCTTCAGTATTGATCCCACAATTAACATCTCGGAGTGAATACCTCAGCTCACTCCCTGCCTGAGGCTAAGGCAGCCAGGATAATTAAACTCATTGGCAAACAGTACAGCTGGTCTGACACTCAGAGTCAAATTAATACTTTCCACCTTTCCATGGGACTGGCTTAAATCCCATTCCTCTCATGTTTATTCATCTCAAATACTGTCTTTGGGAGAAAAAAATTAATATTCACATCTGTTGATTAACTTTCTTCTTTCCCTGTTTGCCAAATCTACTGGCCAGTGTATGGTTTGTTTGCTCGCTCTACTGTTGGTGTTAACCTTCAAATTAACCTCATTATAAATTAAATGAAATTAGGACAGGAAGAAACTCAATTAGCAGCATGGTTGCAGCTCCCAGACCCTGCCATGTGCAACACCCAAGTCTCATTGCAACTTAAATCCTGGTCTCTAGGTTGGCTGTGTTCACAATCTCAGCAGTTTTTGATGTACCTGCCAGAAGATGCTAAAACCTGCATGTGGAGAAGACATATCAGATTACAAGTGGACTAAGAGCTCTGTTCATTAATAATAATAGTGGACATTTATGTGACACCTTAAATTTTGCAAAGCATTTTATATAGGATCATAGATTTGGAGCTAGGAAGAGACCTTAGGGGTCAACCCCTAATACATGATCTCATTTGAGACTCACCACAACACTAAGAAAGGCACTATTGTTACCCTCATTTTATAAATAAGAAAACTCAAGTGGAAAGGTCAATTGACTTGCCTGCTGTCACAAAGCTACTAAATGTCAAAAGTGGAATTTAAAACCAAATCTTTCTTATTCCAAGAGAGACAGCTTAGCTTACTAGATATATATCTGGTTTTGTAATAAAGAAGAGTTGGATTAGAATTTCACCCCTGGTAAATATTGACTGTGTGACCCTAGTTGATTCACTTGACTTGTCATTGTTCTTGGCCACTGTCTATAAATTGCAGACAATATATGTACCTGCTTTAGTAGAGAGATTTTTGTCACTTAGGAGTTTCCAATGCCAATGAAACCATAGATCCAGTCCACATCCTTCCTGACTCCAAGACCAACTCTTTATCTACTATGCCACGCTGTTTCTCAAGCAGCTTCTGAGTACAATGTTTTCTTTTGTTTCCTCTATGACATTTCTCTCTTTGTGGAAAAAACCTTGTATGTTTTTGGATGAATTTACAAACCTAATGAATAATGTTGGATATAGGGTCATGAATATTTGTATTCAAATCTAATACCAAATTAATTTCATTTTCTTTTTGTTTTGTTTTTGGCTAGATCACTAAATTCATAGTGAAGAGGATTGCTATGGATAAAGTTTATCTCAACTGTAGCAAAGCTTGTGATAAGAAATCTTACACTGTCCTTGTGGAAAAGATGGAAAAACATAAATTAGATGAGTGCTGTTAAACTCAGAAACAGAGGCATCTTTACCTTACATAAGGATTCCTGTGCTTAGAAGATTGACTTAGAAAACCACATATTAACATTGACTTTGTTCTATTTTTATATTTATTTATTTTGTTAAATATTTCCCAATTACATTTTAATCTGGTTCTGTAGCTTTCTGGGCTGGAGTCAGCCATATGGCCCATGTTTAACAATTTTGGATTAGGCAACGGAATAAAAATCAGTTGCATGGCCAGACTCAAAGAGTAGCTGTTAATGGTCCAATGTTAACTTGGAAGGAAGTGTCCAGTAAAGTACCTGAGGGATCTGTACAGCCTTGTTTTATTTCATATTTTTATCAGTGGCTTGGATAAAGACATAGATAGCATGTTTATCAAATTTGCAGATGTCACTAAGCTAGGAGGGTTAATGAATACGCTACATAGCAGTGAAGATCCAAAAGTATCTTGCCAAGATAGAGCACTAAACTGAATCTAATTTACTGAAATTCACTAGGAAAAAAATGTAAAGTCTTGCCCTTTGGTATAAAAAGTCAACCTCACAAGTTTAAGCTGGGAGAGATATGGTTAGGAAAGTTTTTTTTTTTCCTGGAAAAAATCTGAGGGTTTTGGTGCATCAAAAGCTCAATGTGAGTGAGCAGTATGCTATGGTACTCAAGGAAAGTTGATTTGAACTTGGGCTAAATAAAGAGGGACATAGCTGCAAAGAACAAGAAGTTGATTATCCCACCATGTTCAGATCTCATCTGGAGTCCTATGATCCATTCTGAGCAGCATAATTTAAGAAGGATATTGAAAAGCTTAGGAGTAACTGGAGGAAGTCCAACTGAAAGGTGAAAGGGCTTGAGTCAGGGTCATATTAGAATTCATTCAATGAACTGGGGATGTTTAACCTAAAGAAGAGGTGAGTCAAGTGGGGGGGGGGGACCTTTGCTAATTGTGTTCAAGTATTTGAAGATTTATCATATGAATCCTTGATTGTGTTCTTGACCCCAGAGGGCAGAATGGGGAACTATAAGTGAAAGTTTCAAAGACAACAATTTAGGCTCTAGATCAAGTAAAAAAAAGAAAAAAATTCTAAAGGAGCTGTCCAAAAGAGGAATGGGAAGCCTAGAGAGGGGCTGAGTTCCTCTTCTTTGGCAGTCTTTAAGGAGAGTCTAGACAATCCTGCTTGTTGGGTATTTTATAATGGATTTCCTTTTGTGTATAGGCTAGACCAGATGGATACTGACAGATGGATACTGACATCCCTTCCAACTCTCACATTCTATGAATATCTGATCCTTGGCAAGTCATGAAATGTTTCACCTCATTTGCTCTATCTATAAAATGAGGAAGTTGACTTTCATGACCTTTAAGATCTCTTGCAGGACTAAATCTATGAGTTAATGGTAGTATCAGTAATCTCTAGCATTTATTGAATTTTCTAAGGTTTGTAAGGTGTTTTAAATATGTTATTTCATGATCTTCACAATGACACTTTGATGTTGATTGGTTGGTTGGTTGTTTGTGATCCAAGAGGACCAAAATGACATTATTATGTTAGAGTCCAATTATACTGGATGTGACTGTGGCTGATCAGTATGAGCTCAGAATGCTCTACTATTATTCCAATTTTACATATGAAGAAACTAAGATTGGTTGTTGTA
The DNA here is from genome assembly GCA_028658325.1 of Potorous gilbertii. Classification (NCBI taxonomy): domain Eukaryota; kingdom Metazoa; phylum Chordata; class Mammalia; order Diprotodontia; family Potoroidae; genus Potorous; species Potorous gilbertii. Next base: position 215,367,588 of record CM053773.1, read on the forward strand.
GTTCAGCTACTTCACTTGTTTCTGACTCTTTGTGACCTCCATTTGAGGTTTTCTTGGCAAAGACACTAGAGTGATTTGCTGTTTCCTTTTCTAGCTCATTTTATAGATGAGGAAACTGAGGCAAATAGAACCCAAGTGACTTGCCCAGGGTCACACAGTTAGTAAGTTGCCTGAGGTCAGATTTGAACTCAGGTCTTTCTGAGTTCTATTCACTTAGCTGCCCTCAGTTAAGCTCAGGGTCACACAACCAATAATTGCTTTAGTCTTCCTGATTTCAAGTCCAGGACTCTATCCATTATGGTTTGTGGCTTATTTTGAACCAAATCGGACATCAGGAATAGGGAAGTGGGATTGTGTCAGATCATAGAGCAGTAAGATTTACAGCTGGAAGGGACCTTGTGAGTGCCCTAGTTGTACCTTCTTTCATAAAGGAGGACATGAAAGCCAAGAGATGTTACGTCACTTGCCCAGTGCCACACCTAGTAAATTTCAGAGCTAAATCTTGAATCCTGGTATCCTTCCCCAAAGTCCGGTATTCTTCCCACTATATCAGACTTAATATTAAAGCCCCACACTAAAGATCTAGGTTGATGCTTAAAGAAACACTGGATTGGAAAGAGTAGGGTTCTTATGCTAGTTTTTCCACTAATTAAAAGGCACCATGGGTACAATGTTGAACTTGGAATCAGGAAGGCCTGAGTTTGGATCCTACCTCACTCATATACATTAGCTATGTGACCCTGGAAAAGCCACTTAACCTCAACCTGCCTCAGTTACCTCATCCATAAAATGGGAATAATAGTAACCCTGGCTTTATACGATTATTTTGATGTTCAAATAAGATAATATATATTTAAAGTACGTTACAAAACTAAAGCAACTTTATAAAAATTATAGCAATTATTAATATCATTGTTATTAATTTACTTTGTGCCCTTAGGCAAGTTATTTCAAAAGTTCATAGAGTTAGAGCTGGAAAGGGCCTTAGAGGTCATCTCGTCTAACTCCCTCATTTTAACAAATGGAGAAACAGAGCCCCATAAAGATTAAGTGACTTTGTATCCCCAATCTAGAAGAAGGACCTTCAGAGGCCATCTTCTCCAACTCTCTTATTTTATAGATGAGGAAAATGAGGCACAGGGAGAGTAAGTGTTTTTTTCCAAGGGTACACAGATAGCGAGTGGCAAAAACAGGATTTGAACCCAAGTCTCTTATTCAAAATCAAATTCTCTTTCCATCATCACTCAGTGATCTCCCATCCAACATCTGCTTTTTGGTTTGTCCTGCTTACTTGGTAATGTGTCATCTCTTTAAGAGTATCAGATATTCTGGGATTCTGGTATACTAACTGGACCTCTATTACACAGAATATTTCTCAGTAGGGTCATCTGGTCCAGTTACCTGTCTTCACAGAGAGAGGAAAAAAAAGTGCCTTTGAAGACGTTGGTTATATTGGTACCACATGACAGCTACCATGGCACATAGAGAGCTAGGCCTGGAGTCAGGAAGACTCATCTTCCTGAGTTCAAACCTGGCCTCAGACACTGACTAGCTATGTGACCCTAGGCAAGTATTTAACCCTCTTTGCCTCAGTTTACCCAACTATAAAATGAGCTAGACAAGGAAATGGCAAACCACTCCAATATCTTTGCCAACAAAAACCCTAATGGGGTCACCACAAAGAATCGAACACAACTGAAACAACTAAACAACAATGGCCCCAAGGGATCAACAATTGCTGTTTTTAATTAAGGGACAGTGATCAACCATCTTTTTAAGTTCAATTCAAGAAACATATTCATTATCTACTGCATGCAGATGTCCTACTAAGGATCTAGAGATATAAAGATAGGCCCTGATATTAAGGAGTTCAGAATGTACTAAGGCAGATATGAAATGTACAATAATAGCAACTAGTGTTTATATATTACTTTAAGGTATGCAAAGCATTTTTTTAAAAGTATCTCATTTTATCCTCACAAAAAACCTGAGAGGAAGCTCTTATTGTTTTCTCTATTTGACAGATGAGGAAAATGAGGCAGATAGAGGTAACAAAGTGTGCAAGATCACACTACTAGTAAATGTCTGAGGTAGGATTTGAACACAGGTCTTACTGACCCTAGGTACAGCGTTTTAACCACTGAGCCAATATAGAGCCTGTGAGCAAAGGAGACAGCCATAGGGGCTAGAAAATTTTGAGGACTGAAAGATCACTTTTGTAGGGTTGGAATAAAAACAGAGAAGGCTTGGCTGGGGCCAAAGCAACTGAGTCTTCAAGAGAGGAGCATTGAAAATGGCTTCTTCATATCCTTTGATCATTTATTGATTAAAGAATGGTTCTTATTTTAAAAAGTTTAAATCAGTTTCTAGCATGTCTTGGAAAAGAGAAGAAAATTTATTTTTTGAAAAAAAGGAAGTCATTTCAAAGAATGGATATTAGGAGTAAGGGTAAATTCTAGGCAGAAGTCATGACCCCCAATTTGTTGGGGGTTTTTGGCAAAGATACTAAAGTAGTTTGCCATTTACTTCTCTATCCCGTTTTACCAATGAGGAAACTGAGGTAAAGAGTGTTAAGTGACTTGCCCAGGGTCACATAAGTGTCTGAGGCTGAACTCAGTTCTTCCTGCCTTCAGATGGGCACACTATCCCCTGGGCCACCTAGCTGCTCTTGTTCAAATGCATGGAGGTGGGAAACAGAAGGTAGGTAGCAGAGGAAAAGTTAGTCATTCAGCTTATTGGTACCTTAGAGTAAGTAAAAGAAAACTAGGAAACATTTAGCAGCTTTCTGCTACCCTTTTGCAGGAAGAGATTGCACTAGATCACCCAAAAACCATAATAACTCTAAATGACTAACCTATGATATGATCCTAAGACATCATACAGATCACCTAGTTGCTCTCTGGGGCTCAGTTTCCTCAATTATAAAATGAGAGGGGATGGATTCAGTAGGCTCTAAGATCAAACATTTATTTTGTACTTATTATATTCAAGGCTCAGGAATTGTGCTTGGATCTTGATACAAAGAAAAAAATTCCCCTTCCCCGAACCTGAACCTTTCCCCTGTCCTTTATTTGTTATCATTTTCTCATTAGAAGATAAACTTTTTGGGGGCAATGACTATCTTTTATTTGTATCCCCAGCACTTATTTAGCCCAGAGCTTAGCATAGTCAACAATAAAGATAGCATTTTGTAATTGTTCACTTTATCTGGCTATCTATAGAAAATCATATAATTTTATATCTTATTTATGATCTTATACCTTTGAGCAAGTCACATAATCTTCCTGGGACTTAGTTTCCTCATGTATCAAATTAGGAGATTGGATTCAGTGATCTCTTGAGCCCCTCCAAGCTCAAAATACCATCCTTTCTGTTTCCTGTAGGGGATTCAAAACTCTTACTTGCTCCCTTGTTAGCATAAATAAATCAGAACTAAGGATTTCCTTCCTCATTCTTAACTACTTTGTCATAAGGAAAGAGGTCTAGGAGGCTCCTTTAGGAACAGCATTCCTGAAATTCTTAGCACAAAGAACGCTAAGCAATAGTAATTGTGTGCTTTGTAATTAACTGTTTAGCCAACCAGTTGAACAGGTCATTCAATGGAATACCTTAAAATTGTTTGGTCAGCTCCCACTGATACATACCTGGTCCCAGTCAGTAATGAAAGACAAAGGAGCAGAAATTTGGTTCAGATTTGGGTAGAATTGGGTATAGCAAGTCTTCTGTCCTGATTAGAGCTGTATGGAGCTAGATGTATTTTAGGAAGGATATAGATAATAGTAGGAATAAACTAGATGAGGCATAGAGGCACACCCCCACAAATATTTGTTGTTGTTGCTGGAAAGACTGAGGATGGAGATTTACTTGAGCTTGGGATTCTAAGCTATAATTGACTAGGCTGATATAGTGTCTATACCGAAGCTGGTACCAATATGATAACCCTGAGAGGAAGCAGCCACCAGATCGTCCAAGGAGGGCTGAATCAGCCCAGAAACAGAGCAATGGATGACCAGTAGGGGGATATGTCCCATGAGTGGCATTTGCAGTTTGGTAGAGTTGGGGAGAGCCAATTTCCCAAAAAACGGGAAAGGAGAGACTGAGAGAGAGAAAAAAAGACAGAGGGGTGGGGAGAGGTTAACAGAGAGACAGAAAGGAGAGGGAAGCAGGAGGGAAGGAGTCTTCAAAGAGAAGCTGAATAACCTCTTGTTGGAGATCTTTCAGAGGAAATGATTCATTGTTCATGTCTGATTTAGAGTAAATGGCCTGTTGTTCAGTTTTTTCAGTTGTGTTCAGCTCTTCATGACTTCACTGGGAGATTTCTTGGAAGAGATTTGACATTTCCTTCTCCAGATCATTTTACAGATGAGGAAACTGAGGCAAACTGGGTTAAGTGACTTGCCCAGGGTCACACAGCTAGTAAGTATCTGAGGCTGAATTTGAATTCAGATCCTTCTGATTTTAGGCCTGGCACTCTGTCCACTGCACCACATAGCTGCCCCAAAATGGCCACTATGGTCTCTCTCAACTCTAATATCGCTCTGATGAAGAAATGACCATTTTTGTCTATGTCAGTTAAGGCACATAATGTCTTTTAATCAGTTAACAGGCAGCATAACATAGTGTAATGAATAGAAAGCTGGCTGGGACCAGTAAAACCTGGATTCAATCTATTTCTAACGCTGCGATCTCAGACTGGTCATTGACCAATCAGTACTTCCAGGCTACTAAAACTATACGTTGCAGAGAAGGGGTCAATAATTGGTAAAGGGACTTCCCACATCTTGGAGATCCCTATATCAATGTAATCACAGACCAGGTCCCTATCTCTGTCCTTTGAGCTGACTGAATTTCCAGGATGTAAATTTTGAGAGGGAGTTATAGCAAGAGTATACTAGCATGTGACTTTTGGTCTGTGACTGGAGAGCAGTCATAGTCA
>CM053773.1:215373023-215391073 GCA_028658325.1 Potorous gilbertii
TGACTATGACTGCTCTCCAGTCACAGACCAAAAGTCACATGCTAGTATACTCTTGCTATAACTCCCTCTCAAAATTTACATCCTGGAAATTCAGTCAGCTCAAAGGACAGAGATAGGGACCTGGTCTGTGATTACATTGATATAGGGATCTCCAAGATGTGGGAAGTCCCTTTACCAATTATTGACCCCTTCTCTGCAATGTATAGTTTTAGTAGCCTGGAAATACTGATTGGTCAATGACCAGTCTGAGATCATAGCGTTAGAAATAGATTGAATCCAGGTTTTACTGGTCCCAGCCAGCTTTCTATTCATTACACTATGTTCTACTGGGAAAGGGTGCAATACCAATACATATTCTGCTAAATAAATACAAAATACATAGACAATGCATGTAGTATGTATACATATATGTGTGTATGCACATACAAACATGTATACATGCATGCAGTAAATTGGAGGGAAAGTATGGACAATGAGTAACAGTCAAAGCAAAGAATAAGAGGTGGTAAATTAAAGATCACAGGACATAAGCTGGAAGGAAACTCAGAGCCCTTTAGGTTGAACAATATTAATAGCACCTAACTTTCATATGGCACTTTGAGATTTGTTAAGCATTTGTACATATATTCCTTAGTTTGAGTCTCTCCCTTTTATAGAGGAGACACTGAAGCTCAGAGAGACTTATCCCGGGTCACATACCTTGTCAGTCCATCAACAAGCATTTATTGATTTATTAGACAGACATAGCTTCTAAGTGTCTGAAAAGGGGTTTTAAACTGGCTCCGAGTCCAATTTCTTTCCACCCCACCTTGCCTTCTCTCACATGAGAAGTAGCAGAAGGAAGACTTCTCAGAGAAAGGGCAGCGTGGTCAATTCCTGTCGCTCTCCTAATTTTTTAGTTTTATTTCTTGTTCATTTTTTGGGTTTATTTGTTTGTCGGTTGTGTCTTATATAAAGGACTATTTAACATCCGCTAACTAATGGAAATGAGTGAGAATTCAGAGCATAGCCTACTTAAACAGAAATGCACACAAAAACCCTAAATTAATAAACGATTAGCTCCTGGCACAAAATACCAAATTACTTCCTAATGAGAAACAATTTGTTTTAGTGTTTTTCTAATTAGCAAATTAAAAAAAAAGTTACTAAGTGGTTGTTTTTCAACCAAAGATTTAAATTATTTCCCCCTCCAATGTTCTTAGAATCAAGTATTCTCAAATAATGCTCACGTAGTGCCAAATTGGTATTCCTAAAACATAGATTTGACCTCGCCCCTCCTCTATTCTAAAATATTCAGTGACTCCCTATTGTGGATAGAATAAAATACAAAATCTTTACAGTGGTGTTTAAAAGCCCGCATAGTATGGCCTCCACTTATCTTTCCAATCCTATTTCATATTATACTCCCTCATACGCTTTCCATTCCAGTAAAAAATGATTCCCAGTATACTCATCTCTGTTCATTTACAAGATGGTCCCCCACATCCAGAATCTATGTCTGTCCTACCTTCACTTCTCAGGATGACTCATTTCTTTCCACCATAGCTCAGCTGTCACTTTTTCCCCATAGACTTTCCTGGTCCCTCCCATTGCTAATATTCTCTCCCCCTTGAAATTATTTTGTTTTCTGCCCCCTTAGATTGCAAACTCCTTAGGGTAGGGACTGCCTTTTGCCTCTTTTAGAGCCCTTAAAGCTTAGCTCAGTGCCTCATAAGCACATAATAGGTGCTTGTTAAATGTTTATTGATTGATTGCAGAACAAATGTAGTAAGCCTGTATGCCCCGGAGCTGCTCCATTTTCTCCTCATTTCTAGAGAATCATGAGATGTTTCACACTGTGTTCACTACTACCAATGGCTTGAGCCCCAAATTGGCCGTGTTCCCTCCACTCCCCCTCCTTAGATTCTGGTGACTGCTGCCATAGTTCCATTTAACCTTTTAATATCAATTAGATTTTATAAAAATACACTTACTTTGAAAATGTAACAAAAATAAAAAGTACAAATCTCTCCCTCTCCACCCCCCAAACACCTGACAGGCACACTCTCATTTTTTCTACCTTGGTCTCTAGAGAGGGTAGACTCAAAACTTAGCCCAGTTTCTACACAACATTTTCCTTACCAAGTTAAGGTCCAGGTGTGGCCTCACTGTAGAATGAGTCCTTCTCTTCGCAACAGCTGGGCCCCAGAGGTCATTCTGAACAGTTACTCTTCACTCCTCTGGGCACCAATACTAAACTATCTACCAACCAGGGATGCTTAGAAAAGTCTCACTTTGGAAAAATCACAAGATCAGGGGAACCAACCCCTCCACAGGAATGCAAAAGAACCAAAGTAAAGGTCAAGGACTGAGACCTGTTTCTTGGAACCACATCAAATGATGGCAATTTCTTAATTGTTAACTTAATGGACTCTTACCAATCTTCATCCTTCTTGACTTCCCTGTAGTAATGTAGATCACCTCCATAAGGATGACTTCTTTAAGTTTGGTTTCCATGACTCTTCCTTCTTCTGGTTCTCCTCTGTCTCACCACTCCTCAGTCTCCTTTGATGTACTATAATTCATGTCAAGTCTACTAAATGTGAATGGCCAAAGTCTTCTTTCTCACTTTCATGTTGCCTCCCCAGTACAATGTATCCTTGAGAGCATTTTCCTCTTTGTATATCCTAGACCTACCATAGTGTCTTGTATATAATTGGTACTTAATAAATGCTTGTTATTTGATTGCTCTTTCCACCACATTATCATGCCATTAGACCTGCCAGTGGTATGTAGTGGTGAACAGACCTGTTCAAGGTCACACAGGCAGTAAGTAATAAGGGCCAAAATTTGAATCTGTGTCTTCCTGACTTTAACCTTAGGGCCTTACCCATGCTCCACATTACCTCTCCTGTAGAGACATTCTTTAACCCATCTTAGGTATTAAAAGCTTTAAGGAAGAATCCAAATTCTCTCTAATTATTCAGATATCCTTATCCAAGACAGGAAAGAGAAATCATCTCTTGCCTCCCACCCCTTGTTTTTCTTGGTCATTGCCATATGTCATGCTGAGCTTAAGGAAGGAAAAGTTAAGGCTTTTTATTTTCAGCTTGTCTCTTGTGGGGTATTTTGTCAGTGATCTCTAAGAAAGAAAGCATGGTACCATGAGAAAGAATTGGAGAACTTAAATTCAAACCCTGCCCCTAATACTTCTCATCTCTATGACCATAAGCCAATGATCACTTCTCTTGGCCTCAGTTTCTTTATCTGTAAAATAAAGAAGTTGTCTTGGATGGCTACTGAGGTCCCTTCAACTACATTTTTGATCCCTCAAACCTTCCTGGTTCTGGGAGATTAGGTTAAAGCTGAGGATGAAAGCTGCAAATGTATTTATTTCTTAGCCATGAAATGTTCACTGAAAAAAGATTTTAACAAGTGTGTAATTGGGTAATTTGACAACTAGTAAGCTTAAGTCCAGAATACCTTGAATTATATTTCTCAGAAGGATAATCATTCTTCCTGTATAATTAATTTGATTTCCTTCGGATTAATGACAGTAATTCTCTGATTTATCCATCTCTCTAATGTTAAAATTTATTCTCTTAAGGTATGTTCTCAGTCTGGGGTCAAGTAAACAAAAGGAGTCCTGTCTCTTCCTCTTATCCTCCTCCCTATATATTAACTCAGCAGATGGCTGGGTAATGATGTTTAAGCACTGTCAATATATCTCTTTCCTGCCTTTTGAAATATAAGAACAATGCTTTGAAAAATATCAGGCATTTCCTGTTTCCTAGCCCTAGAGATAATATGGCTGAGTGGGTGGAGGATATGTCTCATCACTTAATGACTGGGGAAAAAGAATAATATAATGAGTATTGAGAATCTGGTCATGAAACCCAGCTCCACTACCACCTATGTGACTTAGAACAAGTCACTAAACTCCTTTGAACCTTGGCTTTTTCTTCTATTAAAAAGAAAGGGTTGGACTCTAATCAGGGGTCTGCTGGAACCAGCTTGAACCAACTCTTAAGAGCTGATTGTTAAATTTTGTATGTGATCATTTATACCTCAGAAAATGTCAAATGCTGCATACAAATCAGAGGTTGATTTATTATTTTATTGATTGTCTAAATTAAAGAAAGTGGTGAAAATGTCAGTATTTTAGAATGAAGTTGAAAGTACATCTATATATGTATATGTAGATATGTGTATACATATATATGCATTCATATATATATATATTCTGGAGAGCAGGTTATTAAACGTTTGCTAAGTCCACTCCTGCAGATCATATCTGAGATCCCTAAAAGATCTAAATTCTTTGATCTTATAGTTTTCAACTCCCTCTCCATCATGATTTCCTGCCACTGGATATGTTCCAGCTTCAAATACCTTTCCAATCATGTGGTATCCAGAATTGAATGTGATCCTTCACATATTATCTGACCATCACAGACAAAGAACAGGACTTTCACCTCCCTAATTCTGGACACCAGCCCCCTTTGATACAATCTAAAATCATGTTAGCTTTGGGGGAACAACATCTCACACTGTTAACTCCCATTGAATTTATAATCCACTCTAAATGCCAGATTTATTTTATTTTTCCTCTCAGAGTACTCTGACTTACATGGAACCCTTTTCTGCCTCTAATGTCATTGCATAAAATTCAGCTGATTGGTTCATGCAAGACTGTACAGCCATACTCTTTTCAGGAAAGAGAAACTTCAAACTACTTACTTTCTGCCTATTGGATTAAAAAAAATGCAGGAAGTGAGAATGTCAAAGGGTCCGCCATTCAGACTGACAACCAAGTAGCCTATTGTCTCATTTTTGTTGTTTTTGAGTCACTTAAGTTGTGTCCAGGGCAATTGGGCGGCTGGGTGGCACAATAGATAGAGCCCTGGGCTTAGAATCAGGAAGATATATATTTATGAGTTCAAATCTGCCCTCAGATACTTATTAGCTGTGTGACCCTAGGTAAGTCACTTAGCCCTGTTTGCCTAAATTTCCTCATCTGTAAAATGAGCTGGAGAAGGAAATGACAAACTACTTCCATGTCTTTGCCAATAAAAATTTTGTTCCGTTTGACCCAAAAGGGTCAGTTTAGGAGGTGTTGTTTTTAAGTTGTTTTTCAGTGGTATCTGACTCTTCATGATCCCTTTTTGGGGTTTTCTTGGCAGATATAGTTTGTCATTTTCTTCTTTATCTCATTTTACAGATGAGGAAACTGAGGCAAGCATAGTTAAGTGATTTGCCCAGGGTCACATAGTCCAAGTTGCAAAAAGACCATTTTAGGCTCAATAAAGAAACTTCCTCACTATAGGTCTGACCACAAAGTGGAATGAGTTGCCTCAGACGGTGGGAGATTTCCTGATTGCTAACATTTTTAAGGAAAGGGTGGTTGATCACTTTTTGGGGGGAGGAATGGATCTCATAAGGAAGATTCTTGTTTGAATAATGAAATATTCAACCTGGAAAAGATGAAATGCCTTGGGAGAGGCAGACCGGGAGTAGGAGACAAGCGTTATTCTATCTTCAAGTAGCTGATGACCCATTATGTGAAAGATGGATTTAATTTGTTCCATTCGGCCAAAGACAAAACCAGGAGCATTTAGTGGATGGTCATAAAGTCATATTTAGGCTGGACATCAAAGGAAAAGAAAAATAACCTTCCTAAGAACTGTCCCAAAGTGGAATTGACTGTTCAAGGTAGAAGTGAAATCTCTCTCACTGAAGAAAAATCTAGAAGACTTATCAGGTGTCACAGAATGATAACATTTGATAATTGAAAGGGACCACAGTGGTTATCAAGTTCAACCCAAACAAAAAAGAAATTCCCACTATAATATCCCCAACAAGTGGTCATCCAGCATCTGCTTGGAGTTTTCCAAGTCTGGTGATTAAAAATGTTCAAGAGACATAGTTTCTGGGTAATTGAATCATTTTATTAATAAGGCCAGTATATTATTAATAGAAGGATGGTCCTTTGGTCCATCTCTCTTAGACACCATCATGGTGACAGGCTCACAGTTTATATATCCTTCAAAGAGCAAGTATTCAATGAGGGACTGAAAGTGACATCATGTCACCTTACACAGAGAAACTTACCTCTATACCCAGACCAGTCACGGACAATCTCTTCAAAGAATGTATGCCCTAAACAAGCCTGAGCAGAACATGGTGGCTACTTCACTTGGGTGAGGTCTAAACAAGAAAGTTATTCCAATCTTATTATCAGCAATGTCCTTCAAGAGACTGAACTTTTAAAATCAGGACTTTGAGTGGGAAAGAGAGGGAAGGAATTCTGGATCTCCCCAAATGATTGCTTCTTAATAATCATTTCTGTCATTAGGAAGGGGAACCTACTAGCTCCTGGGCACCTCATTTCACTTTAGGATAGTAGTAATCGTTAGTGTTTGTTTCCTGATTATCAAGCCTAAATTTCCCTCTTTCCAGCTTTCCCCCATGCTCCTGGTTCTGCCCTTTAGCTCCAAATAAAGGAAGTCTGATCCCTTCTTGAATACAGTTATCATGTCTTCAATGAGTCTTTTCATCTTTATGGTCAACATCCCGAATTCTTTCAACTAATACTATATGTTGTAGAGGGCATCCCTTTGTAGACCAGGGAAGGCTAAGGTCTCTTTGGGATCTAACATTATATGATTCTGGGAAATCACAGGCAAGACAGATGAGATGGAGAGCAGGAATTCCTAAGATGGAGAAAGTGAATATTTAGGTGCCTGCGTTATAGACACATCAAAAAAGCTACAAGAAGTTGGAGAGATGAGGTAGAAAAGAAGGGACTTACCAGAGAACCTCTTGTTTTTTTCTTTCTATTTCTCATGCTAATAAAGGAGGATAATGACTGCTCCCACAGTTGAATCCTTCAATATTTATAGCCTGAAGACATAGTACAATTCAAAGGGACTTTTTATCCCACTGATTTTTTTCCACCCTAAACTGTCAGTTCCAAACTGTGGGCAAGGAAATATTTAAACTCCTCAGCATGTTCGATGCAAATCAGTTTCCCTGACAATTTGAAAATGGAAATGTAGGATGTCAGACATTACAAATTTGCAATGAAATACAGTGGAGTAATAAGACAACATATGGAGGAACTGTAGAATGATTAAAAGAAGGCTTCTGGTAGGCACATTATTGGAGATGGGAGAACTCGCGTCCTCACCATAAATCTTCCATTTCCATTAAGGATATGTGTATGAATGGCCAATTAATTTCACCACCTAATGGGAGTGTGTATGCCCCCTAACATGGGGGCACCTACAAAATCCTGGTTTGCAAAGCCTAACCAAGCATGCTTCAGAGGCGATGGAACAGGTGCTAACTTTTACATCGTACTGCCATCTGTGGGGTAGAATGCCAGAAGCCAGGCATGAATGTCAGAAAAAGAAATCGGGTCTGACTTGAGGGAAACTCTGTAGTGTTAAAAGCCACATGTGAAGGAACAAACTTATCAGGTCAGGGACTGGCAAGAACAGTACATTGGACAGAACATTGACTCTACCTTCAAACCCTGTTTTTGGTGTTCATTCACCTGTGTGACCTTGGACAAGCCTCAGTTGCCTCATTTTTTAAAATGAAGGTTTTGGACCAGATGGCTTCTGAGGGCCTCTCTGCTTTGGAATTGATAATCTTATGAGTCCCTTAATATTGGCCAGATTTAAAAGCTAAGTGCTCAGAAAACAAAAGAGAAATATATTCTTCTAATACCCCACCAATGGTAGAAAGTTAGCATTACTTTAATTACCTTAAAAATAAATAATCTTTGTAGTCTCAGGTCTCTCATGGTTCCTGGAACATAGTAGGGACTTAAGTGCTTACTGGATTGTTAAATTGAATTGAAGACTGAACAGTGGATAGAGCACATACTTGGGGTCAAAAATATCAATCTATGTTAAATTCCTACTTCAGAAACTTACTGGTCATGGTACCCTGGGCAAAATGTTTAATCTCTGTCAGCCTCAGTTTCCACATCTGTAAAACCTACCTTACAGGGCTGTTGTGAGTATTAGTCAGATAATTCATGTAAAGTGTTTTATAACCTTAAAGCAGCTATATAAATACAAATAAATAAATTATTATTCCATTGTTATTTACCAGTCAATTAATAAGCATATATTGAGCACCTACTAAATGCCAGACACTGTGTTAATCTCTGAGGATACAAAGGAATACCTCTCAAGATAGGGGTAGCTAGGTGGTACAGTGGATAGAGTATTGGGACTGAAGTCAGGAAGACTCATCTTTGTGAGTTCAAATCCAGCCTCAGACACCTAATAGCTATGTGACCCTGGGTAAGTCACTTAACTCTGTTGGCCTCAATTTCCTCATCTGTAAAATGATCTGGAGAAGGAAATAGCAAACTACTCCAAAATATTTGGCAAGAAAATCCCAAATGGGGTCACAAAGAATCAGACCCAATTGAAAAAAATGACTGAATGAAAACAAAGCATTTTATGTGTATTATTTCATTAAGAAAATTAGCATGGGGCAGTGGAAAAGTGATCAAGTTGTAGTTAACCCAATCCCAGTTCAAATCTCAGGTCTGCCCTCTCTGAGTCCTAGTTTGTTCCTCTGGAAGACAGGGGAGCTAGATTAAATGGTCTCTAGATGCCTTTTCAGTTTTAACTCTATAAGTTTACAAACAAAGGATCAATACCTAGTGGACCATATGCCTCTTTTCCATCTCTACAAAATATTGATGAGAATGATCTATACATATATTGAGAGCATCCATCCCTAATGTATAAGCAAAGTACATACAGATTCTTATAATGAACATTCTATAACAGACTACATTTTCCAGTCAATCAATTAATCAACAAGCCTTTTTTAAGCACCTACTATGTGTCAAATATTGAGCAAAGTGCTGAGGACACAGAAAAAATTGATTCCTGCCCTCAAAGATCTTACATTCTAATGATAGTCCCACAACTAACCAAAAATCATTGAAAAGACAAGATCTACTGCGTTTATTGTTGACTGACAATAAAATTTGTTGATGTTATTCAGTCATTTTCAGTCATGTCTCCATTTGCGGTTTTCTTGGCAAAGATATTGGAATGGTTTGCCATTTCCTTCTGTCGCTCACATTACAGGTGAGAAAACCAGTTAACAAGGTTGAGTGACTTGCCCAGAGTCACACAGCTATTGTATCTAAAGATAAATCATTCTGATCCCAAGCCCAGGGCTTTACCCACTGCACCACCTAGCTGCCCTGGAAAGTGCTTCATAAACCTTAAAGTTCCTATATAAATGCTAATTATCGTGATTATTGCCTTTTTTTTTTGATAATACAGACAAGCTAGGCAGTTTTAATAAGAATTTATAATTTCTCCTCTTTCAGATGTCTGGGGAGGCTATTGACATTCTCAGTAACTTTAAAAAAGAAACAAAATAAAAAATGAAATCAGATATGAAACTATAAACTCAAAGTATATACATTTTTTAACTGTGTATTTCAACTTTGATTAAAAAAACCCATCTTCTTGATTTCTGTGTTTCTTCTGGCCTCTGCATCTCCTGTTTATTTATTTTCCTCATTTGTTTCATACTATTCTTATCACTGTTTTTATGTAGTTCTCATCAGTGTGCATATTTTTGCTCCAATTCTGCCTTTTTCACTCTGCGTCATTTACTGTCTTTCCATATTTCTTTGAATTCTTCCCATTTTTCATTTCTAATGGTGCAATAATATTCCATTACACTGATATAGCACAATTTATTCAGCCATTTTTTTCATCATTGGACATTTGAGTTGCTTCTATTTTTTGGTAAAGAATAGGGTGCTTTAGAATAACTTTTCTGCCTGTCCTTGTATAATTTGCCAAGGTCACAGAATCCCAGAGTCTAAAAGGATCTCCAAGGCATTCTTCTCCAATCCCTGGCTGAATGACAGTCCCCTCTAGGGCATCCTCATCAAATGGCCATCCAAACTTTGGAAATCATTAGTGATGGGTCTCGTTACCTCCCTAGGCAATCCACTCTATTTTTCAACAACTATAATTGTTAGGAAGTTGTTGTTGTTTTTTCCCTTACATTGAACCAAAACCTGCCATCTGCTATCTTCCAAATTTTCCTCCTTGTTTGTTTTACCCTCTGGGGCTGCAGTCCTTCTATATCATAGGCCTCCAAACACTTGAAAAAATGATCATTTGATCTATTCCCTCCACCTCAAAAACCCCCAAGGCTGCTTTTCCCCAGCTTAAAAATTCCTGTTTCCTTCCACTGAGTACTGAAGGATGTACAGGTGTGCTGTTGGAATGGACTCTGAATCCCAAACAGCAGAAATACTTTGGGGGTTCTTTCTTGTTACCTTTTTATGACTGGACTTTGCCAATTTCTGTTTTGTTTTTTGTGTTTTTCCTTAATTACTTAGCTTGGCTACCTATTAAACTTGAATGAGGCTGGAATGAGCTATGCTCTATTATCCAATACTCAGTTTATTGAGCAGACCTTAATTGCTCAGTCTATAAGATACTGGACTCCTAATGTTTGCTGGTTAATTAACAAATAAAAATCTCCTAGCCAAGTAGACCAGAAACTCACTATACCTCACAGAAGAGCATATACTTATCTGGGTGGGATACAACAGGAAATACTAAAAATAATGGCTCATACTTCTGTAGCATCTTAAAGTTAGCAAAAAACCCTTCTCTAGCCTCATCGAGTAGAGAGAGCAAATATTATGATATCCATTTTTTTTTACATTTGACAAAACTGCGTGTCAGTGTGAGTGACTTGCCCATGCTGACACAGAAATTGAGAATCTGAGGCAGAATTCAAACCCAGATATTGTATTTCCTAGTCCAGATTTCTAACTATTAACTCATGGAGGCATGCTATTGAAGAATTGAGGCCTTGGAACAAAACTCTGCCTGCTTTGAGAAGACAAAGAAAGAAACCTCCAACTCCGAGTCACCATATTCCTTAGAGTATTTCCCAACCCAGCTGTATCTCCGATAGGAGAAGGAAACAAAATCCAAGTATTAATAGGTCAGAGCAAGATTAGATGAATAAATCTAGGCAGGAGACAACAATGAAGCTCGAAACACAACTGCTATGGCTACCTAATTCGAGATTTGTTCAGTCATTTCTGTCATGAATGACTCTTTGTCACTCCATTAAGGGTTTTTCTGGCAAAAACAGGTTTGCCATTTCCTTCTCTAGATCATTTTACAGATGAGGAAACTGAGACAGAGTTCAGTGACTTGCCCAGGGTCATACAACTAGCAAGTATCTGAGACTGGATTTGAACTCAGGTCTTCCTAAATTCCTACCTCCAGGCCCTAAGCTTTATCCATTGCTCTACCAATTAGAGATCCAGTAATCAATTATCTGACTGGCGATTGGTATAACAGCATTAAACAAAGAGGAAGAGAAAGAAAAAAAAACAATAAATAAAAGGAAAACAATAAAGGCTAGCTAAATCCTCCCAAATATCTAACATGACAGAGGAAAAAGCTCCACAGGAATTGTTATGCACTCCATATAGATATCAGAACTATGTTCTGCAAGTAAATATGAAAAGAACCAGCCTTGGAGTTAGGAAAGAGCTGGATTCGAATTTCAGAATTCACCTTTCCTAGCTATGTGATCCTGGATAGTTTTCCCTTTCTGATCTCCAGTTTTCTCATCTATAAAATGGGGACTATATCAACTGTAGCATCCACTTCTTGGGACAAATAAGAATATTCATGATAATAGGCTAATATTCCCAGAGCACCTACTATGTGCCAGGTGCTGTACTGAGTACTTTTTACAAATATGTTCTCATTTACTCCTCATAACAACCCTGGACTGTAGGTACTGTTGCTCTCCCTGTTTTACAGATGAGAAAACTGAGATAGAGGTTAAAGCAACTTTTCCCAGGATCACATAGCTAATGACTGAGATGGGATTTGAATTCAGGTCTTCCTGACTCGAGGCTCCACATTTTATCCACTAGTGATTTCATTTATCTATTCAGTCATTCAACAAACATTTTTTAAACACACAATGTTTGCAAAACACTATACAAGATCCTGGCAGTTAGGTGGCACCATAGATGATAGAGCAACCAATTCGGAGTCAGTAAGACATAAGTTCAAATCCAGCCTCAGATGCTTACTAGCTGTGTGACCCTAGGCAAGTCACTTAACTCTGTTTGCCTCCCTATCTTCATCTACAAAATGAATCAGAGAAGGACTTGGCAAACCATACCAGTATTGTTGCCAAGAAAACCACAAATGAGGTCCTGAAGAAGACTGAAAACACCTGATAATGTACTAGGCATTAGGTGCAGGTACCATGTTTAGATGAGACCTACCCTCATCATGTCTGGTAGGAAAAATATTCAGCACCTCAGTGAGGTAGGAAGAGTACCCTAGACTTAGAACTAGAATTTTAGAGGATATCCAGTATAATCCTTTCTATTGACAGGGGAAGAAATTGAAGCCCAGATGTTAAATGATTTGGTCAAGTTCAGCAGTACTGAACTGCCTGTAGAGTTGATGCTCTTGCTATGAAAGTAGCCTGCTTCTAAAGTAGATGTTCTCTCGATTGTATAGATGAGGAATTCAGACAGAGAGAGGTTGAGTGAATTCTGCTAATTGCATAGCCCAGCCCCGTCCAGAAAGTGAGGGAGGAAACCCAGGTCTTCTGACACACAGTAAATGACTCTTCCAATACCACAAAGTGATTTAGGGGACAGAGTTTCAAATCTAGCCTCAGATACCTACTAGCCAGGTGACCCTGGGCAAGTCACTTTCTCTCCATTTTCCCACCTATAAAACAAGGCTAATAGTAGCACCTCCCTCCCAGAGTGGTTGTGAGAAAATATTCGTAAAACATTGAGCAAGCTTTAAAGCCTTATATAACCTATGGTAGAAATTATTCTTGTTTTCAACATCACCATTTTCATTGTTGTTGTTAGAATTAGGATTATTATGAGGTTTAGCAGTTCACCAAAAGGCAGTTTTTAATGGATTTATGGAAGGAATTACTCTTTTCTGCTTTCTCTTGCCTCAACTTAACATCTAAATCGGCGGGTTAATAGGTATCCATCCACAGCTGTTTGTTTGCCTTGTTCAGGCAGATCTCTCACTTAAACAGTCCATTTTCATTTGTCCTAGAGTCCTTGATGTGTATCTATCACCAAATAAGATAGTGAGAATGCACAGATTGTGCTGGGTCTTTCTTTCCAGGCCACAGTTTATCAGCCTATCTACCTGCAAATTTAATTTAACAGCATTCAAGGTACTATACTAGATGTATGTGGGTGTGTGTATGTGTGAGAGTGTGTGTGTGGGTGTAAGGGGTATGGAGGGGGTGAGAGAGGTGGCAAGAAGAGACACAACACAAGCTTGCCACTTGGAGTTTATAGTCTGCAGGCAATTAGAAAGGAGGGTGCAGTCATAGTGAGCATTTATGGAAGACTTTAACATTTGTAAAGCATCTTACCTGTGTCATTTCATTTGTTCCTCATAAGACTGGGCAGTAAGTGGTCTAATTATCTTTATTTTACAAGTAAAGAAACTGAGGCAGATAGCTATTAAGTGAACTGCTCGGGGTCACATAGTTAGTAACTGATCAAAGAAAGATTCTTGCCTAATCCAAGGCAGTATTCAATGTGTCACGGTGACCCTGTGTCCTTGGACACAGACCCATGGTATATTAGCTAGGAGAAATCTTCATAAGCAGGAAACCTGTGGCCTTGAGGTCATATGTGACCCTCTAGGGCCTCAGGTGCAGCCCTTTGACTGAATCCAAACTTCACAGAAGAAATCCTCTTAATAAAAGGATCTAATACTTACACAGTCATCCATCAAGTATGTATTAAGTACTCACTATTAATGTGGTACTATGCTAAGCACTAGGGACAAAAGGCAAAAATAAAGCAGACCCTGCCTTCAATGATCTTATAGTCTAATGGGGGATACAGCATCATATGTTATAAAAATATAACATATATATCACATAATACATAAAGTATATGATATATTTAATATATGATGTAATGTGTTATGTGCATATATATAAAATATATACATATATATTACACACATACACACACACACACACACACACACACACACACACACACACACACACACACACACACAAAGAATACAAGGCAATTATTAAAGGGCCCTAGTCTTAAGGAAGAAGCTAAGAATGCAGAATCACAGAGTTGAGAGGGGTCTTGTGTTTTTGCACAAACAAATCTAACCTAGGAAAACTTAGAAGGGAAGCAGGTAACTGGGGGAAATCTTTACATCAAGTTTCTCCGATAGAGATCTCATTTTCAAGATAAATAAGGAATTTATTCAAATGTATAAGACAAAGAGCTATTTTCCCCCACACATATTTATCATATCTCCAACTGCCTTTCAAACCTCTCAAACTGGATATCCTGTGACATCCTGGATGCCTTGTAATGTCCAAGGTAGGACTTATTATCTCTGCTCATGAAACTGCCACCTTCTCCCCTACCTGCCCTATTACTATAGAGGCAACACTATCTTCCTAGTCCCTCAGGTTTACAACTTAGGAGTCATCCAGGATCCTTCACTATCTCTCACTCTCCCCCTCCCCATATCCAATACGGTGCCAAAGTTTGACAATTTCACCTTTGCTGCATCTCTCAAATATGCCCCCTTCTCTCCTCTGATGTTGCCACCCCTCTGGTCCAGGTCCTCGTCACCTCACTCCCAGATTATTGCAAGAGTTGTTGGTGGTTCAGCCTGTCTCAAGCCTCTCCACACTCCAAACCCATCCTCCATTCAGTTACTAAATCAATTTTCCAACCATGTCACTCCTCTAGTCAATAAAATCCATGGTTCCCTATCACCTCTGGGATCAAATACAAAATGTTCTGTTTGGTACTCAAATCCCTTCATAACCAGCCACCTCCTACTTATCCAGTCTTTTTATACCTTACTTATCAACATGTACTCTTTGATCCACTTGTCACATTCTCTCCCTGGCTGTCTCATGAATAAGACTTTCTCTCAGCCCTGGGCATACTCTCTGGCATCCCCATGTCTGGAACACTCTCCCTCCTCCACTGCAACTCCTGACTGGTGTGGCTTCCTTCACATCCCAACTGATATCCCAGCTGCTACAGGAAGCCTTCCCCAACCCTTTCTTTAAAAATTTATTTTATTCTGAACTTAAGAAGTAAAACAAACATTTCCTTAACATAGTAGAACAGGGGGGAAAAAGATGATTGCACATGAAACTGCAAATCTATTCTATACAACTTGTTATTCCTCCTAAATATGTAATAAATTTGTCATGTAACATTCTTTTTTCTTCCCTCCTTCTACCCTAGAGATGGTTATTATTAGACACACACAGTATATTACATGTGTGTATGTATGTGTGTGTAAAACCATTCTATATATGTACTTCTATTTATCAGTTCTTTCTCTGGATGAAGATAGTGTTTGCCTTCAAGGATCCTTTATAGTTAATTTGGGTATTTACAGTGGTCAAAATTACTTAGTCAATCAAAGTTATTCTCAAAGCAGTATTGCTGTGACTGCGATGTTCTCTTGCTTCTGCTTATCTCTTCTTGAGTCTAGTGCCTTTCTACTGTTAATTATCAATTTATCTTGCATATTGCTGGTTTGTAAATATTTACTTGGTGTCTTCTCTATTAGGCCATGAGCTCCTTGAGGGCAGGAGACTAGCTTTTAGCTATTTTTTTTTTGTATCCCAGGATTTAACACAGAGTTGAGTACATAATAGATGCTTAATAAATGTATATTGACTGACTGCATTTGAACAGGCAATTTTCAAAGGAAGAAACCCAAGCTATCAACAATCATTTGGGTAAATGCTCCAGGTTGCTAACAAGTAGAGGAATACTAATTAAGACAATTTGAGGTTCCAGCTCACACCTGTCAGATTGGCAAAGATGACAAGAGAGTAAAATGACAGATACTGGTAGGGTAGGAGAAAAACAGGCACACTGTGGCAAAGTTGTTGGAGCTATGAATTGGTCTAGCCATTCTAGAATGCAATTTAGTATTATGCCCAGAGAGTTACCAAATTGTGGACACCCTTTGACCCAGCTACTCATTTCTAGGGCCATACCTGTAAAAGAAATCAAAGAAAGGAAATAGACATATACATACAAAAATATGAATAGCATCTCTTTTAGGGGGTACCATCTTATTGGAAAATGGCTAAACCAATTGTGGTCTAGCAATATATTATAAGAAATAATGAAATGGACAATTTCAGAGGCAATATGAGAGACCTCCATGAACTGAGGCAGAGCCAAGTGGATAGAACAAGGACAACTATCTATATAAGGTTAGCAATATTGGAAAGAAAAGCAACTCTGAAAGACTTTAGAATTATATTCAATGCAATGACAAATTATGAGTCCTAAGGAAGGAAGATGGAACATGCCACTCACCTCCTGACAGAGAGGCAATGGGCAACCAGGTGGTATGGTGGATAGAGCGCTGGGCCTGAAGGCAGGAAAACTCATCTTCCTGAGCTCAAATCTGACTTCAGATACTTATTAATGGTGTGATTCTGGGTAGATTGTTTCACCCTGTTTACCTCAGTTGCTCATCTATAAAATGAGAAGAAAATGCAAACCATTCTAGTATCTTTGCCAAGAAAACCTCAACAACTGAAATGACTGAACAAAAATTATTAACTCAGTTACAGGAAACAGGGATAGTAAGAGAGACAAAGTAGTTTTTTTTAAATGTTAATTTTAAAAATAAAATTAAAAAGTAAAAGTAATAAAGTAAAAATAATTTAAAAATAAACAGGGTAGAAAAGAAACTAAGATATCAGAGTTAGGAAGGACCTTTAGAACACACTAATTTCTCCTTTGTTTCTCACAATGACCCAGAGAAATAGGTACTCTTATTATCCCCACTTTACAGATGAGGAAACTGAGGCACAGAAAAGTTAGGCGATTAGGCACTTAGAGCATCATTAAAAAATAGAATGTTAGAGTTGAATTTGGACCTTGGAGATTATATTATCTGACCTCCTTATTTCACAAATGAGAAGTCTGAGACCTAAGAAAACATAGGGCTTTGTTCCATATTGATTGAGTAAGGGGCACACCCAAGATTTGAATATAAGCCTCTAGACTTCCAGGAAAGTGGTCTTTCCACTGCCCAATGCTACTTGTCAGTTCCTCCAGCTATGATGTGGGGATAAACCATCTCCACTGCAGAATCTGAAGAAAATAAATATAGATAGAAGCCTTAAAGTACTTTAAATTTTAGGAAGAAAAGCTCTATATAAAATCAAGTTATTATTTACACTGCTGTTATAATAAGATTTTGGGATCCACAGATAACATTTCCCAAGAACGACTCATGTAACTGTGTGCAGCAGGCAAGGCGCCATGACAGCTGGCCTGTGGGTGAGGTGCTGAGCCCAGGGAATGCAAATGAATTTACAGGAGTTCTTATTTTAAGAAGGCATCAAGGAGAAATTAAGCCAAGTGTTACTCAACAATACAGATTGTTCTATTTTCTGCCTGCCTCTCCTTTGGATATAGAGAGACGTTTACGGTGACTCTGTCTGTATTTGACATTTATTTACAAAGTTTGAACCAAACTGATACTCCCCTCTAACACCCAAGTGATGGCTGTTGGGACATCCTTTTCAGTGCTGCTAGAATGAGAAGCACTCCCCCTTCTGTGATTATTGCTGACAAGGCAAATCTATTTTCCTAATGGTTGATTGCCCACTTCTCGTTAAACCTCATCCTCACACACATAATGTGCTAGAAAGTCAGGTAATCTGTCAACTAGCATTTATTAAGCACCTAGCATGTGCCAAGTCCTGGGATAAGCATTGGGGTTACAAAGAGAGGCAAAAACAATTCCTACCCTCAGGGAGCTCACATACTAAGGGGGGAGACATGTAATCAACTATGTACACAGGATAAATTGAGTGCAGTCTTAATGGGGAGGCACTTAGATAAAGGAATATTGGGAAAGAATTCTGGTACTTTTGCTAAGACTTGAAAACCAGGATAACTAGGAGTCTTGAGATTAGGAGAGAGAGCATTCCAGACATGG
>CM053773.1:215391573-215419720 GCA_028658325.1 Potorous gilbertii
CTAAATCTGTTAAGTGGTGCTGTGAGTAGAGTATTCGTCTTGGAGTGAGCAAGATTTGAATTCAAATCTACCCTCAGACTCTTACTAATTCGATGACCCTGTTCAGTCATTTTTCAGGCATGTCTAATTGTTTGTCAACCCCATTTGGGGTTTTCTTGGCAGAGATATTTGAGTGGTTTGGCATTTCCTTCGGCATTATCCCTATTTTACAGATGAGGAAACAGGTAAACAGGATTAAGTGACTTGGCCATGGTCACACAGCTAGTACGTGTCTAAAACCGAATTTGAACTTAGGAAGATAAGTCTTCTTGACTCCAGGTCTGACATTCTATTCACTGTGCCATGTAGCTTCCTGCAGTGCTAGGCAAGGCAATTAAAATCCCTTAGTCTCAGTTTCCTCATATGTAAAATTGGAACAATAATAGCCATCTACTTCCCAGAGTTGTTGGGAGGCTTAAGTGAGAGAATAGTTTTAAGACGCTTTACAAAGAGTCATGTAAATTCTAGTTGTGTGTTTGGCCTTATTATTAATTATTGCATTAATTGTAAGTATCAGAGATGGAATTTGAGCCTTGGTCATCCCAATATAGAACCAATGCTCTTTTTGCTCCAACTCACTTATTATCTCTCTAGACGATTTGTTTTTCCAATTCAAAGATTGTTAATTCAGGGAAGCAGATTGGGTTATTTCTGATTCTCCTTTAATGGACAGTCCTCTAAAGGACAAGCTCACATACTGTCCTTGGATTCCTAGTGGGAAAAGGACTTCTGAGCTGTGTAGATTATGAATCTGACCTAGGGAAAATATTTCTCATGCTCTCAAGGGTTTATGGAGTGCTACTCCCAAATGTCAGCCAGAAGCAATATGTCTTTTTGAATACCAAAAAGCTGCTTTGCATAATGCTAAATACACAGGAGATGCATAACAAATGTAGGATTTCATAGATTTGAAGCCAAGAAGGGAGCTGAGAAATCATCTAATCCAAACCATCATTTTACAGAAAGAAAAATGATCTAATGAGTTTAAATAACTTGCCCATAATGAATGAATGGAAGAACCAGAATTTGAACCCAGATCCTGTCTTGGGACATAGTGAGCTTGCATATTCAAGCAGAGATTGGATGACTACTTGTAGGGTTCATTGTGGAGGGGATTCTTAATTGGTTATTAACTGGGAAAGATGAGGTCCCTTCCAGAGCTAAAATTCTGGGATACAGTTCTCTAGCATCAAATCTGGTATTCTTTACCCTCCGCCATTAAAAAGAAGACACTGATAGGCTGGGGGATCTATGAGACCTATCTTTGTCTTGCCTGAGAAACTGTATGAAGTTCAGAGCAAAGAAAAGACTTGTGAAAGGGAACAGAGGGAGAAGGTAGGGATATAGAGTTCGATCTGGGAGGCACCTTGGAGGTCATGTATTCTAACCTCCACATTTTACAGTTAAGACTAAGAGACATTAAGTGACTTGCCCAAGAACTCCACAGCCAGTATTTCAGACACAGAGATGGAATTTGGAATTGGATCTTTGTGATTCTAATTCTCATATTCAGGATTATAAAGGATTGGTTATTTACATAGGTCTTTGGAATAAATGCTGTCCCATCGAGAGTGTCTTTTTGTTTTCCTCTTTTTTAGTAAAAATTTCTCCTGTCAGGTTTTGTCTTGCATGATTGCCAAGTAAAGAGTTGGTCTCAGGAGGCTGGCAGGTGATTCGTAGTGATTTTTCCAAGTTTTCAGGGTGGGGGTTGGGAATCCAAAGAAATGGATAAATCTCCTAAAGTCCTATTGTAAAAGTCTTTGACATGAGGTTACATTAGTGTCAGAGATCATGATCTCAATTCATCCTGCCCTCCTGGAAGGCAGGACTATTTCATTCAATCCAAGAAGTATTTGTTAAGCACCTAATTATGTGTTACACATAGTTACTAGGTAAATACTAGGGATAAAAAGTTAAATAAAAGTCAATAATAAGTAAGTAGAAGAAGAAAGTTTAAAAAGTAAATAAAAGTAAAATAAATAAACATTTCTGCTGCTGGAAAAACAACATGTGGGCAGATACATAGATTTATCCAGTAGACAGAGATTCCCTTAGAGGCACTCTTGATATGCCGCAGACCTCCATAATATGTGTATTTGTGTTGTGGTGTGGAGCATGTGTGTGTGTGTGTGTGTGTGTGTGTGCATGCGTGCATGCATGCGTGTGTGTGTGTATGAAGGGAAAAGAGAGTCTGGAATCACTTTGTGTAGACCTTTAAATGCTTTGTAGAGAATTTTATTTTTTATCTCAGTGGTTATATCACCAGCATATAGCTCTGGTCCCAGAAT
The DNA here is from genome assembly GCA_028658325.1 of Potorous gilbertii. Lineage (NCBI taxonomy): Eukaryota > Metazoa > Chordata > Mammalia > Diprotodontia > Potoroidae > Potorous > Potorous gilbertii. The sequence continues at coordinate 215,393,901 of CM053773.1, forward strand.
ATTATAGGTGCCTAATAATTGTTTATTGAGTTGCTAGTATTGTAACTATGTTTAACCAAATTATTCCTTGAAAGTTGAGTTTTCCTTATTGAAATATGGTCAAGAAAACTCTTCATTAGCTAGATTGCTCAGAGATAGCACTAATGATGTCAAGACCATGATCTCAACCACCACATTGACCATAAAGTTGATCCATGGGTATAAATTCCACCTCCTAACCCTTCTCAGAATATTTAGAAACATTTAACTCTATGTGGATATATGGAACATCTATATCTGTATCTAGATAATTGGTACAAATATTGGTTTTAACTTCACAAGTACAAAATGAAGGGGTGGGAGACAGTAGGCCAAGTAAGAAAGATTTAGAAGTTTTTAGTGGACAAGCCTGGGATGAGTTAATACTTTGACATGATGGTCAACAGAGATGACGTGAGCTTCATTTGCATCAGGGAAGGCATGATATTGAGGGCAGAGATGGTCAAAGGTATGATAGCATAATTTGGCCACATCTGCTCAGTTGAGGGCAGCAAATTTTTGGCAAGGCATTGGTACCTTGGAGAGTGCCACAGAGTCATAGATTTAGAGCCTGAAAAGATATCAGAGATCATCTCATTCAATGCCTTCATTTTTACAAGTGAGGGCACAGAGATCTAGACAAGTTCATTGACTTGCCCAAGGTTAAACAGTAGAAAGTAGCATTTGAGGACCCAAGTCCTCAAACCCTAAATCTGGCATTCTTTCCAAAGCATCACTGGTGAAAGACCTTAACCTTACACTATGTCAAGGTGGGTTAAAGAACTAGGGATCTTTACTCTAGAGAAGTAGAGACTCAGAGGGTCCATGTTAGTTGTGAAAGGATGTAACGTGAATGAAGAATTAAATTTGTCCTACTAGGCTCAAGTAGGTAAAAATAGGGAGCAAACTTGGGGATTTAGGCTTGACGTCAGAAACCAATTCCTTGACATGGCATTTAGAGTTATTCAGAACTGGAATATGTTGGCTCTGGAAATAGTACCATCAGCTGAGATCTTCAGACAAAGGCATGGCTCACCATTTGTAGGGTCTTCCCTATAAGGGATTCTCTGAAAGCTGTCTCAGCTACCCTCTGTCTCTAGGATTCTTGGTTCCTTAAATATCCCCTCTACTTTTCATAAACAAATACAATTATCTCTTCCATATTGCGAATTTCCCCATTGCTGTTCTGCTATATTGTGGGTTGGCATAAGAAATTAAATAGGATTTTTTTTTGGAGTTTCATGGAAGCTGCAGACAACAAGTAAAGATGACACAAAAATAGTTTAGTACAATTGAGTATAATATCAACATATTTTAGCTTTTATACCATAGTAATTCAGGCTTCTTCTCTGGTAACAAAAGAAGACCAAAAATATTTTGTGTGGATTTTCCAGATGATGGGGGCACTCAGTCCTTACCTCTCATGATATGGAAGGGATAACTGTAGCTAATATTTATGCATCACTCTACTGCAAATTTATACTTTAAATATGTAGCACTATAGTGTATATTTACAGTCGTCTCCACTCCAGGGGTTCATACGGACCATTAATGCCTGACCTGTGGTACAGTCTTCTGAGCTCATATTGATCTGATCAGTCACGGTCGGACAAGCTTTACCTTGACACTGACATAGTAATGTCATTGTCGTCCTCCTGGAACAAAGGACTATATTTTAATGATCTTCAGAAAAAGATGTTAGGATTATCTCCACTTTACAGACGAGCAAAGGGAGGTTAAGAGAGGCCATCTGTCTAGTCCCAAATTATACAGCTAATAAGCATCTGAGTTGGGATTTGAACCTTAGTCTTTTCGACTTCCAGCCCATTGTTCTATTTCTTACTCTGTTACCTCATGAAGAAATGAAGATGGACCTGCTACCAGCAGATATAGCTGCTTGGGGGACAGTATAGACTAAGGAACAGGGGTCTAGAGGCTACAGCCCAAGGCATTTTGCTCTGTGAGGAAAAACCCACTGCTACCACCAATCACTCCAAACCTCCCCTCAGTTGTTGTGAAATAATAAAACATAGCCCATCTCTTAGGGCACAGATAGATTACAAGGACATGTGTTTTATGACATCTCCTTCCAGTGGGCATGGTATATACAAGTCAATGAAGTTGGGGATGGTGGAAGAGAACTGACAAACTGGCATTAGTCATAAGGGTTTACAACTCAATATTTAAGGAATATTAAAAGAGAATGATGGTGCCATAAAGTAGGCAAGAGAAGAATACTTTGGCCTGAGCAAAACTCAGTACATACTTCTGACTCGAGGATTTGGCAGCTGAGGAAATGACACAGCCCCATTCAATATGGAAAATGTTGTCCTACAGAAGTCAGAACGAAATCCATTATGTACCCTTTCAAGTGAGTCAATAAGCATTTATAAAGTGCCTACAATGTGCTAGGCTTTGTATTGAGTGCTCTATGTCATCATAACCTTTGGAAAAAAAAACAACAACACATTCCCTTCTCCATTACCAGCCCCGTCAATCCCAAGCAACTGCATTAGCTGCTTTCTCTATACAAGGGACTTTTCTCTCAAAGTCAATTTCAGTTCAAGTATCATAAAAGTAAATACAAAGTAAAGAAAATGCAAATAAGGGACATCATGGAGCACTGGAAAGAGAACTGATCCAGGAGTCAGGATGACTTGAGTTCAAATTCTGAATCTTATCTTTACTGTCTTTGGAACCTTGAACAAATGACTTAATTTCTCTAAGGCTTCTTGCATTGGTAGAGGGAGTTTCATCACTGGGAACTCTATATGATGATGAAATCACAGGTCTGTTCTCAGATGGATGATGAGCCCTACATCCTCACCTCCACTAGACGCATCCCAGAGGTAACTCACTCCACTCTGACCCTTGGACTCCCTCTAGTCTTGATCAGGGACCATCTGCTCTGCCATTGCTAACCAGAGTCCTCAGGTCTTGCTATCGTCCTCGATATTGTCCCAACCCAAGTAATAAACAGTTTCTCTGCTGTGAACTGAACATCAATATGCATCTTTCTCTCTGTGTGGTCTTCCCCCTATTAGAAAGTGAGTTATTGAAAACAGGGTTTGTCATGCTTCTAATTTGTATCCCTAGTCCTTAGCTCAGTTCTTTGACATAGTAAGTGCTTAATAAAATGCTTTTTTCATTCCATTTCAATTGGTTCAGTTTGATTCGATTCTATTGCCGGGGAGAAGTGTTGAAAATGGGATTCTTATTCAGGTGAGGGTTGAGCTAGATGGCTTCTGAGGACCCTTCCCAATCTGAGAGTCTGTGATTCTCTGACTCATACTCACATCAGAGAAATTGGGAAACTTAAAACTTGCTCCTTTCTTTGCAAACCTGGCTGCTTTCGTTGTTGAGTGTCTAACTTGCACACGGCCATGAGACTTAAATTCTCTAAGACCTATGGCAAAATGTGCTTTAGTGCAAATGCCATTTTGAAGAGAGTAGCTGGAGAAAACCTAATTGCATAGGAAACCAACCTCATACCACCTCTACAGAAACCTATGAAGAGCCCTCCTCAATTACAGGGGGCAATTTAACTAAAGAAAATGTCAGGAAGAAAGCACTTGTGGACATCTGCGAGGCAAGAGAGGGCTGAACGCATCCAGATCCCCAAATTACAAGGGAAAAATGTAATGAGCTTCAGAATGAAATGCTAAGGCCAGGAAACTCAAGATTCTGAGCCCTTCAGATGACAATGGGCAGCAGAGGACTGGTAGAAAGCTAATTCTTCCGGACTGATTACCAGGGAACTTGTGTTAATGTCAGTTCTGTGTGCTCAAGAAAAGAAATCTGGGTTTGGCTCTGCCTTGCGAAGTTTACTCCCTGAAACGTCGACATATTTCTATAATCTGATTTCCAGGTGCCCATAGGCCAAGGCTTACCCGGAAATGGCACAAAGTTTCAGTTTCTCATTACAAATAGACCTTGTCTTAACCTTTAACGTATTTTGCATATACTTGTTTATATGTGTGCACTCCATCATTTCTCCTAACACAATGGAGGCTCCCTAAGGGTAAGGATGATGATGATTATTCATTTTGTATCCCCATGGCCTCCCATAGGGTCTGGCACATAGTAGGCACTCAATAAATGTTTGTTGATTGAGAAATAGATCCCAAAGCTTTCTAGAACCTTTCTAGATAAAGAAAATATTAATACTGGCAAGTAGATGGATTTTCTAATTTGCAAATGTACAAGAGCTATTTCATGATGACTTAAAAAAAGGAATTGTAGGTCTCTTATTTTACCTCAAAACCTTTAATGTTATTGAGTGTATAAATATACACTCTCAGCTTGATATAAATATCTGATTCTTGTGTTTCTTACATATAGAGCCTTAACTGTGATTTTGGTCACCATGGGGAAATTCCATTGACAGTCAAAGGAAAGCTGCCTTGTATAACTTCACAGAGAAGAATTAAACCTTCCCCATATTCGCACTGTCAAGACATCAACACCTTGGGCTAAAGCCCCACAGTCCATAGGCAAATTATGGTTTGAAATACATATTAAGTGGCAAGATTTTTAGTGACCAATGTGCCCCTGTAGGAAGTTTTTATTGTGACTGAAAATAACCACTTCGAGTCTCAGAGACAATATGGGTGAAATCCATTATGTTAAAAGTATTTTGATAAGGATAAATCCTTATATAAAAGAGCTATACTTCTCTTGTATAATTGTTAAATCTCATTAAACATGCTTAATAATTAGTAGGCCAAAGTATCTCCTTAGATCTATGTTAAACATGTATTTAAACCTATTTGAAACACTTTATTAGAAGAAACATGGTGTATTATACTGTATAACTTCAGTCAACATTCCCTTCCAAATATAATCTGTATTTATGGCCAATTTTTAGCTTTTTAGGGGCCAGGATAGAGTGTTTCATGGAATTTTCTTACTGGAATATCCGCTTTCTCCTTCCCCCCTCAAGGGAATACAAAGCATTCTCTGGCAGGTAGGGTAGGGCCCTCCCTACCTATGTTAGCTCAGGCTTGTAGGTGTTTATTCTATATTGAAGGTGCTTGAGAAAGATGATTCAGTGTTATTCCTTTCTAATTTCATAGACATATTGCTTGAGTTTCTTCTACCACCCAATCCCATTGCCAATATAACTCCCCAGGCCATGATACAGTGTAAAGGAAAATAAGTACCAGAGATGCTCCCTGGAGGGTTAAGGGGTTACTACCATTTTCAGTTCCCAGAATCACATGCTTTCTGAGTTAGAAGGGCTTTCACCACCTCCTTAGTCCAAACTGGAACTGAGAATTCCTTTTATGTTATTACTCACTGGTCATCATCATCATGGAAGACCCCCAGTGAGGAGTTCCCCTCCTCATCCTAAGCATGCCCGTTCTCATTTTGGATGGCTCTAATTGTTAGATAGTTTTCCCTTAGATCAAATTTAAATCTCTTTTCTGCAACCTCTGTTAAGTGTTTTAGGTTATAAATTCAATTCAACAAAATTAAGGATGGGCCCAACTGTGTGCCAAGCACTACCCTAAGCTCTGGGGCAGGAACTATGATTAAAAAAGGTAGTGGCTGAATGTCTAACAGGAAGATACCTGCACAAATAATAAGCATACGTTTTCTATGTTTAAAAATATGCTTGTCAAATGGATATTTCATTAATAACTACTCTCTTATCTATATCACATGAATATTAAATGCCTTGTGGTTTTGTTAGCATGTAGAATTTCTGGTCCACCAATATAAATTATAACCCATAGTAGATTAAAGACAATGTAGCCAGTCTCATCTTCCTGAGTTCAAATTCAGCCTCAGACAGAGTTATGTGACTCTGGGCAAGTCATTTAACCCTGTTTACTCATCTTCATCTGTAAAATGAACTAGAGAAGCAAATGGCAAACCACTCCAATATCTTTGTAAGGAAAACCCCAAATGGGGTTGTGAAGAGTATGACAGAACTGAAATGACTGAGCAACAGCATCGTAGATGGAACGCTGGGCTTGGAGACAGGAAGAGCTCTGTTTGAATCCTGCTCAAATAACAAGGGTGGAATAGATGACCTCTCTAGTCCCTTTCCTTTCTGAATTTATAATTTTATGATCCTAGAGAATTTCTGGGGCCACATAGAGCTTTAATGAAGACCAATGTGTCACACTGCTAGTAAATATCAGAGGTGGCATATGAGTCATCTGTGTCTTCTGGTTGAATGTCTCAGAGGAAGAAGAAAGGGAAGAGAATACACATTTATTTGGAATCTACTATGTTCCACATTTTGTGCTAAGTACTTTATAAATATCTCTTACTTGGTCCTCACAACTGTCTTCTTCCCATTTTACATTTGATGAAACTCAGAGACAGAAGTTAAGAGATTCACTCACGGTCACACAGCTAGAAAGTGTCCAAAGTAGTATTTGAACTCACTTTTTGACTTTACACCCAGCTTCCCATCTACTACTCTACCTAGCTGTGTCCATTCAAAATGTTCATTTGGATTATTGGTGCTCAACCTGTGGTAGAACCTTCCAAAGTTGTACTGGTCTGATCAGCCAAAGTTGTGCACACTATGCTTGGACTCCTACATTAGGGTGTCATTTTGATCTTCAAATATAGAAGACAAACAACCACCACCACCCAGCTGCCTTTGATAATGAGATCATGGAGATATAGCTCTAAATTGCCTCTGAAGTAATCAACCCTAAACTTATTTAAAAAGAGGGAAACTGAGGCCCATGCAGGTTGCTATGTTGTTTCCATATCAGAAAAACGAATTCAAAAATATACTAAACTAAAAATGTAATGGACCTGTGATTTCATTGGCATAGGGAACTCCCAATTTAGCATTAGAGTTGCCTTGGGGCATTTTTACCAGAAGTAAGTTAATCACCCAGGGTCACACACATAGCATGTGTCAAAGGTAGGTCTTGAACCCAGCTCTTCCAGATCCCAAGGTCAGTTCTCTATCCCTTATGCCATGTTGCCTCTCAAACAAGACAAGACAGTTTTATTTCTAAAACTTAAGACCTATTCCACCCATTATCCTACAGGGGAAGGGAGCTAAACTGAGGCCCAAAAAGAGGAAAGTCTTTGGCACAAAAATTTTCAGATTTGAGGAGAAATGAGGATGATCTTAGTGGACCCTCTGGGTAGAACTGGTGCTCTCTAATGACATAATAATTCAGTAGTCTTGGGTCTAAAATTCCAATAGTATATACTTAAGTATCTCTGCATCAACAGCTAGGTGGCACAGGGGATAGATCCTTGAGCTTGGAATCAGGAAGATTCATCTTCCTGAGTTCAAATCCAGCCTTGGACACTTACTAACTGTGGGACCTTGGGCAAGTCACTTAACCCTGTTTGCCTCAGTTCCTCATCTATAAAATAATCTGGAGAAGGAAATGGCAAACCACATCAGTATCTTTGCCAAGAAAACCCCAGATGGGGTCAGAAAGAGTCTGAAACAACTGAGACAATTGAACAAAAATCATAGCCTCATAAATTTAGAACTGAAAAGGACTTTACAGATCATTTTGAGGTGAAAAATGCAGCCCAATGATTTGTCTAAGATCACACAGCTAATAAAGATTGGAGCTAGAATTCATAGAATGTCAGAGTGGGAATAGATCTCAGAGTGTCTAAGAGTGCACCTGAAAAATATAATTCTACCACAACCCAGATGAATGATCATTTAGAGTTGACCTCAAGAACCAGTGATAGCTATGGATGATTCTGATATTTAGAAATTTTTCCCTTAAAGGAAGACTGCATTTGTCTCTTTGTGACTATGCCCTTTTGTTCCTTGTTCTGCCCTCGGTCCAGGGATAGCAACATTAAACCTCCTTCTACATTATAACTGGGTCATCATATTTCCCTTGATTCTCTGATCCCCAATGTCCTGTACTTTTTAATCTTGGAGGTTGCTATTTTAATTATCTAGGACTTAAATAAAATTGGTTGGAGTTAATCACTCTTGAGGTTTGTCTTGGCTGTCAACCTTTAGCTCCTCAATATTCTGAGGAGTGGGTTGCCTTGGGAGGTGGCCAGTTAGTTCTTCCTCATTAGAAATCTTCAAGCAAAGATAGGATGCCCACTTGTTGGGCATATTAAAGAGAGAATTCTTCCTCAGTTAATGTGACCAGATGTCTTCTGAGGTCCCTTCCAACTCTCAAATTATTCATATGTTCTATCATAAAAAGCACCCCCTGCTAAAAAAAAAGAGTTCTTTGCATATGTATGACCAGACTCCCTCCCTATCATTATTCTCTTCTAAGAATCACTAAGGCTGCCCCATAAATGAGCCCAAATCTAGAGTTAGGAAAATGTTACCTAATATCAAAGAAATGAATCTGTAAGATAGAATACGGTACTAATATGAAATATAGTAAAAAAGCTTGTTAAAATTTTTTGTTTAGATAGCCCACATTTCCCTGCATGGGGCTTGCACATAGTAGGTGTTAAATAAATATTAGTTGAATGTGTAGAACTTGGGAGGCATTCCTCCACCCATTTGTACTCTAATTCTAGCACTCACATAGTGGTCAGAAGAAGTAATACAAAGACACTCTCAAGGTCTATCTCAAGAACTTTGGGATTGATTTGGGACATGGGAGACACTGGCACAGGACTGCCCAGCATGACATGCCCACATCAGAGAATTTTGCTCCATGAGCAAAGTAGAATTGAAGTAGCTCAAAAGAAACATGAGAGGCACAAATTTAGAGAATCCACCCCAATGTTCATGTAGACTATTTGTGCCCTACGTGTGGTAAAGCATTCCAAGCTCATATTGGTCTACTCAGTCACAGCTGGGCACACTGTAACTTGACTCTCACATAGTGATGTCATTTTGGTTCTCTTTGAGAATGAAGGATAACAACCAACCAACCCTGACTATTCCAGTCAAGGCTAAACCGGGCTGAAAATACTTTATGGGTCTGTATCCACTCAAAATCATAGTTCTTGAGCCCCAATCAATGAGTTCATTTCTAGTCAGTCTGGAGACACAAATAGTTCCAAACAAAATTATTTAATATAGTAGAAAAGTAATAAAATAGGATTAAAACCCTTCCCTCAGAAATCGGAAAGGGGTAGTTACTCACACAAATACACCATTTATGTGGATACATACAGATAATATGTGAGAAAGGGAACATACTTAATGTACATACATGTGAAAGCTGCATACATGAAGGGGTCATATACTTAAGGAAAATGTGTGGCTGGAGTTTTATCATTCTCAAGACTCTCTTTGTCTCCCATAAGAATAAATGGAGCAATCCAGAGAAATATAGAAAGACTTCTTTGAACTTAGAAAGGAAATGTGATACAGTGTGATAGCGAAAAGGAAAGGGCTATTATTCAGTTTGTTTTCGGACATGTCTGACTCTTGGGATGGAGAGAAATGATTATTTTTCTTGGCCACAATACTGGAATGGTTTGCCATTTCCTTTTCCAGCTCATTTTACAGATGAGAAACTGAGGCAAGTGGGGTTGAGTGACTTCAGCAAGGTTACACAGCTAGAAAGTGTGTAAGACCAGATTTAAAATCAGGAAGATGAATTTTCTTGACTTCCATACATTAAGCCACCTAGCTGCCCTGAGTCAGTGGACAGAGGATCAAAGTCTATCTTCAATGCTAATTACTGTGGGCAAATCACTTGACCAACACCTTAGTTGAAGTCCCAATTAAAATTCTATCCTCTACAGCAAGCCTTCCCTAAACCCTCTTAATTTCCATTTTAATTATTACCTATTTATCCTGAATATAACTTGAAAAGACCAAAACCCCCTACTTCATCCAGGGCTATCTCCAGTTCTGATCCATATCTGGATACAGATGGCTCTAGAGGCGAGGGTGGGGCCGTTGACTTTGCACAGCCCTCCCGCACTTAAATCCATGCCGAAGAATCATCTCCCTGACAACGTCTTTGTCCTCTTCTACGAGGAAGAAGAAACAGAAGCAGCAGCACCAGCTACACTAAAATTACTTTGTTTATATCTACTTACAATGCTGCCTCTCCCATTAGACTGGAAGCTCCTTGAGGGCAGGGATCATTTTTTGCCTTTTTTGTTTCAGGGTGCTTAGCAGAGTGCCTAGCAATAGTTGGCACTTAATAAATGACTGATTGACTAAATGGTCTCAGAAATCTTTTTTAGCTCTAGCCCTATGATCCTATAATACAAACAGAAATCAACAGGATGAGGGGATCAATCCACACAATGACCACAACTATGCACTTGAAAATATTACTTAAAGGAAATCAGACTCCGAATAATTGAAAAACTGATGAAAGTCTTTGAGAACAAATGAACTATGTCTCCTTCCTCACAGCAGAGAATTGAGTGTCAAAGATCATAAGTATATTGTGTATGTTGCCAGATGTGTGACTGTATGGAAAGATTTTGTTTAATTCTTTGTTATAAAGGAGGGATCGGTCTGCTAGGTGGAAGCAGGAAGGTTGAGATGACTGGGAGGGAAAAAAGAAAAGGCATCGATAAAGCCTATTCTAAAAAAAGAAATCAATTTGACCATAAGAGATGCAGAAACAAAATGGAGGCCAAGAAGGTCAAGGTCATTGTCTTCTTCTGTCTAGAGCCATTTCTTCATGTGATCTGTGTAAATGGATGATGACTCCCACTTACCCACAAATTGAGAGAATAGGGGATTTGATTTGTGATTAATTCAGTAAGTGAAAGTAAAACATCCAGGAATCAGCCAGCTCTCACAAAAGGTTTCTGATGCTGCCTAAGGAAGAAAAAATTTCCGAGTGAATCAAAAGTCAATATGTTACTGGGGAAGAAAAAAAAAGGTGTTAATGTATGCATTCCATGCTTCCCTTAAAAAGGGCAAATCCAAGCTGACTTCAGGGCACTTTGCTATTGGCTTGTAATGACCCTGACCCAATAAATAAGCTTGTCACAGGACCCCAGCGCTGGGGGCCTCTGTGGCCATCTATCACCTCTTTATTGGCCACAGAGACTCTGCCTCTAGACATTTCCTGTTACAGAAGGCAAGGAGACAAATGGCAACACTGGGTACAATACTGGCGCTGTGTGACAGCCTTATTTATTGGAGAACCAAAAAAAAATTCTGTTATGTCTTGGCAATGAAAAGATTTCTTCTCCCACAAGATCCCTCCCCCACCACCCCCACATGTCCCAGACTCAAATTTGACATATATAAAAATTTTCGTGAGTTGCTTCCTGGAATTCTCCTAGGAGGTGAAACTCTCTGTCAATGAGGGGACATGGATAATAAGATCATGGATCTAACCTGGAAGAGAAATTAGAAGTCATCTAATATAACTGAGAGGGAAAGAAGTTAAGTGACTCACTCAAGGTGACACAGGCAGGAAAAAATTGACTGATCTGGGATTTTAGCTCTGGTCCCCTTATTCTTAAGTACATCTTTTTTTTTCCTTTCATACCTTGCCGATGCCCACAATTCTCGGCCCAATTCAAGTGTCCTGGCTCCTTGAAAATATATCCAGGCATAGCTGTGTGACCTGGGCAAGTAACTGAGGCAGGCTGTCTGCTTCAGTTTCATCACAGCACCAATGCCACAGAGTTATCGTGACGACAAATAAGATAACATTTGTAAAGTGCTTTGCAAACCCTAAAGGACTATATAAATACTAATTATTATTATTTTATACAGATATTAATAAAATATGTTATTCTATTCTAAACCTGTGATAATAGCCATGTAAGTTGCCCTCAGGAAAGTAAGCTTGTTCCATAAACAGAGGCCTGCAATTTGTCTACAGCTTACCTCAGAGAGTCACTTGAATATTTAAATGACTTGCCTAGAACAAGAAGACAGTACTACACGCATATATATACACACACATACACGCACACATATATGTACATATATATATATAATTTTACCTCTAATATATATATATATATATATAAAATCTTACCTCTGAGATATCTATCTATCTATCTATACATCTCAGGGGTAAGATCTGAACTCAGGTCATCTTGATCATAAATCCCCTTTTCTATCCAAGTTGCCTCTTCTTTTCTCTCTAGTGTCTTTTGAAACTCCCTACCCATCCTTCAAGGCAGTACAAATGTCACCTCCCCCAGGGAAACTTCCTTGAACATGTGGAAATCACCTTTACTTCCTCAGACCTTCCTTGGCAAATGGTATATTTTCTCTCTACATCTATCATGTTCTTTTGTGCCTTATAATCCTTTGCGTGTATGTTTTGTGTTCCCCTATAGAAAGTTCCACTATGAGTGAGAGTCACCCCACTCCCCATTCCTGCTCTCTGAAAGGAGCAGACAAAAACAGACTTGATCCAGTAGGAAGCCCATATGAGGGACTTAATGAACTAAAACACCCTAATCCCCGATTATTCAATAATTCAGGTAAAAACATTTATCAAGCACCTACTACGTGCCAAGCACTGTGCTATATGTAGAGATACAGGACAAAAATGAAACACTAACAGCCCTCAAGGAGCTTATAATCTGGGGTACAGGATAAAGTGGAACATTGGATAGAGAGTTGAATTTGGAGTCAATTAAGTCCTGAGATCAAATCTTGTCTTAGACATTCATTAGCCATGTGACTCTGGGCAAATGATTTAACTTGCCTTCCTCAGTTTCCTTATCTATAACTGAGGATCACAATAGTACATACCTCATAGCATTATTGTGATGATGAAATGAGATATTTGTAAAGTGCTTTACAAACCTTAAAGTACTATATAAATACTAGCTGTTATTATTTTAAACAGATGTCAACAAAACTATCTTTTTCTGTCCCAAATCTGTGATTTTATCCATATAGGTTGCTCCAGGAAGTAAGCTTGTTGCGTAACTATAGGCTTGTCATTTGTCTATACTTCAGGGGTACTGAGAATCTGAATGACTTGCCCGGAGCTAACAAGGCAATATATATCAGAGGTAAGATTTGAACTTGGGTCATCCTATCACAAATCCCCTTATCTATCCAAGTTGTCTCTTTCTGTATAAAATAAATAAAATTTGAATCCCACCCAGGGGAAGATGGAACACTAATCACTGGAGATATACGGAAAGGCCTCTTGTAGAGTAATTAACAGTTGTACTAGCTGGTCCTTGGAGCAATTACAATGATCAAGACTCTGATTCATACATATTAGATACCAAATTAAAGGGGCCATCCCTGGATTCCTTTCTTAAAGAGGCTTATTCACTGAATGAGTGTTACATCACTCAAAGTGAGCACCTGAAAACGCCTTATCCTAAAAGGACCATGATCTCCCATTACATCCTAGGTCATCTCAAGTTGTCCTGATCGATATTTGGCTACTGGACCCAGATGGCTCTGGAGGAGAAAGGTTAACTTTGCACAGCCCTCTCTCACTCAAATCAAAGTCAACTGCAAGTCATAGCACCACCTCCCTGATGTCGTGGTCCTCCTTGAAAGTGAAGGACAGACACAAAAACCCTCTCTTTCCATTGTGTTCTCTGAAAATCCATACTACTGTTAACAAACAACCCTTTATTTGAGATCTATTCCCTCCTTTTGGAAATTACTTTGTCCATATTTTGTATTTTCTATGGGTAGGTTATTTCTTCCAATTGAATAGAAGCTTCTTGAAGTCAAGGACTATGTCATTTTTTTTGTCCAAGATTTCCTAGGACAGTCACAGTAGCTGTTTAATAAATGCTCTTTGGGGGCAGCTAGGTGGTACAGTAGTTAGAGCACTGGGTTTGAAATCTGGAAGACTCATCTTCCTGAGTTCAAATCTAGCCTTAGATACTTAATAGCTGTGTGATCCTGGGCAAGCCACTTAACCCTGTTTGCCTTAGTTTCCTCATCTGTAAAATGAAGTGGAGAAAGAAATGGTCAACCATTCCAGTAACTGCCAAGAAAACCAAATGGGGCCATGAAGAGTCATACAGGATTGAAAATGACTAAATGAAAATAACAAAATACTCATTGGGTTGGATTAGATTGGAACCTTGACTCCACTTCACCCTACCTGTGAGATTTCCATTCCCTTTGGGCCTCAGATTCCTCATTTTCAAAATGAAGGTTCCAGACCATATGACCTCTTGACATTTCTTTGAGCTTTAACTCTGTGAATACCACGTATAACATGAGGGGTTTATCTCAATGGTCTGGTGCATTGGAAAAACTCAGCAAATGCATGGTGATTAATGAATAACTTCTAAGGACTCTTCTAGCTCCTAATCTGCGAGTATTCTATCCTGTGATTCTTTGACTCCTTTCACAGGAGTCTCCTTTCCTTGTTGGCCCCATCAAAATCATCCTGGATGATTTGGTTCAAAATTCCTCCAAAGGAGGATTTATTAATCCAATGACAATGTATACATTTCAATGAGATCAATTTCTGCCATTCGTAGAGGAACGTAAAACATCAATATTAAATAGCAAATTACTTTCAATGAAAGCTTTATGGGCTTTGCTTAGGAGGAATTGAATACAACTTCACTAATTATTTCTTTGCTAGCCTCATCTCAGATTTTTAATTAACTATTTGAAATTCCTCATTTTGATGGCATGTTCTTTTTTTCTCTCTTTGACCAAATTGTTAGGTTGTATATTAAAGTCTGAATGCCCATTAAACATCAAAGAGATGAAGCTTTAGCCTTTTAAAGGAATGAGCTAAACCCCAAGCTCTGGGTCCAAGGAAAGTCTTTTACAAAAGTATAGGAAGGCTGAGATGAAGCCTGGATGGGGAGCACAGAAAACAGAGTCAATATATCGAAAAGAGAATGAATAGAAATGAGTTTGGCCATGTATTGAATTGAAATATGTAAGAGGAAGCAGGTTACAGTGGAACACTTTGCACCTCTAAAATTACTACTTGGGTGACTGCAAATTACTTTATTTCTCCGGGTATTGGTTTCTGTAAATTGTGAAGGTTAGATTAAATGGGTCTTCCAATTCTGAGATCTATTTTCAGCTCTAGCCCCATGTTATAGGATCGGTGTTTGCTTATGTTGTTCTAGAGGAATGTAAGGGAAGATCATAGAAGCAAGGCAAATATTAAAAGAAGTGTTGGGACATAGAAAGAGCATTTGAATGAGTTGGATTTGTTTGATGGAGGAAGCATGCTAAAGAGAGAGGCTTAGACTTGGATTTAGGAGAGACCTGGGTTTAAATCCTGCCTCTGACACTAGTTGAGAGTCACTTATTTTTTTGGGCAAGTCAATTAATATCCTAAGCCTCAGTTTCCTTTTCTGTAATAACAACTGGAATGCTTACTTCACAGAGCAAAAAGGGAAAATAGAGACAGGATGATAGCTTAAGGAGTAATAGGTTCAAGGGAAGGCTGCCATTTGAACAATGCTTGAAGGAACCAGCAATGTAATGTTTAGCAGTTCTTCTTAAACTGTGGGTTGTGACCCCATATTTGGCAACAGGAAAAGGTTTCTGAAAGTGAGATGACTAAAATTTAATTAAAAATCAAATGCATAATGAATCCAAGGAGTTTCTGGCAGCACTCTCCTGTATTGCATCTTACAACTTCAATTCACAGTGTTGGTTCTGAACACATAGCATGTGCACTTTGCACTGCACATGCCCTCAAGCCACGCAAAGCTAATGAACTCTGCTGACACCAAAAAGAGGTTTCAAGTAGAAAAAGTTTAAGAAGCCCTAGCCTAGAGAACATGAGACAGGGTGATGGCATGATAACTATCTTCAAGAATTTGAAAGATTTTCATGGAATAGAGATTTGTCCTGTTGACACCAGAGGGAAGAATTAGGAACACTAAGTAACCTTAATGTTTTGGAAAGAATTATGAAACAGATGAGAGAAATGCTGTGAATATGGTTTACCTTGGTTTTTATCAAAGCTTTTGATAAAGTGTCTCTTACCAATCTTATGGAGAAGATGGAGAGTTGTGGATTATATAATAATATAATTAAAATCAAAGCTAGCTAGATGGCCAAACTCAAAGTTATTAATGTTTCAATTTTGCTGTTTGTCCTTCATTCTTGAAAAGGACCATGACAACAGAGAGGTGATGTCATGACACACAAGTGAATTGGATTTAAGTGAGGTAGAGCTGTGCGAAGTCACCAGCGTCACTTTCTCCTCCAGAGCCATCTGGGTCTAGTAGCAAGATATAGATCAGGACAACTGGAGATGGCCCAGGACACAGTGGGAGACTTTGCCCTTTTCAAGCTAACATCTTTACCAGGTCTCAGTTTGATTGAAGCGATGCCCATTCAATGATTAAGGCTTAATAAGAGGTTGTTTCAGTGTAAATGTGGGAGAGGCTCTCCAGGTTTGCAAGGGGGTCTATGGTTAGTGCTGTGCTGTTTAACATTTTTCTTGGTGATGAATATAGATGGTACAGTCTTCAAATTTGCAGAGGACACAGAGCTAGGAGAAATGGCTAACATCAATGGATGACAGAGGCAAAACCCCAAAGGATATTAATGGGCTATAGCACTAGGGTGAATTAAATGGGGATAAATGCCAAGTCTTATATTTGGGTACAAAAAATCAAGTACCCAAATATAAGCTGGAGGAAGCATGGATAGATAGCAGTTGTTCTGAAATTTATTTGAATGTTTCTGTGAACTAATGAGCTTAATATAAGTGACCATTGTGAGAAGGCAGTCAAAAAAAAGTAAAGGCAATTTTAAGTACATTAAGAAGGGACATACGCCTTAGGAACTCCATTGTAATTTACCTTCATCAGAGCTTATCTGGCTTACTGGGTTCAGTTTTGAGAACCACCGATAAGAAGGACATTGATAAATTGCAGACTGTCCAGAAGAGGTCAATGAGAATGATAAGGACGTAGAGTTCATGTCATCTGAGCATCAAGTGAAGGAACAGGAACATGTTTTTCCTGGTGGCCAGGTCATGACAGTCATGTTCAAGTATATGAAGGACTGTCACATAGAGGAGAGATCAGATTTATTCTACTTAGGTACCAGAAGACAGGAGTAATGGGTAGAAGTTGCCAAGAAAAACCATAAGACTTTAAGTCTTAAATAAAGACTTTTAGGGGAAAAAATTATTCTAGCAACTGATATTGGACCAAAGTGGTTTGGGGTGCCTAAAGAGGTGGTTAGTTCCTTCTCCTTGGGAGTCTTCAAGCAGAGGTGGGAGGATCACTTACTGGGTATATTATAGTGGGGATTTCTTCTGTACATCACTTGGATTAAATTGCCATTGAGGTCTACGCTAATTCACAAATTGTATGATTGTTTGCACAATGGGTAGAAATTTAAAAAAAAAGACAAATTGAAGCTTGATGTCAGGTCAAAATGTCCTAAGAAAACTCTCTAAAAATGGAATGAGGCTGAAAAAGGTACTGTATCCCCTCTATTTAGTACATAGTAGATTATTTATAAATGCTCATTGAATAAAGTAATAGCTAGTTCTGTTTATCCCCAGAATAAAGAAAGGCTGGAAATCACAGAGGCAAACTTCAAGTCAATGAAAAGAAAATGTAAAATTTAAACCTTTCTCCAGGAATAGATTTGCCTTGCAAAGTAGTTAAGTTTCCCATCATTCATCAGAAAAGTCACTTAGGAATGGAGGGAATTCCTGTTTAGATGTGGGGCAGACCAGCTGATCTCTAAGGTTCCTTCTAATGTTGAACTTCTGTGATTTTACATCTGTCAGTGACAGCCCCGGTGGAGAAAGATAGTAGATTAAAGGTTGAAAATGAGAGGAAGGGAAGGAGGGAGTAATGAAGGAAGAGAGACAGAAACAGACATACACACAGAGAGAGACAGAGACAGAGACATAGAGAGACATACACAGAGATGGAGAGACAGAGAGAGATAGAGACAGAGATACACAGAGAGAAAGAGAGACGGAGAAGCAGAGAGAGACAGAGACAGACACACACATAGAGAGAGACAGACAGAGACAGAGACATAGAGAGACATACACAGAGATGGAGAGACAGAGAGAGAGATAGAGACAGAGACACACAGAGAGAAAGAGAGAAGGAAGGAGGGGGAGGAAGAAAGGTTAATTGATAGATCAAGGTCAAAGAGGAAACAGCAGGGTATGTGATATAGATCAGTCACTATCAATCCATGTCATCTGTAGCATGAAACACAGATTATTTGCCAAATAAGTTAACAAGAAATATGCCAATGATGTTACTTTACTGGACTGTTCCAGTTCTTAATAGACACCTTCTTTTCCAGATCCCCTCAATTATTAGTATTCTCTCTCCTCTTCAGATTACCATGAATATTCTTCACATATGACATTTCATCTCCCATCTTCCTGGGTTTGCACTGGCCATCCCTAGAAAGTTCTCTGTCCTCATCTCTAACTACCTTCAGGACTAATCAAATCCCACCTCAGGCAAAAGAGCTTTCCCAGTGCCTGCCCCACAGTCCTACTTGGCCCTTCTAGTCTCAGTCCTCTGAGATTACCTTTTAATTCACACCATAAATAATTTGGATTAACATATTTATTTACATGGTCTCCCCTCAATTAGAATGTGCCCTCTTTGTGAGTGGGGGAGGGGAGGGTTTCATGTTCTTGTCTTTCATTTTTTTCTCAATATTTATTATATCTGCAAGATAATAAATCTATACTAAATGTTTAATGACTGGTTGACTATTTTCATATTGCATCTATGCAATAAAATGTAAGCTTAAGAGCTGGGACTCTTGATTCTCATTTTCTTTTATTTGTACTACCTAGCACAATCCATGACATAGAGATGTTTAATAAATGGACTGGAAGGTACATTATACCAATTCTATCTGTTTCATTAATATGGCCTAAAACTTGGAACACACCAGTCTTCTAAGAATTAAAAAATGACCATTGCACAGAGACCAATGGAGAGGAGGAACATGTGGGTGGGAGGAGACATTGATGCAGAACCGATAATGAACTTCAAGAAAGAACCAAAGTCAGAGAAGATAGCATTAGGAAATATGATTGACTGGTCACAAGTATTCCATTTCCCTCCTAGCAATGATAGGATAAACTGAGGAAGAATTCCAGTATAGTGGGGAAGTCCCCTATGGTGAACTTGTGAGAGAACATGGTCAAGAGTGGCACAGACTGGCTGAACATGATGGGGTGGCAATCACTGGAAGGAATGGATAAGATTACAATTCCATTTGAATATTTAAATGAAAACTGCACAAGGTGTAACGTTGATTTTTCAAATGGGGCCTCGTTAGGTCCTTCTTAGTTTAAATGGAATTTTTAAAAGACTTTTAAGAACGTGCCTTATCTATTTAAGAATAGTGATATTCACCAGTCATTTTGTCAGGTGTAAGAGGCTACAAGCCGGGGGATGCTGGATGGGAAATGTATTTCCTGC
Organism: Potorous gilbertii; assembly: GCA_028658325.1. Classification (NCBI taxonomy): domain Eukaryota; kingdom Metazoa; phylum Chordata; class Mammalia; order Diprotodontia; family Potoroidae; genus Potorous; species Potorous gilbertii. Next base: position 215,413,188 of record CM053773.1, read on the forward strand.
TATCAAATTTTTTATTTTGCCATCTCTTTCTCTCCCGCCCCTTTTGGTACCGATCTTGAGTTTTCTGAATTTCAATACTCAAAGCATGAATGGACATGTCTCATGTCTGCAGCTGGCAGGTGTCAGAATAGATTTAGAAAGCATGATATTTCTAAGAGAAGTCTAGACAAACTGTCCAATGCCTCCTCCTCCCTAGGTTTTTGAAATTCTCAACACGAGATGCTCCGTCGACATGGGAAAAATGTCACTATAAGAGGTCGTTTTCCAGAGGTGGCCTTTAAATGAGAAAAACAAACTTCCTAACTTTTTCTTTTGACATAGAATTTTTCTGTTTGTGGGAAAATTGTGGTTTCTTATTCCATTCTCCCAAAGACAAGATATTATGCATGTAAATTAACCTGATAAAAACTCATAAGAATATGGGGAAAATGTCAGATGGGCTTAATTTAGAAAAAAAAAATCACTGTATTAGTAGAAAAAGAAGAGTTCCACTAAAAACAAGAATATCAAGAGAGAATACTGAACAACAAGCTGAAAAATAAGGGGTTTGGATTAGAAATCACTCAGGTTCTGCTAGCTTGGTACCTATGATCACCCCCCTCATTAGCATTAAGTAGATGTGTCTACCATTCATCTTACAGATGTGAGTGAAGAGTTAAATATTAATTTATAAATTTACTGGAAAAGGAATTGTTATTTTGTAACTCTTGTTCACCTGGGCACTTGAGAACAAATGGGAACACAGGAGGATTTTCCATTGATATTCCTGGATTAAGCCTCCTTTCTGGAGCCTCAGAAATTCCACAATGCAAGGAACCTCAGAGTTGATATAATCCAAATTATACCTGAATTGAAATCTCTCCTAGAATATCCCTCACAAGTGGTCATCCAGACTCTGCTTATAGATTTTCAATGAGGTAGAAACCATTTCCTTCAAAACTAGCATATTCTATCTTGGGATAGTTATAATTTTTAGAATATTTACCTCCTTTATGTCAAGTATCTGCAACTTCCATCCAATGAACCCAGTTTTGCTTCCTAGGGCCAAGTAAGCCCAAGGAAGAACTAGTTAAATCCCTCTTCCATGTCTTAGCTCTTCAAATACTTGAAGACAATTATCATGCCCCATTTCCCCACCCAAGTCTTCTGCCTTTATATATAGCATCCCCAAAACCTCCAAATCATTCAGTCTCTTCAAAGGTCATACATTTGACTAGAAAGATAGAAAAGGTACAAAAATGAGTCTATTATAACCTGAGGTGGGCAAAGGCATTAATAACTAGGGGGAGAAGGAAAATTTTTTATGATAAACAAATATCTAGATACTTCTTGAACAATTCCAGAAATGGGGAAAACATTAACACAAAAGGCAGTCCATCCCATCTCTTAGATCACCCAGATTATTAGACATTTTCTCCTATAACTTCCATCATTTGGCCCTAGTTCTATGTGTTGGGTCTAAGCAGAACAAATCTACCTCTTTTATTATATTTTCCCTCTTATCTCAGAAGGAAGAAAGGATGACTTTGATATAGAACGGGAGAGAGGACTACAAGGTCATGGATTTAGAAATGGAATGGAATTTAAGGCCTTCTATTTACATATTCTCATTATATAGTTGGGGAAACTGAGGCCTATGGAGGTGAAAATGCCTTGCCCAGATATCAAATTTGAACCCAGGTCCACTGATTCCAAATCTAATATTTTTCCACATACCATACTAGCTTCCTTAGAGCACTTAAAATAAAAACAAAACAATGCACAGAAAAGTGAACTTCAGGGTTCTACTTCCCAGCTCAGCCTTATAGAGCTTTCAGGGAATTACTGAGAAATCAGAACTCATGGTAGTCTTGACCTTTCATTCAGATCAGCTCTGGTTCCGCAGTCCATCTCTTAGTCAAATCTGCTTTTTTTGCATCTCTCCCATTTTGTATGCAGATCTGGTCATCCCAGATTTTTTTGTTCTGTCATTTTATTTTGTGCTGTTTTTTCCTTCCCAAATGATTTATCACTAGAGATTGTGTTTGAAAGGTAAGCATTGTCAAGAACTAGTTCATTATCAACCTAAGACCAGTCAGAGACTATATGAACCATCAACTCTCGACTCTGACCTGGTTGCTATAGAAACCCCGAGAATGGAGGGCATTGCTGAGACTCAACCTTTGGAGACTTCAGAATCAAAGACAGGTTTTGGAAAATTACAGTGCAAAACTTGACTTGGGAGTCCACAAATAATAACAAATTTGCAGAAGGGGCATAATTGGAAAATTGAAAACAAGTCCATCTTTTGAACCCTAGAAAACAACACTGAATTCTCTTGCTCCATAGGTTCACACTCATTTTGATTCTATTAATTTATTATTATTATTTAATTAATTTATTTATTCTATTAATGCTTCATCAGACTTACAACATAACATACCTAAATGAAAAGTCTTGCCTTTGACCTCTCAGAATTTGGACCTTAAAGATTATTCTTTGACCTTTCTGTGACTGTTTTTTTTTTTTAACCTAGGTGTTCATTCCAATGATGGAGACTAAAACTCACTCATGCCTCTTCACCCTGTATTCCTTTTGACTATCTCAATGTGGTGTGGTTCTGGAAAGAAAGCTGGGTTGGGATTTGGATCTCATTTCAAATACATACAAGTTGTAAGACCCTGAGGAAAGAACTGAATGTCTTTCTGTCTCCATTTTCTCCTATGTAAAATAAGAGAGTTGGACTTGGTGATCTCTAAGTTCCCTGATAGCTCTAGATCTGTGATTCTGTTCTAAATCTAAATTGTTGTGGCATTTCAGTTATGTCTGACTCTTTGTAGGGTTTTCTTGGCCATGGTATGGAAATTGTTTGACATTTTCTTCTCCAGGTAATTTTACATGTCTCCTTCATGATTCCATTTGAGATTTTCTTGGCAAAGATACTGGAATGATTTGCCATTTCCTTCTCCTGTTCATTTTATAGGTGAGCAGCCTGAGGCAAAACAGGGTTAAGTGACTTGCCCAGGGTCACACAGCTAGTATTGGAGGTCCATGTGAATATCAAGTCTTCTCTCCAGGAATGGCACTCCATCCACTGTGCCACCTATTTGTAGCACTTTCTGAGGTGTAAATACTTGCACTGAAAATTTAAGAATTGGCTCTTGAGAACTGCCATGAACTTTCTCAGAATGTTCTTGTCTTCAACAAAAGACAGGGGGCAAATTAGAAAGACCCCGGATATGGAGTCAGAGGGATTAGGTTTGAATCTAAGATTTGTTATTTACAAGTAATGAGTTATCTAAAAATTGACAACCTCTCTGATTATCAGTTTTCTCAACCCTAGGATAAGGGAGTTAAACTAGATCTCTAAATTCTTTTCCATACCCATGGTCTTCCCCTCTGATTGGTTCTTTCCGGAAGGATACCTTGGTTGATAATATCTTCATTCTTCCTTATGATTTACTACTGCAAAGCATTTTTTAAAAAACCTGGGAAAACTTGTATGAACTGATGCAGAATGAAGTGAGCCAAATCAGGAGAAAAATTTATCCAGTCCCTGGGTCAGATACTTCCATCCTTCTCCCTCTTTCTTTCAGTTTCCTTTCATGCCTTGAGGGAAGGGATTATCTTCCTTTCTGTGCATATTTGCACTCCCAAGTCCTTATCATAGTATCTGACATGTAGTAAGTGCTCAATAAATGCATATTGATCTGATTCCTATTATTTATTGTGACCTTGGTCAGTTTATATTTAAAAATCCTGGCTCTCAGGACTAGCTATACAAAATTAAGATGGTGGTGATGTGTGAACTAAACAGCCTTTAAGGTTTCTTCTAGTTCTGAGGAAATGATTCTATGTTTTTCCCTTGTTTCTGCCCAGAGTATCCAACATGGCAAAGGAGGTAAATCTTCTCTAGGTCTCTTCTTTGGGTACTGATGTAGGCTGTCCATTAGTTATCACTCAATATGTCTGCTTGCCGGACCTCCCCCCTTTTCTAGTCAAACCAAACTCTAGATAATATATGCATTAAATTTCTTGTAGTTTTATTCATGTTTTCTTATCAAGTGAACACACTTGACATACATCGCAGGTAAGTTCCATGTTTTTTTTTTCATCTCGCTGCACAAACAGGCTGTCAGAAACTTTCTAATAACAAAGTGTGTGGAGGCTTTACTAAAAAGCTTGGGCTTTCACCTCAACTTGGCCCAACATCAAAATATTAGCACCACTCAGGAAGTCATCAGTGCTAATTATAATCCTCAACAAAATCTCACACACAGGGCTTTTTCCTCCCTTTTGTTTTTTGAGTTAGTTAGGTGTTTGAATGAATATCTTGCCATCACTTCTAGGGGTTTCATATTCTGATCCCTGGGAATTCACTTTAGATCTAGGACTGTTTGTCATGGCAGTTGCTTTCAAACTCTCTCAGAAGGGAGAATCGCTGTTGTTATCTAAAGTAGTTGAACAAAAATTAGAGAAAAAGAAGAAAAATTGATAAAAATGTGGAAGCTTCCTCAGAGTAGCTTTCTCCCAAAGCAGTAGTTTTTAAATAGCTGTTAGTGCAATGTACATAAAGAAGGGAACAAGCCATGATTTACTGGGTTTGAGTTATTCCGTTGGTGAAAAACACCAGAGATCAGCTGCTTTTCAACAAGCGTGTGTGAATGTGTGTGTGTGTGTGTGTATGTGCGTGTCTGTGTGTGTATTGTGTGTATGTACATGTGTGTGTATTGTGTGTGTGTGCATGTGTGTGTGTGTAAACATGCATGTTATGGTGGGATAGGGATTATTTATTTATTCAACAGGTCTAGCTAGGCTGTCATTTCCCTTCTTTTCTTGGTACACAAGGGTGAAAGCCTCCTAGGAAGCACATCGTTCTTCGGTACAGTTTTACCACAGGCTCCACAAGATTAGAGCATAGGTCTCCTATGGGTTTTAGCAAATGGTTAGTTAAAAAAAAAATTTAAGAGAGGACCTTGCTATTAAGATAATTTTCATAAGGGCCTGGCTCCAAATTCAAGAGGCACTAATTCTTCCAATTAGCCTAATATGTAGCAAGGCTAGCTCCTCTTAACTGTATTTAATATTGACCAAGGACCTCCGTATTCTAGTTCCAGGCTTGAACTGATTGCATGACATGGGAGACACTGGCACAGGACATGGCGTACTCACATCAAAGAAGGTGTTATACTCTGTGAGAAAAGTAGAATTAAAGTAGCTCAGAAGAAACCTGAAATGTACAAAGTTAGAGAATCCACCCCAAATGTTTACATGGATTATTTATACTCAATGTGTGGTAGAGCATTCTAGGCTCTTATTGGTCTGATCATCCACTTGGACACACACACTGTAACTTGACTCTAACATAGTGATATCATTTCGGTCCTATTTTAGAATGAAAGACAATGATCATTTTCAAAAAAATTAAATTACATACACACAAATATATACTATATTTACATATATTACTATCTCTTGTTTTCACATCACCTTCAGTTTTGAATGCATACCTGCTCTTTCCTTTGTTCAATGAACCATCTCTTGTGGTAAAGAATTTAAAAAAGAAAAGAAATAAAATCAGCAAAACCAACCAAAAATAATTCAGTAAAATCAACCAACACATCATCTGTATCAGACATTATATGCGGCATTCCATAGCTACAAGCCTTCCTCCCTATGTCAAGGAAAGGAAAATGTGCATTCTCTGAAATCTTTTCTGAAGCCAGGCACAGGCATGCCAATTACAAAACATCCAGATTTGTATTTCTTGCTGTACTTTCCATTTCCATTGCTAGTCATAGTAGGTTTCATTTTCCTGGTTCCACTCTGCATCAGTCCAAGTCTTTCAATGCTCCTTCAAATGCTTCATTATTCATAGCTTCTTACAGTGCAATAATATCCTATTGTATTCATGTACCATAATTTGCATGTTCCTCAGATGATAGGAATCTACTTTACTTCTATTTCTTTGTTACTCCAGAAAGTTGGTTGTTGGTTCTCAAGCACAATAGTCCATGTAAACATTTGGGGTGGATTCTCTAAACTTGTGCATCTCACATTTCTTTTGAGGTACTTAATTTCTGCCTTGCTCATAGAGCACAGCTCCTTCTCTGATTTGGGCACACCATGCTGAGCAGTCCTGTGTCAATGTCTCCCATGTCACAAAATCAATTCCGTACTTCTTAAGAGAGACCTTAAGAATGTTCTTGAATCATTTTTTCTGACCACCATGTGAGTGCTTGCCTTATGTGAATTCTCCATAAGATAGTCTTTTTGGCAAGTGTACGTTTTGCATTTGAACAATGTGGCCAGCCCACCAGAGTTGCACTCTGTGCAATAGAGTTTGAATGCTTGACAGTTTAGTTTGAGAAAGGACTTCAGTGTCTAGGGCCTTATCTTACCAGGTGATCTTCAGAATCTTCATAGGAGTATTTTGAAGTCTGTATCTATAGTCTGTATCTAACTGTCATCAGTCAGGACATAAAAATAGTGAACTTCTGATGTGTAATTCTAGCCATCAGGTCATGTCTGGTTAAGAATATGGCAAGTACTAA
>CM053773.1:215420220-215451856 GCA_028658325.1 Potorous gilbertii
TACTAAATAACAAATCTGGATTAGCTGAGATAATGTCTAATAATAGTCATATAATTTCTGGACCCAAGGGCTTGAGTTTTGGCTCATTTCGAGGGTCTCCCTGAAAGAGTAGAGCAGAAAGAGAATTAATGTAAAATGTGAATCAGGAATGAGACAGAAACTCATTTCCTTTCCACAAAAGAAATGCTGAGAGACACAAAAGACCCACAGTATGCACTGACAAACTTTAAGCAATCAGTGCTATAACTCTTCTTATAATCTACTGGGATGTTGAGTCATAAATGCCATGAAATGAAGCAATTTGTGGGACTACTGAATAGGCATCCCACATGTCACCTTGGCTTGGCACTGTTCTTTTCCCAGCAGCTGTCTTCTGGCCAGCCTCGCCAGGGATTAAGTTCATCTTCCTGGTGGTGGTCACTTTCTCCAAGAAAGGTTAGAATAGTTGTCAGGATCTCCTCTCTATGCCACCATTCAGCAATGATTTAAGGACTCATCCTAAGTCATCTTCAGTCACCCTGATGAATATCTAGTCATTGAATCCATATGACTCTATAGTAGAAGTGAGGCTGATGACCTTGTACAGCCCTCCCTCACTCAAAACAAAGTCAGGTGCAAGTCATGTCATCATTTCTCTGATGGCATGATCCTCTTTGAAAATGAAGGACAAACACAACCACAACCAAGGACCCAGAATCACCAAAACTCTTGAACTTGCAATGGGACCTCCAAAGCTGGACATGTCTGTCTCAGGATTGATGCTCATTCACCTAAGATTAGGAAACAGAAAAAAGACATCCCACTATCAAGAATCAGAATGACTTAGGCATGACAGGGGCTTTAGCCACCATGAATTCATGGCCACATGGTTGTCCAGAGCAGCAGAGAAGTTCAGTTGCCTTTCTCTCACCCATCAAAAGAAGCAACTTAACCCACAGTCGAGAAGAACCCCAGAGAAAAGATACTCACCCTCTTAAAGGCTACTGTATCATCAATCCTTGCTGCTCAGTGGCCAATAAGAGGGTTATTTTGTCATCTCCAAGGCAGAAGAGCACTTAGTTGTACTTGGCTGACAGGAAGCAGTCAAGTGAGAAACTTTCCATTCTAAAAGCTCCCAGGTTCTGAGCCAGCACACTTGGCCAGAATTAGTTACAACATGACCTTTTCAAACCCCTGTTAAAAATGCAAGGTGGTTTGTAGTCTTTAAAGGAGTATCAAAATGCTATCCTCATCATCACCATCATCAAAAAACCATCACGTAAACTAAATAATGATGGAGTTTTTAAGTCACATCAAGCTAATTACTTCATTCCTCTTCACCATTTTTATCCAATAGTGGAATTTTCTTATTCCTTACCTAGGTAAATGGTCATGCACTCTTATTCATGGAAAGGTATGATTTGAATTTCTTCCCTCTCACATGCAAGCACCATGGCTTTAAACAAGTCACTTTTCCTCAATGTGCCTCAGTTTCTTCATTTATAAAATGGGGAAGAATAACTCCTGCCCTGCCTATATCTTGTAGAACATATGGGCATATGCGTTTTGTAAACTCTCCAGGACAAACCATGACAGGAAGCAGGGCATTGTGACTAAAGATTTGGGGTCTCAATGCCCAGAAACACAGGCTCAAATCCTGCCTGTGATACACACTGGCTGGGTAACCTTGGGCAAATCACTTAGCATGTTGTTGCTCTAGGCAACTCTATGAGAATCTACGGTGAGAACCTACATTAGCAGAGGGTGTTTTTGCTTTGTTTTGCTTTGTTTTACCCAGCCATTCACTATGGCAGTGAAATAGAGACCCCCACTCTCTATCCTATCCTTAAGGCACCAAACATAAAGTAAGAGAGTATCTGGTCTGAGTCCACACACATAGAACTTTGAGGAGGAAGGATGTGAAGAAATGAATTTACTGAAGCAGTCAGTTTTCCTGGACACTGGTTATTATCTAGAAGCTTATCCAGATTCCAGTTTGGCTGACTGGCTGGTTAGTCTGAAGTAAGTCTGTTTGGGTAGACACAGACTGAACTGGAAAGAAAAGAAAGAAGCAAATTCAACTGAACATTTATTAAACATTTACTCTATTCCAGAGACAGCTAGGCGGCATAGTTGATAGTGCTCCAGGCTTGGAGTCAGGAAGACCCAAGTTCAAATTCAACCTCAGACATTTACTAGCTGTGTGACCATAGACAAATCACTTAATAATGTTTGCCTCTGTTTCCTCATTTGTTAAATGAGCTAGAGAAGAAAATTGCAAACCATTCCCATATCTTTACCAAGAAAAATGCAAAAAGGGTCATGGAGAGTCAGACCCAACTGAAAAAATGACTAAACAGCAAAAAAATGTTCCCAGGCACTATTCTAGTTACTAAGGGTTCAAAGACAAGATGAGACAATCTCTGCCCTCAAGAAACTTACATTCTCTTAGAGATTTTCAGATATGGAAGACACAAATACATAAGAAAACCCAAAATACATATGAGAAAATCTCAAGAGGACTTGAGGAAAGGTCTCATCTTGTGTGTTGGTTGTGGCACCTAAGTCATGCTTCAAAATGTGTATGTAGCATAGAGAAATCTAGCCATGCAGTGACTTGGAGTCAATCCTCCTGCACTTGTTTCATTAAATTTTTCAATCAGGCTTAAGGACTTTTTCTTTTGGCAGGTATTTTAAGACTACAAAAATCTCAAACTGATAAATGGGTCTATGTCTGAAATATTATTATTTCTTTTTTTAATTATTGATTTTTTTTTCCCTCCATGTATTAAGCGACAAAATATTGCCTCCTGTTTCTTTTTTTTTACTGGTGCTGCCTCAGCTCAAGAGAGCAGTCTTCCGTGGAATTGCTTCTGAACCTAGTTATTTCCACTTTGTTTTTCTTCAAGCTCTCCCAGAGGTTGAGTAGCAATTTTGCTCTTGGAAATGGCCACGAGCAAAAGGAGGTGACATAGCCTGATACTTCGAGGTCTGAGGCCAGAGGGAGTGAGGAAAGACTCTAGAGCATCAGAAACATAGTATTCTTTCTGTTGAAAGCCAGAGGGACAAAAGGGAAAGCACAGTGGCCCTCTTTGTCACTTGGCCTTCCTTTGTCAGGGTACTTATTACTGTGTGGATGACCTAAAAGAAAACAGAATGACACTAAAGCAGTGTGGTAGTTAAGAAAAGTATGATGGATGTAGATTCAGGGAACCTGGGTTCAAATCTCTTCTTTGCCATTTTCTACCTTGTCACTTCAAGTAATTAACCTCGCTTTTTTGTTGTGTTTTGTTTGTTTGTTTAGAGCGGGGCAGGCAAGGTAACAGGAGTTAACTGACTTGCCCAAGGTCACACAGCTAGTAAGTGTCAAGTGTCTGAGGCTGGATTTGAACTCAGATCCTCCTGACTCCAGGCTGGTGCTCTATTCACTGAACCACCTAGCTGCCTTCTAACCTTGTTTTTTTGCCTCAGTTTCCTTAACTGTAAAATGGGGACAATAACAGTACCTACCTTGTAGGTTTGTTATAAGGATAAAATGAAATAATAATTTTAGTGTTTAACATGGTTTCTAGCACATAGTAGGTGCTATATAAATGTTGGCTATTGATGATGATGATGAAGAAGGTCATGATGATAGTCATGGTGATGGTGGTCCTTGACTTTAAATACCAAACAGAAGTTTGGTTGGTTTGAGCTTTTTTTATCTAAAGGTGATAAAGAGCCATTGAGGCTCCTTGAACAGAGGAGCAACTAACTCTTCATATAGGAAAGAGTAAATGGATGAAAATGCCTATGGTCAGTTCTGAATGTGAATTATGGAACACCACCACTTTCGGGAAATTGAAAATTAGTATCTCATAGAACAGTTCGGTAGCACAGTAGATAGAGCAGTAGTCCTGGAGTTAGGAAAACCTGAGTTCAAATCTGACTTTGAATACTTACTAGCTGGATGATCCTGAGCAAGTCACTTAGCCCCATTTGCCTCAGTTTCCTCATCTGTAAAATGATGGAGAAGGACATGGCAAATCCCTCCAGTATTTTTTCCAAGAAAATCCCAAATAGGGTCATGATGAGTCAGATAGGATTAAAATAGAGGAACAAGAAAATCTCATAGATCAAAGTGTCAAATTTCTGACCCTGGTTCCCAAACCAGATTAAAATGCAATTAGAAAGTGATTAATATAATAAATAAAAAACACAGTAGAATGCACATAATGTTAATCTGTGGTTTCTAACGCAAGACACACTGCTGGAATCCATTTCTATTTGAGGTTGAAACCCTTGACCTAGTGGTGTTCATGGAGAAGTTTGAATAGTCAGTAGAACCTTTAACATTCCAAACAAGGAGTTTTAAAGAAGAAGTAGATTATAGGTTCTCCTAAAGAAATGTATGATCAGAAAAACATGAGTTGACCCTATATAAGAGTTAACATAAGTCTGGATGGACTACATGGTCTACCAGTATCCTCATGATATGAAAAGAAAGCAAGGTCAGCTTTCTGAAATGAACAAGACATGACATGAACAAGACATGAACAAGAGTCTGACATGATGGGCAGCATTGAATGGGTCGGCAACCTGCATGTTGTGGTGAAAGCCTGTATTCATGAGATCAGATTCATTTGCATATATACTGCTTACTATGGATACAAGGAAAAATAATGCCCTTCCCTTGAGAAACTTAAAGGTGTGATATGTCTCTCTAGGTCTTTCCTTGTCCCCATTACACTCTACTATCTTTCTTTCTGCTAGTATTTCTATTTCTGCTGATATTATCACAGAGGTTGGCACATAAGAAATGCTTTCTGAATGCTCATTGAATTGTTAACTCTTCCTTGTATTATTTGCTCTTGTTCAGTCATTTCATTCATGTCTGACTCTTCATGATCCCATTTTAGGGTTTTCTTGACAGAGATACTGAAGTGATTTGCATTTCCTTCTCCAGCTCATTTTACAGATGAGAAAACTGAGGCAAGCAAAGTTAAGTAACTTGACTAGGGACACACAGCTATTAAGTGTCCGAGGCCATATTTGAACTCAGTTCTTCCTTGCTTCAAACCCAGTTCTCTATCCACTGAGCCACCTCACTGCCCTGCCTCCTTTTATTATAGCATGTCTTATATCATGCCACAACCTCAAGTAGAACATAAGCTTCTTTCAGGGAAGAGGTATATAATTTTTGTCCTTGCATCCAAGAATATATTAGGTCCATTAAGAATATATTTTTGGAATTAATTTGAATTGCTATCACTGGATGGCAGATATGGATGGATATCAACACAATGATGTGTCTCTGCTTGTGTCATATGAAATGATCACTTAGAGACAACAGAGAAGTGGATCCAAAATAATTCTGTGTAGACTAAGTCTGTAAGAGCTAAGAGTAAGATAGATAAATAGATAGATAGATAGATGATGGATAGATAGATAAAGTGATAGAGGGATAGATAGATGAAGTTAGTTTGGCAAGGAAATCCTGAAGGAGATATCCCAGTAGAATATAAACTTCTTGAGAGCAGGTATTGATTTTTATTTTCGTTTTATATCCTCAACACCCAGTACACTGAGGGATGGGTGGTGATGTGTCAATAATTATCTTTAAAAAATTAGTATGCATTACTCACTTTTAAATTTGATCTACATTATTGACATTTTTCCATCACTTTCTTAAGTCCACAAATCAATGAAACCATAAACCAAGTCAAGATTTATAGGATTTGCTGCTTTCTAAGGTGTAAATGCTAACACTGTAAATTTAACAATCAGCTCCCCCTAAGTCAGTTCCCAACACACCACTGGGAAGGGAGTCATAAAGAGAAACTGGTTTTAGCCTGTGATTTTTTTCAGTATCAGCAATTCATGACACTTCATCATTTATGACTTACAGGTTGAGAGAGTATCCTGGGGCAGTAAGAGATAAGTTGATTTACCAATAATCACACAGCTGGAATGGGTCAGAGGTAGGATTTGAACCCAGGTTTTTATGGTTCCACAGTTGGCCCCTATTAACTATGCCACATTGTTTCTTGCTTTGTACGTCGTAGGTACTTATAAACTTTTATTGAACCATGTTGTAATGTTCTTTCCCCACCCATTAATGGGCCTCAGATTAGGGGAGGCTTGTTTTGTAGGAAGGCCTGCTCCTCTTGTAATTGCTAATGAGGCACTGTGTCATGAGGGTCATGAAGCCCTGAAAAGTGATGACTCTGAAAAGTGTATATACACTCTGAGGTAAAGTTTTTCTTTGGGGGCTTACTCTTTAGAAGAAGGTTTATGCGCCAGATGAGACTCTGGGCAACCTCTGAGGAGCCCTCTGGCTTTGAAAACCCCAATGTCGGTGCTTCTCTCTCTGGTAACTATGTATGTGTGGTCAGACAGTTGGATCTGTCTGTTGATCTCTGATGTATGTGTTGCTTATGGTCAGACAGTTAGAAACCCTGTCTGTTGGTCCTTAATTCTCTGCTTGTATCTTCTCTGTTGGTGAATGTAATTAAAGAAGATTGACGACCCCCCTTTAAAGTGGCTCTCCTTTTAAGGAAGCAGATCTAGGAACATGTGCCAGCAGGTCATACTGGATGTATGTCAAGGTGCTTGCTGCTACAAACATATACCCTCCCCCTCAAACAACTGGTATTGATTTTGTATAAAATGTGTGTTTATGATGTGTGTATCTTTGTACATGTTATATTGCCGATAGAGTGTAATAAGCTCCTTGAGGGTATTTACTGTTGCATTACTGTCTTTTAATTCCTGAGACATAACATAGTATCTCACATTTAGTAGACTATTCACACATGTATGTTGAATTTTATTAACTGCAGACCTTATATCTCCTTCTGCCCCCTCCCCCATTTCTTCCTCCCATTCTCCTGGGAAATGGATCCCAAATAAGCATTTATGAAGCACCTACTATGTGTCAGGCAGTATGCCAGGTGATGAAGATACAAAAGCAAAAATAGAACCATCTATTCTATATTTTCATGAAGTCTCATTCCTTTTTCTTCCCCTTCCCTTTGTGTCAGGTGTCTGACAGATGTGATTACGTCTTTGTCAATGGAAAGGAAATGAAAGGCAAAGTGAATGTGGTGGTGAAGTTCACCTACCAGCACCTGAGCAGCCCCCTGGAGATGACTGTGTGGGTGCCCCGGCTCCCACTCCAGATTGAAGTCTCTGACACAGAACTCAATCAGATCAAGGGCTGGAGAGTCCCCATTGTCTCCAATAAGAGGTAAGTTTTCTCACACCATCCCCCCCATACACACACACGGGTGTACGCACACACACACACACACACACACACACACACGGGTGTACACACACACACAAACACACACACATCTGCTACGGTACAGAGGAGAGAGTGGACTCAGAGTCTCTATGTTCAAATCTTGACCACTTACTTCTCCTTATGGACAGGAAGCATTGGAAAGATTTAAAGTTAAGAAGACCTGGTTTGAATCCTTTATCAGGTACTTAACTAGCTGTGTGGCCATGGGGCAACTGATGAGACAACCTCTCTGAACCTCAGTCCAATCTTCCAAATGGGAATAATGACACCTATAGTGTCTTCTATATCACCAGTTTACCTGGAGGTTTTATTGCAATAGTTTTAAAGAGCTTTGTAAACTTTGAAGCACCATCGGAATGTCAGTTATTGTGATCACTTAGGTCACCTTGGGTCAGTTACTTGACATCTCCTTATTTCAGCTTCTTCATCTATAAAATAAAGAGACTGGACTGGATAGCAACATAGGTCCCTTTCAGCTCTAAATCTATATATTCACACATGGCACTTAATCTCCCATCTCCGTGTCTTTGCACAGGCTTTCCCTTCATGACTGGAATACATTCTCTCCTCACCTCAGCCCCTTAGAATCCCTCATTTTCTTCATACCTCAGTTCAAGTGTTGCCTTCTACAAGAGGCCATTTCTCATCCCTCCCCCAGCTCTTATGGCCCCCAATTACCTGGTATTTATTATGTATATATTATACTTATACATATACATGTATAGGCTCACTGTGGACATGAACCGTTTCATGTTTCATTTTGAACCTCCATCATCTAAAATAGTACACAACACAGAGAAGATGCTTAATCAATCTTTGTTAATTGAATAGTCAGTTTATTATTTGATCCTGTGATCCTAAGAGCTGAGCAATTTCTCCAATACTCATTGAATCAGAAACTCTGAATACAGTCATCTGGTCTTAATACAATTCCATGGAAAAATAGAAAAACCATCATCTATTCACACTAGTTAGGTGACTCGATAAGAGAGGGGTGGAATGTAATGAGGACCACCTTAACCATCAAAAACTATCCACTGTTGCTAACTAATGGTAAAGGATACTTTAGTCTGGTCAACATAAAGAGAATTGTGTAAATCCATTCTCTGCCTTTGAGGAATTTGAAAATAAACACTCTAGGAAAATAGATCCATTCTCTGACTTTGAGAAATTTGAAAATAGACACTCTAGGAAAATAGAAACAAAAGAACTTTAGAGATCATCTAGTTCAACTCTCTTATTTCATAGAGAAGGAAACATCTTCCAAGGTCAAAAGAGGAAATGACTTGCCCAAGATCACACAGATGATAGTATTAGAATCAACCCATATCTTTATATTCTAAATTCAGTGTACTTTTTATTGTACCTAATTCCCTAGTGTGAACTAGTCCAGAAAGGACAGAGACAGACACTGATAACAGAACATTAACTTTATCTTGACAACACAAAGCATAGAGATTTCTAGATGGCACAGTGAACAGAACCCCGTTCCTGGAATCAGAAAGACATGAGTTCAAATCCAACCTCAGACAATTAGTAACTGTGTGACCTGGGGCAAGGTCACTTAAATCTCTGTTTGCCTCAGTCTCCTTGTCTGTAAAATAGGTATAATAAAAGTACCTTCTTCCCACAGTGGCTGAAGAACAAATGAGATAATCAATGTAAAGTAATTAGTATAACCTGGCATGTAGCAAGTGCTATACAAGTGTTTACTTTTTTATCATCTTGGTTTGTATCATTCTCTGACATTTATAGCCTTAGTGGGCTTCCTGGAGCATTGAGGGTTTGTCCAAGATCACAAAGTCAGTATATATTAAAGGTAAGACTTGAATCCAGGTCTTTCAGGCACCGCCCACTAAACAAAACTCAAGTGCTCAGTAGGATGAAGATTTGATTTGTAGTCAAGGAGAAAATGAACCAGTCAATGATTGTTAATCTAGGCACCATGGACCATGTGCCCCCCGTGCCAGGGGTCTATGGACTTGAATGGGGAAAAGTTATATTTTTATTTTCCAAATGAAATTTTAAGATTAAGTTAAAAAAATAGTCTGATGATTTCATAGGTTTCACCAGTTTGCCAAAGAGATCCATGACCCCCAAAAGGTTAAGAACTGCTAGGCTAGAGAGTAGAACATCTACATCTATATGGAATTTTGAGATTTTTGAAGGCCCTTTTGACTGTTATCTCACTTGATTCTCGTAACTACTCCATGAAGTCAGTGCTGTTGTTAACCCATCTTAGAGATGTAGAAATTGAGATTCGAAGAGGTTTTCTAACTTACCTAAGGTCACATAGTACCTACGGACTTGAGAAAAGATTTGAAGTCAAATCTCACTGAATCGAAAGACAGCACTCTAGCAATCTTCTTTTCTTGTTGGTCTCTGAGGTCCCTTCCGTTCTGCAATCTATTAATCAGTCCAGCAGTTAGCATTATTTATTAAGTACCTACTATGTGTCAGGCACTATGCTAGGTCCTGGGGATACAAGTACAAATCAACAATCCCTAAACCCAGTGAGTTTTCATTCTAACCCGTCAATGAGTTAGGAGGATGTCTACCCCAAGTGTGTGAAGACTTCTCCCAATGGAATGGGTAGATGAAAACAGTTTGTTCCAATGCCATGAAGGTGGCTGAAATAGGTGCTATGGAGCACTTAGAGCTTGGTCAGACATTGAAGATGCCAAGGTCATCCACTGTCATCCCTGGTCATCACTGGTCATATTGACTTTTGTCTTACCACTGGACTTCCACAATTCTGGAAGAGAGTGAGGCTGATGACTTTGTGCAGTTCTGCCTCACTTAAGTCTAATTCACACGGGAGTTAAGACATCACCCCATGATATCTCTGAAACAAAGACAAAATGAGCAAATGGGAATATATGCAAAGTAATTAAAAGCTAGGTAGTTTGGGAGGGAGGGTACCAGCAAAAGAAGGCATAAGAAAAGACTTCAAGCAAAAAGTGTTGCTTAAGCTGAGATGAATTCTGTAAGATAGAGATAAGGAGGGAGTCATCAGATGATGATGAAGAACATGTTTTTTTGGGTAAGCACACTTTAGCAAAGGAAGAAGCATGAATTCTCAGTAAGAGAATAAGGTGACAAATCCCTCTTTTCCTTGGGGTAGTCCTACTAGCCTCAGAAAGAATGGGGTTTCTGGCATTGATTGGAAAGTGGAGATGGAGGAAAGGTGTTGCCACCAATGAAAGGGCAAAAAGTGCTGTATCCATACGAAAGTGTGTCAATAAGGGCAAAATTATTGAGGTGGGAAGCAGTCCTATGGTCCAGCCCAGATGTTGTAACAGCTGCATAGTCTGTATAGTTAACACAGTTTGTGGGACTGAGTAGGCACTGTGGTGGAATATGAGCATCTATACTGAGGGCTTGGGGAGGAGGGTATTCTCAAATCTAGTAAAAGAAGCAGAAACTCTAAAGAGGAATCAAGCAGAGGAATTGATCCAGATGCTGCAGTGGACAGAGCTAGCTTCATCATGTTTTAGATGCCCTAGAGGAAATGGAGAAAGAAGATGCAAACACTAACCGGATAGCACATGGGTTTGCTTGGCTTCTTGGGTGGGGACCCCTGGTGCTGAATGAAGTCTACCAACCTCCCAGTTCTAGCATCCTAAGAATCTAGTGCACCAAAACTTCCTCAAGGCATGGGCCCCAACCTATCTATTTGACAGGGATGTGAGGATCGGTATGATGAAGTAGGAATGGTAAGTTAAGCAATTTGGTATGACATTGTGCCTGGGTCTGCTTCTGCTACTGACTAACTGTGTGACCCTGGCAAGTTATTTAATCTTTCTGTACCTCAACTGCCTCTTTTGTAAAAATAAAGAAGTTGGACTCAATGACCTCTAAAGTCCCCAGCAGTTCTAAATCTATGATTCTATAGCTTGACTTGAAGTCAGAAAGACTGAATTTGAATCCTGTTTCATATACTTGTTAGCTGTGTGACCCTGGGTAAGTTACTTATCCTCTGAATCACAGTAAAATGGGTAAAATAATTGCACATCTTTTAGATGTCTCAATTGTGAGAAGCAAATGAGAGTGTGTAGTTAGATATAGATATATAGATAGATATGTGTATGTATATGTGTGTATGTATATGTATGTGTATGTGTGCAGATGTAGATATATATGTGTGTATGTACATATGTGTAATTTGTAGAGTGCTTTGTTAATATCTGCAATTCATTACTTTATTATTTACTCATCTTGAAATAATAATGGCTTCTATGGCACTTTCTAGGTAACAAAGTATGTTATTTTTAAATTTTTAAAATTTTATATTTTTATAAAAAATATATTTTTATATTTTTAAATTTCATATATACATTATATACAATACATATCTACACATGCATATATACATTATATATATAATTACAGTGTATATATAGTATATATACACATTATAGTTAATACATTATACATATACCCATATATACACAGATAGATAGATAGATAGATTGATAGACAGATAGATGGGTAGATAGATAGTATTGACTTATCTTTGTATATATTGTGTCTTCCTTGTAGTATGTAGGCCCCTTGAGGACAAGGGATTGTTTCATTTCTGTCTCTGTATCCCTAGGGTTCAGAATGGGGCCACCTGACTGAATAAATGCTCCTTCATTGATTGGCTAGAATGTGATCATCACACTCACACAGAACTCCTTATCCCATTCTTTGAGATCTTAAGTTGCCTGAGACCACTGATGTCATACACAAAAAGAAGTGGATCCCTGTGAGCCATAGTTTGACCTAGAAACCACAAATTCACATAATGTATGTTGTATTTTTATTTATTTTGTTAATTTCTCAATTACATTTTCATCTGAATCTTGTTGGGTTTGTGGCAGTAGGTTATGAATCTGAACATCTGCCTTAGATTAGAATGCCTATTGTCTTCTTGGTGGTTATCTTAAAGCAATTATACCTATCATACTTAAGGTACTCTAGAGATAGAATGAAAAATATTCCACAATCCCTTTTCCTCAAGAACAACAGATTTTGTAGATGTAAAGGAAGATAATGGCTCCTGCTCTTGTCCCCTCTACCTCTGCCAGGCCAGTCCGGGACAGTGATGATGAGGAAGAAGATGAGAGGCGGGGCAAAGGCTGCACTCTCCAATACCAACATGCCATGGTGCGTGTCCTTACCCAGTTTGTGGCTGAGGCCTCCGACTCCGGGGGGCAGCTGGCCCACCTGCTGGGCTCTGACTGGCAAGTGGACATCACGGACTTGGTGAACAATTTCATGCAGGTGGAAGAGCCACGCATCGCCAAGCTCCAAGGAGGGCAGGTTCTGATTGGGCAGGAGCTCGGAATGACCACCATTCAGGTAAGGAAGCCCAGAGAGCTGACAGGATCCTGGCCCTCTTTGCCTCAGCCCTACCCCTTCAAAGGAGTTTGCCCAATGGTGAGAATTTGGCTCTAAGGGAGGGATGGGGGTGTAATATCTATGTCCAAGAAGGAGACTATTTCTTCTCATCCCTTGTCATCCTCTCCTTACTATCGCTTCATTGCAGCAATCATTCATCAAGCCAGCTTTGTGCAGGGTGCCATGCCAAGTGCTAGGGAGAGGTCCAAGTCAGTCTAGAGAGGGTGACAGCCCTCACAGATCTTGCAATTTTAAAGGAGGATAAAGCAAATATATAAATAATTCAACTTTCATGAATTAGTTGATTGCTTCCATGATGCAAATTGCAATCTAGCAATGCCTACCTATTCTGAGCAACTCTCATCTGTGTTCTCTGATAAATACTCATGAGACCCATACGATGCACCCAGACCTCTTTCAATCTCTTGATATTGCATGGATACCAAGGGAGAATACTAGTTATATCTCTCAAGTCTATCTTTTTATTTTCATCCTGTATTTCTTAGATGATGGACCACTAGGTGGTGCCATGATGCACAGAATGTTGGGTCTAGAGTCAGAAAGACTCTTTCTGAGTTCAGCTCTGGCCTCAGACATTTAGTAGTTGTGAGACGTTGAACAAGTCATTCAACCCTGTGTGCCTCAGTTTCCTCATCTTTGAAATGATCCAGATAAGGAAAAAGCAAAACTCTCCAATATCTCAGCCAAGAAAATCCCAAATTGGGGTCACAAAGAGTTTGACATGATTGAAAACAATCGAACAATTCTTAGATGACATCCTGGCCAGTTCCTTGTTTATAATGTGTTACATGCTGCTCCTGTCCACCATACATCTCTCCTTTGTCCTTTGAGTGATTCTCAGTTTCAGTTCTTTAGAGTGTAGTATGCTACAATTTGTAGCCAAGAGAACAGCAAAAGAAGAATATCAGTGTTAAAAATGTTGAGAGTAAGAGAGAGACAGAGACACAGAGAGAGACACACACACACAGAGACAGAGAGACAGAGATAGACAGAGGCAGAGACAGAGAGACAGAGACAGAGAGACAAAAAAGAGACAGAGACAGAGACAGACAGACAGACAGACAGAGTCATGGTCTGAAACTCAGGGAGACCTGAGTTCAAGTCTTTGATGTGTCTTGTCTGGGTGACCCTAATCAAGTCATTTAATATCTCTGTGCTCTAAGCAACTTTCTTACTATAGGTCACAAAAAATTATCTACATTAGCAGAGGGAATTTCCTGGCTGTATCTTATACCAATGAAATTTTACATCTAATACAAAAGTCAAGAAGAAGAAGAAGGAGATGATGATGATGATGTGATAAACAAGTACCCAGATGGTGAGAGGGTGGAGGAAGATAATCCATTTCTAAAAGCTCTTTAGACTACGTGAAAATTCAATGTCGGAAGAATTCTTGCATAATTTGTAATTGGGAGAGATCAGCCAATTTCAGGAATTAATGACTTGCCTACTTTGTGTCATTTACTGCCCTAAATGTTGAGAAGACAGACAAAAACCAAAATGGTTGCTACCTTCAATGGGCATACATCCTATCAGGAAAACAGCACATAACTATTTGAGATTTTAGGAAATCCCCTGTAAGGGAAGAGGGGCTTTGACTTCCAACCAGTAACTCTCATTCCTGGGTATTTTACTATCACAATATTTCATAGAATCACGGAGCATCACCTTAGGAAAGAATGATATCCTCTGTCTAATCCAAACTGTATTAAAAACCATAGTACACTCTGATCTTGTCATAAAGACTTCCAAAATTTTTCACCTCCTGAGACAATGACTTTGGGACAGTTCTCATTCATAATGAAGTCGACCTTTAAATGGAGCCTAAATCTGACTCTTGACAATCTCTGACCATTGCATCTGATACTTACCCTTCATCAGTCTTCTACATGACAGTCCATGTTTCCCATTAATTATTCTGGGCTACACATTTCCTTTTCCTTAACCAATCCTCATATGATATGAACTCAACCCTTTCAATTTTCCTACCTATTCCCTTCTTAACATTCTCAGAGTGTTAAGTGTTAATCAACATCTTTCTTAAAATGTAAAGCCCCAAATTGAACATGTCATTATTTACTTAAGTTATTATTCCTAACTTAATTCCCATCTTAATTATATCTTCTAACTACCAAATCTCATTTCTGACTATAAAACATAACTATATTACTTGCATCAACTTATCTCATGGAAATAAGCACTTCTTCCAATGGGACAGATATATTCTTTCTCATCCTTTACAATTTCTGTCCATGTTTTCCCCTAATTTCTTTACCCAAAGGTGTCCACTGAACTCCTTGGGGAGTTTCTACAAGATCACTTAAAAAGTTCTAGATACCAGTGAAGTATGCAGAGATACATACAATCATCCTTTATTCTGGCTGTATGGCTACCTCCTCCTCCCACTTGCTTTTCCAGTCATATCTGGTGGCATATACTAGGTAGAGTAGAAAGTCATAGGACCTGAATTTAAATTCTGATCCTACTACTAAGCAACTTAGGCAATTCACAAATCCTATGAGCCTGTTTTCTCATCTGTAAAATCAGTTGATGATCTCTGAGTTCCCTTCTAGTTGTAGAGCCATTGTCTTCTCTGACATCTGTGTGTTCATCCTTTGTTCCAGAAGAAGACCATGCCATCAGAGAAACAATGGCATGACTTGCACTTGACTTTGCTTTGAGTGAGGGAGGGCTGTGCAGGTCACCAACCTCACTTTTTCTCCACAGCCATCTGAATCCAGTGATCAGATATTCATCAGGATGACTGGAGATGACCCAGCATGTGGCAATTGGGGTGAAGTGACTTGCCCAAGGTCACACAGCTAGAGAGTGTCAAGTGTCTGAGATGAGATTTGAACTCAGGTCCTCCTGACTCCTGCAATGGTGCTCTATCGATTATACCACCTAGCTGCCCCAGAAGAGGAAGTCATTGAATCATAACCATTTGGGAGTTGGAAGGGACTTGAGCATCCAGCTGGTCAATCCACAAGCAAAGCAGGGGTCTTCCCTTTTCTTGTGATGTAGCCCTTGACTCCCCCACCCTTCTCAAAATGGACTTAAGTGCAAATATTACACAGGATTTTGTGGCATAATCTCTGACATAATTCTTTATTGGTAATAGTTGTCACCCTATTCACTGCTACTATTGTCCTTTGTGTGATTCAAGATTTTCATTTATCATATTCTGTGGTATTTCATGACCTTACAGTCTCACTGAAAAAGTGCTAATGTTGAAAAAATGCTCCCTTCCCATCTTTTCTAATACAAGTTTCAGAAATTAATTGATTAAATTTTTATAGAGTATTTAGAGGTGTTCTCACATTCCTAAATATATCTACTTTTCCAGTGAGGGATGCTGAGTCCTGTTTATATCCTGTGCCAGTTTTCCAGGTTAGAGCAATGGTCCCTCTAATCTCACATCAAAAAATAAAGCCATCCTTGGGTTGCTGTTAGAGAGTACTGCTAGTCTTCTGATCCTGGGGCCATCAAGTGTTTCTTTTTCCTTTTTGCTTCCTTGTCCCCTCATGGCACAAGTTTTCTCATTTGCTATCGCCTTAGAACACACAGTTCATCTCTCCCTGTCAAAGTTAGACATGGGAATTGATGAAGGTGGCTGGATGGGGCTATTCAACTTGGGTGTCAAGGCTAAAGGAATTTGGGGTCTTGAGGTGAATTTCAACATGTGTACTCATAAATCTCTCTGGCAGCTCTGAAAAGGGAATTCAGAGAAAGACAGATGTCCATGAGGTCAAGCTTTTAGCAGCAATTCAATTATAATACATTCAATCCAGAAAAGTAAGTTTCCAAAGAGTACTGTTTAACCACAAGCCCATCCCACTTACCTACTCAGGCTATGGAAAAGAAGAAAAATCCTTCCCAAACAGCATCCTTCCCCACCTCCCCGGGAGTCCTTATGTCAATACCTGCTCCATGTGGCCCATTATCTTGTGGTTATTGTGACATGACATCAAGGAGATGATGACACGGCTTGCTATTGACTTTGATTTGAGTGAGGGAAGGATCATGCAAAGTCACCAGCCTCACTTTCTCCTCCAGAGTCATCTAGGTCCAGTGGCTGATATTGATCAGAATGACTGGAATAGCCCAGAATTCTTTGCTAAAGACCTAATGGGATAGACATAAAATTCATTGTACAAATAGTACAAAAAAATTGTACATTGTACAAAAAAAGTTATACAACATCGCTGACATTGGGGAGAAGGAGGAATACCATATCTAGATGGTACAATAAATAGAGTGCTAGACTTAGAGTCAGTAAAATCTGAGTTCAGATCTTGCCTCAGACACTTACTAGCTGTGGTGTGAGCCTGGTCAAGTCATTTCAACTCTGGGTCTCAGTTTCCTCATCTGTAAAATGAAGATAACAACATCACCAAATTCCCAAGGCTGTTGTAATTATCAAATGAGAGATATATAAAGTGCTTCGCAACCTTAAAACATTATTATTTTTTTATTTTATTTTTATATATTTTATTTTATTATCAAAGTATTATTAGTTACTAATGTAGGTTGTTAATTAATAATTGGTATTTGATTCACATTGATGGTAGAATTTTTACATTTTATCATTACAGGTACCTTAAAGGCAGAGAGCAGGTCTTAATCTAGCATTGAATAATACTTCCAAATGTAAGAGCATATCTAGCTGTTATTCAAAGTAATAAATACTGATTAACAGCTCCTATTGTGGTAAAGTGGGAAGAAGACTGGATTTGGCATCAGAAAACCAAATTCAATCCTGGCACTGCTACTTAGGATCATAGGGTCATAGATTAAGAGCTGGAATGGGTCTTAGGGGCACTCTAGTCCAACCTCTTTTTTTTATAGATGAGAAACCAAGGCTCAGAAAAGTTTAGTGTCCTATCCAAGATCATACAGTATGGATCAAACGAAATAATAGATGGTGTATTGAATAGAGCTCTGGTCCTTGAGTCAGGAAGCCTTTAGTTTAAATCCTACCTCAGATCTGCAAGCTTTGTGACCCTGAACAAATTTAAGGAATTTGGGGTCTCAAGGTGCAATTCGACACGTGAAGTCATTTACCTTCATTTAGCCTCAGTTCCCTCACATGCAAAATAGGAATAATGAAAAAACAGCTATATCACAGAATTGTTGAGAGAATTAAATGAGAAAATAAATGCACAGCGCTTTGCAGACCTTAAAATGCTTCATAAATGCTAGCTATTGCTATTATTAAATAAGTGCTTTGCGTTCTCAATATGTATATAATATACATAGAATATATGATATATAATATGTAAATACATGTAGCTATATAAATGCTAACTATCATTGTTAAATAAGTGCTTTGCATCTCTCTACATGTGTATATAATATACATTAAAATATATGATATATAATATACATAATATAATATAATATATTTATATATATGTAGCTACATAAATCTTCCATATTATTTTTATTGATTCCATTATTAATAAGGGGCAAAATTCTAATACTCCTTCTAAATCTAACCTGTGACTTAAACACTTCCCTCATAGCTTCTCTAGGAAATAGATAATGCAAGCATTTTTCCCCATTTTGCAGATAAGGAAACCGAGGCTTAGAGAGGTAAAGTGACTTTCCTGTAGTCACAGAGCTAATTAATGATAGCCAAGAACTCAGTCTTCCGAAACCCAGTTCCTCTCTCTACTCCATTACTAGTGATGAATGAAGATGTTTCCCATCCATAATGCATGATCAAATGAAAGGTTGGCATTAACACTGGTTTATGTTTTCTTTTTTTTTCTTTTTCTCATAAAATGTTGCTTCTTCAGGGATTGTGTCAGGACAGGAATAAATATTTTAAAGAAATAATCCTAATGCTGATTCTTCTGTTCAGATCCTGTCCCCGCTGTCTGACGCCATCCTGGCTGAGAAGACAGTGACTGTGTTGGATGAGAAGGTGACAATCACTGACCTTGGGGTCCAGCTGGTGACCGGGCTCTCCCTCTCCTTGCAGCTCAGCCCAGGAAGTAACCGAGCAATGTTTGCCACCTCCATAGCTCAGGAGCTACTACAGACACCTAAGCAGGTACTAGGGCTCCTGGCCATTCTAGGGGGCCATATCTCTAAGATGCAGTCTGATTATACCCTCCTTACCCCCTAGGCACCACAGGTGTTCAAGAGGGGCTACCAGAAAGATTGTAGGAGGCAATGACACATGGAGGAGACCACTGTCTCCCTTTGCCAGGAAATCCTCCAACTAGCTTCCAAATGGCCATTCTTAAATCACAGGTTTGACCAAGTCACTTCCCCGCTGAACGCATTTTCTGGAGTCCAGGTTATTGTGTTAGTTCCCAGTCACTTTCAAACCATGCCACTGTACCACCACCACCCTTTCACACTCCCCTTTGAGCCTTATACTCATATTGGAATGTAAATTTATTAAGGGCAAGGGTTGTTTTCCTCCTTTTTATTAGGATTGCCAATGGTTAGCAGAGTTCCTGACACATTGTAAGTACTTAAATGCTTTTTCATTCAGTCATTGCTTCATTCATTTGTTTTTTCAGCAACTCCTTACTGAATCTAAGGCAGAATATCAAGTCATCCAACATTATGGAACACTATGTATCAGAGTTGCCCTCAAGGGACCCACAATCTAATGGGAGAAGCAGCATGCAAACAACTATGTACATTTTGTGTGCACATACTGTAAAAGCAAGTACCCTAGCATTCCCAGGTTCTTTCATCTGTTTTTCTAAAAGGAAAGGCAACTTTTGAGGGATCAACAATCACTTAAATCAAGCACATATATCATTCACTTAGCTTGGGAGGGGGGAGTCAGAACGCTGAGAAAACACAAAGAATTAATAACCAGAATCCAGCTGTCTAACTGTAAGCAATACATGTATCACAGATCAACGGACGGATCCAACTGTCTGACCATACATACATACATAGGTACTCTCTGGTAGAGAGAAACATCAACATCAGGGTTTTCAAAACCCAGGGGTCTCCTTAGAGGCTCCCCAGAATCTCGTCTGACCAAACAAAAACTTCCAATGAGTAAGCCCCAAAGTAAGCCCTCACCTTGGATTATTTATACACTTTTCAGAGCCAGAGGGCATCATAGCCCTTGAGAACCAGTGCATCATTAGATGTGGGCCTCCCCTAGATGTAGAAAAGATGTGGGCCTCCCCTAATCAAACTTTCCTTAGTGGGAGGGCCCATTAATGGGTGGGGAAGATCTTTAACTCTCTGATTAGCATTACACATGCATGTGCTCACAGAGACACATATATAGATATTATATATCTATATTATGTACACTTTTATGCAAATATATACATATTTACATTTTGTGTAAATGTGTGCATATTTTCTATAAACATACATATTTACATTTTATGTAAATATGTGCATATTTACATTAAATATATCTTAAACATATAAATATATACACATACAGAGGGAGGTGGTAATTGATGTTTAACAACAAAATTTGAAAAAAATGTGCCTGACAATTTAAATACTAAATTAAAATTGAATGAACATTTTCTCAAATCTAGACAATCAACAAAACAATAAATTAAGCCTTTATTTGTACCACTTGCCAATTTCTGGGGTATAAATGCTTACACTGAAAATGGGATGATTGTTAGCCAGTTCAAGCTGGCACCAGTGAAATTATATACATGTGTGTGAAAAAGTATGGATGTAGGTAGATATAGAAATGTGTGTGTGTGCTAGTATATATACATATATCTATATATATATGTATATATGCATATATTTGTGTGTGTATTTTTATATTATATTAAAAACATATAACACATGTTATGGTGACCTGATATATGTTATATGTTTTTAATATAACATATATCAGGTCACCATGGTCATATATATTCATATCCATATATGCATATTGTGGTCATCCTGGGCCATCTCCAGGCATCCTGATGAATATCTGGTCACTAGACTCAGATGGCTCAGGAGGAGAAAGTGAGGTTGGTGACCTTGCACAGCCCTCCCTCATCCAAAACAAAGTCCAGCGCAAATCATGTCATCATTTCTCTGATGTCATGGTCCTCTTCGAAAACAAAGGACAAACACAATTGTGATAAGTATATATGTCTTTAAGTGTAATATATAATACATACCCATATGTGTATAAATAAATTGGGGGCAATCCTAGAAAGTCTTCTTGCATAAGCTCCTTAAGAGCCCTCCACAATCTGGCTTCTAGTCTCACCTTCCGTAAGACTTCACATTATGTCCCTTGGCACACTCTGTTCTAATCAGACTTGTCTACTAACTCTTCCCGCTCTTCAATAAACTATCTCCTGCACAGAAGTGCCTAGACAAGGGTTGCCCCATCACTTGAAATGTACTCCCACCTTACCTGCCCCTCTTAGAATGCTTAGTTTCCTTCATTCTTCATCTCAGGACCCTCCTCCATGAAATCTTCCCTCCTACACGTTTCTTTCCCCTGGTTCCCCCAGTTGTTGTTGATCTTCTTCTCATGAAATTTCTCTGTATGTACTCATCTAGCCTAGTTCCACCCCCAACTTCCTCTATAGAATGTAAGTCTCTTGAGGGTAAGGGTCTGTTCCATTGTTTTTGTTATTTTTGGTAACCCAAGTTTCTAGCCCAGTGCCTTGCACACAATCAGCACTTGGTTGTCAGCACAGGATACTCTAAGGTTTGCAAAATATTTTTCATACATTATTTCATTTGAGCTTCACTAGGACTCTGTGAGGTTGGAGATATTACTATTCCCATTTTACAAAGGAGGAAACTGAGGCTGAGTGGTTAAAAAACTAATCAAGAGTCACATAGTTTACAAGCATCAGAGGCAGAATTTGAACCCAAGACATCGTGATTATTGGTGATTCATCATTCCCGTTTAAGATGCTGTGATTCCCAATGCCAGGCATCCCATCTGTCTTCCCTTAGGCTCTAGCTGGTTTAAGCTTTCTGCTACTGTTCCTTCAGGGAGTAGGAAGCTGGCACCTGATGAGTATGAACCTCCTACTCATTTTGCTATGCCCACTCAGTGCTCCCAGACCAGGTGTTTGGTAATCTTCCTTTGCTCTGGGTAAGTTTATTGGCTTTTAAGGCAGTGGCTGCCATCCAAAAAACACTTGAGTGTCAATGATCCCTGTAACTGAGGAGAATTCTTGCTGAGTGCCAGCCATAGCCCCTCCAAGAGATCCAAGCTGTAGATCCCAAGTGAGAAATAATGAGTGAGGCTATGGTTAATAGGTGATAAAGATCAGCTACCTACTTGTTGTCTGGGAAGAGTTCAGAAATTGATGTGCCTTGGCTAGAAACCAGGTCAGTACACTAATCCATTCCTGACATAAAGAACTAAACATGCTACCTTGAAATCACTTCCAGAGTTGTTTTAGATGGCATTTAGTCACAGCATGCAATTTGGCTCTGACATTTCAGTTGCAAAAAAAGCAAAAATGCATTTGAATTCCTTTTCTGACTTCTTGTAGAGCTCCAACTGTGGTGGCATGACAGGGGCTCTGCCTACCAGGAACGTCCATGTCAGACAGCACTGAGGGTAGTTTTAGCCCTTTAGCAATATAGAAAGAACTAAATTACTTATTGAAGAATCGTAGTGTAGGACTAGAAAAGAACTTAGAGCTCACATAGTCCAATCCCTCTCATTTTACAGCTGAGGAAACTAAGACCTAGAGAAGTTAAATATTTAATCTTCTCTACTTCTTGGTTTCCTGACATCCTTCAAATCCTAGCTAAAACTCACTTCTTTAGAAACATTTCCCAATTCTCATTAATGTTTACACCCTCCCTGAGGTTAGCTCTAATTTATCCCATAGATATCTTGTTTGAGCATAGCTGTTTGCATGTTATCTCCCCTTTAAATGAACTTGAGAGTAGGGACTGTTTTAATTTTTAACATTTCTTTGCAAACCTTCTGCTTATTTGAGTGTCTGGCACATAGTAGGCACTTACTAAAAGCTTTATTTGACTCTCTAGAGTCCAGGAGTAGGGAACCTATGGCCTTGAAGGTCCTCAAATATAGTCCTTTGAATCCAAACTTCACAGAACATTTGTGGGACTTGAGAGCCTAGAGAGTCACAAGGGGCCTCAAGGGTGCAAATTCCCCACCCCTGCCCTAGACAGTTATTGATTGGACTGTAGTTACTGTTCAGTTGTTTCTCAGTTGTGTCCAACTCTTGATGACCCCATCTAGGGCTTTCTTGGCAGAGATACTGGAGTGCTTTGCATTTCCTTCTCCAGTTCATTTTACAGATAAAGAAACTGAGACAAACAAGGTTAAACAACTTGCCCAGGGTCACACAACTAATAAGTATCTGAGGTCACATTTGAACTCAAGTCTTCCTGACCCAGATCCAGTGCTCTATCCACCATGCCACCTAGCTGCCTATTAATTATGTTCACCTTCACCAAGGCTCACATAGTGCCTACCATACAAGATTGAAGGGAGGATCAAAGTAGATAATGTGTAATGCTTCACAAGTCTTCTAGCACTATAGAAATGCCAGCTATTACTACATTCAAAGACGAGCACATGATCAATCTGAGCCAGAAGGGTGTCCTAGTTAAAACTATAGAACCACTGGAAATTGAAGGTTATTATCTGCTCTGGCTAAGCCTGCCTGAGTGAGCAACTGATTCACCAAAGGCATTGAAAAGGCCAATATTCCAAAAGGGATCAGGGAAACAAGTGAAAGCAGCCCTCACTCTCTGGCCTGGCATTGCCCTTAAAATGCCAAGTTTGCAGACAAGATAAAAGATAGCTCTGAGTCTGGCTGATTTGATTGTTAGTGTCCATGAAAAGGACATAAACCACAGACTCGTACAGAATGTACTTTTGCGAGAACAGAGTAGTCAAGACCCAGTAAAGCCAGGAAACATGGCACCACGAGGGCATCGTCTCTCAGATTGTATCTGATGTTTGTTATGAGTAATAAATGGAACCTTTGCATTAAAGCAGCTTCTAAAATAATGTAGTAAATATTGTGTTTTTCTTTGCACTTAAACACATAACACTTGTAAATAACCCCAATAACCAGTAATGCCTTTTGACACGTGATTTATTATCCTGCAAAAGTAGAAGTCATACAGCCAGAGGACACATCTTTCTTTTAACACCTCTAGGAAAAACAAATCTTATTACCAAGTGTCTAAAACTGGCCATGTGTTTTATGTCTTCATAGAAATTCATATTCTCTCTTAGCCAGGATAGGTCTTGCCTTTTATTTCCACTGAGTAGGAGAGTTGACCCTTTGTATTTCTATTGTTTTGTGGCATGAGGGCCAGTCATGGAGAAAGAATCACACTGTCACAGAATTTCAGAGCTGGAAGAGACACCAGAGATCCTCTAGTCCAATGTGTATGTGACATACCCTCTTCTGCCTCCATGACTTTGTTCAGTTTCACCCCTCACTCCCCAAACATTCACACCTGCCTTTCTGGAAATAAAATCCATTTATTCCTCAATTCTACTGCTTATAATTTCTCATTCCCTTCTAAATAGAGTTCAAATGTCACATCCTTATGTGATGCCTTTCCAGATCCCTCAGTGATTAGCAATATTTCTCCCTTGAAATGACTGTTATTTTGTATATACTTCATATTTACCCATTTGTGTACTTACTATATTCCCCACTCTCAATGGACTGGAGACTTCTTGAGGAAAGGGACTTTTTTTCTTTGAATCCTTAGTATTTAGCAAAGTGTCTTCGTGATAACACTTAATAAATGTTTGCTGAATTAGATCAGATGACATTGGATTGGGTTTGGTTGGGATGGTTTGGGTTGGAATGAATTGGATTGGATGGGGTTGGAATGGTTTGAAGTGGAATGAGTTGGGGTAGATTAGTATCCTGTTTATAGCATCTTCAAGGATTGGTCCTCCAGAGTCTGAAAACTTTCAGTGAGAGATTATTCACTCTAGGTAGCCAGACCCATAATTTGATCACTCTAATAGGTAGAAAATTTCTCCTGCATCAAATTTAAAATTACCTCTCCCTATCTTCTCATTACTCCTAGCTTTGTCCTCTGGAGGTAGATTCCTGAGACTTGAGCCTCAGTTAGGCTTTTTTTGTTTTGTTAATTTGTGATTTGTATGTGTGCTTTATTAACAGGAAGCTGCCATAAGTTGCTGGATCCAGTTCAGTGATGGTTCAGTCATGCCCTTGGATATTTATGATGTAAAAGACTTTTCTCTGATGGTGACATCCCTTGATGAGAAGGTGGTCTCCATCCACCAAGACCCCACGTTCAAATGGCCTGTTATTACTGCTGAAATGGAGGAAGGGCAGGGTGCCCTGGTGAAGGTGGAAATGGTGATCAGTGAGTCATGCCAGAAGTCTAAAAGGAAGAGTGTACTGGCTGTTGGGACAGGAAATATCAAAGTTAAGTTTGGCCAGAATGATGCCAACCCCAATACCAGTGACAGCAGATATGGGGGAAGGGGTCACCTGGAGACACATGCCAGTGACAGGAGGTCTAAAACAACCTGGCAAGAAAGAATGAGGCCAGATGGGCAGTTTTTCAGCAATTTTTCCATGGACCGAATGGAAGGCAGAGGAGCCACAACAGATAGGTCCATCTTCTGGAGGAGGAATAAACAAGAAAATCTTTTAGATGATAACAGCCACCTACAAACCATCCCCATGGACTTCACCAGCTTCCCTGCCCAAGGTGATCTCCCAAGGAGCAATGGAGAGACAGAGGAGAATGACCTAGACCAGACTCCCAGGGGCTTAAGTGACTTAGAGATTGGGATGTATGCTCTCTTGGGTGTCTTCTGCCTTGCTATTTTGGTCTTCTTAATTAATTGTGTGACCTTTGCATTGAAATACAGGCATAAGCAAGTTCCTTTTGAGGAGCAAGAGGGCATGAGTCATTCACACGATTGGGTGGGGTTAAGTAACCGGACAGAACTTTTGGAGAATCAACTGAATTTCCCCTCCCCACAGGACGAGCAGATCACTGCTATTGACCGAGGGGTAGATTTCGAGGAGAGTAAGTATCTCCTCAATACAAACTCCCAAAAGAGTCTTAATGGTCAGGTTTTCACGTCTTCAGAATCTCCATTTGCTGAGGGGAAAGACCAGAAAAGTGAACCCACAGCTTCCCCTACCTCTAAGCGAAAAAGGGTGAAATTTACCACATTCACAACCATTTCCTCAGATGAGGGATGCCCTACATTTAACTCCATCCTGATGAGCAGTGTGGATGACATAAAATGGGTTTGCCAAGATATGGACCTAGGAGAATGTAAAGAACTGACAAACTACATGGAAAGATTACATGAAAAGGTGTAATGGAACATGGGTGAACATTCATTTTTCCGCTCACCTTCTGCCTTTAATTTGGGGTAGCAGGGCACAAGGAAATCTCAGAAGAAAGTAAATTGACAGGAAAAGAGAGAGCAACATCATCCACTGAGGACCAGAAAACCACCTGAAGTCAGCCAGATGAAGTCCAGGAGTTAGAATCAAGATAGGAATTCCCATTCCAAAAATCTTATTCAAAGTTAGGTTTATCCGATGTCTGCCCAGCTTGACAGGATTTTCACAATGAGAAACAAAAATAAGATTTGATTCAATGAACTTTTCCGGGAAAGAACAATTTCTCTTTCTCTTTTTCTCTCTATCATTCTCTCTCTCTTTTTTTTTTTAAATAAATGTAGCAATTTGGATATTTCAAAATCCACAGACTGTGGAGAAAAAAAACCACAAGACTTAGGGTGAGTTTGTTGCTGTTTTTTCTTTAATGGATCAATGAAAGGAAGCACACCAGCTAAAATAAAAGCAAAATCTCTAGCCATGAATATTATTGATAATGGACAAAGATTGGTTTCACACTACACACTGAGAAGTGACTGTTGTGACTTCATATCCCCCAGAGAATTGGGAGGAAGGGAATCTCCTTGGCAACCGAAAAGGCAGGCAATCATTGCCCCATAGAGAAAGGGGGAAAGCGTGCCGATAAGATGTAACCATATGTGTAATAAGATAATGAGAAATAAACTCCATGGGGTGCTTTGGAGTAGTCTTTAGTTTTTCAAGTAAGGAAAAGTTACACTGGCATCAATTTACCAGACACAGAATTCCAATTAGGTTCAAAGAACTAGTTTCTTTTTAGCAAATTCACTCCATCCATCTCTAACCTTTCAATGTACACCTCATCCACAATCCACAAAGTTAAGTCATTGCTCGCAGGGGACTTTACAGCCCTCAGCAAAGGTTTCCTGGATTGCAGAGGTAGAATTAGGATGGGATGAAGGTGGCAAGAGTAGCTGGCATCTGCAGAGCTAGCGTTCTCCCTACAATGGACCTCTCAGTTGCTATCACTGAAAATTCTGGTCTTCTGCATAGCATAACCATCCCAGTTGCTTGCCAACCCCAGGGCTTGGGCTAGACCCTTGAGGGAGCTGCACTCAATAGGAATACCCTTCTTCTTCCAACTTCCCTACCCAGATGGATTTTCCTTGAGTAAGAGAATTCTTAGTTACATCTCTGCTAATTTGGGAAATCATCCTTGACTTTCCTGTATATGCCCCTCCCCATCCCCAAGCTCTATATCATTTCACAGGACTCATTCTACCATGCCATCTGGGATCACTTGGTACTTGCTTCCCATGTGGTTATTTTAATAAAGTAGCTGATTGGGTTTAGAGGGGAAGGATAAGTATTATTCATGCTGAACTCAAAAG
This sequence comes from Potorous gilbertii, assembly GCA_028658325.1. NCBI lineage: Eukaryota > Metazoa > Chordata > Mammalia > Diprotodontia > Potoroidae > Potorous > Potorous gilbertii. Next base: position 215,447,583 of record CM053773.1, read on the forward strand.
AGTCTAACTTCATTTAACTTTTAAGAAAAGATCACTGGGCTATTTCATCATCCATCTCTAAGTCTGTTTTCTGGTGTCACATCTGAAGACTTGCCCCCATAGACACCAAGATGGGAAAGCTAGATCTAAGAGAATGACTGCACAGGTGGGGAGGAGGAAAACCCAGGACTTAATAAAAACCATTTGTCTACCAAGAAAGTCATTGTACTTCCTTAGTTTAATTCAATTAGAATGTGAATTCCTGGAGGAATGGAACTCTTTCCCCTCTCTACTCCATCCCGTTTCTTTGTACCCCCTGGGTTTAGCACGATACTAGGCACATAGCGAACACGTAATACGTTTGTTGACTTAACTGATTAAGCTAAACTCTCTCCTAGGCAGCAGAAAGACAAAATCCGAAGCAAACCTTAAGTCTTTGTCCTCAGAAGCTTATAACCTACTTGGAGGGATATAGTATGTCCATCAGGAAGGGTTATTATAGCAAGTCATTCCAAGAGGGGATGATCACTGCCGACTTAGTGAAAAGGTGGAGATAAGGAGATCGAGTTGAATCAAGAAATGGATCAACTCCTTACCCAGTGAGTTGAAGGAAATTAGGGATCCTAAGGAGTGGAGGTGAAGGTGATTCAGAAATTGTCCCTAAACTGGGACTTCAATATCCAGACATCACCTGCTTCCAATCCTAAAACTGGCTAATTTGGTTTTGGGGTTTTTTAAACCCAGCGCACATCTTCATGATTTTTTTTTTTTTGGTTCATTTATATCCTTATGTCTCTTTCACACCTTATTACTGCCCGGTTCGGCTAACTGCTCCTCCCCGTCACTTCCCTAGTTAGAATCCACTATACTTAGAATATATTGTAGATTGTAAGAATGTAATATATATTTATAAACATACTAACTGTAAATAAAATTTGCATTCAGTGGCTTCAGTTTTTCCCTCCTTTCTGCACATTGTCCCCCGGAAAGGCTTGGCAGTCAGTTTTCAGCAAGTCATCCAAGGCTCTGGCTTTCAGTAAATGAAAATGCAGATTTAAGGATCCCTACACAATCTAATTACAAACATTTACATCATGTAACACTGCTCTTCATATGAAGAAGATGTTGACACCCGATGACAAAGTGTACAGTGCAGCAAGGCTCTCATTCTGAATTGGAAAGGATTTGCAAATAAATCACATGTGTACATCCCTACTAAAAACCTGCTGAGTGTGCCTGAGAGGACAGTAAGTGGTAGGCAGGGTGAGGCAGGTGCCGAAGTCTCTCATTGAGGGATCTGACTGCCTAGAAATGGGGTATTCAGTATAAATTGGCACATTTGAACTTCTCAAAGGAACAAAGCACACATACCCAGACATGTCCCTTCCAGGGCATTTAATGAGAAAGTACAATTTGAGAAGAGAACTCTTGGCCCATATTGTGGGTGGAGTGGAAATAGTAGGGGTAGCTAGGTGGTACAGTGGATAGAGCACTGAGCCTGGAGTCAGGAAGATCTGAGTGGAAATTTGGCCTCAGACACTTACTAGCTGTATAACCTTGACCCTGGTCACTTAATCCTGTTCACCTCAGTTTCCTCATCTGTAAAATGACTTGGCGAAGGAGACTGAAAATCACTTCAGTATCTTGGTCAAGAAAACCCCAAGCTGGGTCATCACTGGGAGTTAGAACAAAAACAAATGTGGAAATTATGCCAGATCTGTAGTCGGAGGACCCACGTTTGAAGCTCAGCTCTATTTCTTTCTCTCTGCAACCCAGGAAAAATAATAAAATGATCTAGTATATTTATGGAATATACTTTGTAATAATAAAATACTAATGAGAACTGAAATTTACATAACACCCTAAGGCTTGCAAAGCACTTTAATTATATCATGTCATTTTATCCTCACAACAGCCCTGGGGGGGTAAATGCTATTATCATTCCCACTTTGCAGTTGAGGAAACTGAGGCTGAGAAAAAGTTCAGAGGCTGCCAAAGTAACATGACTGGTAAATATATGAGGACAGATTTGAACTTGGGTCTTCTTGATTCCAAATCCAGCACTTTATCCATTATTCCAGACTTTTTTTCTTGGTCAGTGGATACGACTCTATTGGTGTGGAGAGTGCCTCTTGAACAAAGCCCCTCCATCAATGCAGATGAGGATACACTTTGCAACTTAAAATATGAGATACAATAAAATGCAGACTAGTCACCTATTTGCATATGGACTTATAATTAGGCAAGTGACTTTGCCTCTCTGTGCCTCAGTTTCCCCTTCTGAAAAATGAAAAGGTTGACTTGATGGCTTCTGAGGTTCCTTCCAGCTCATATGTTACTATGTTGAATATAAAAATATGTGTCATTTTTAATAAAGAAACTTACCCCTCCCCCCCATAAAGACATGGTTTGGGAGAAGACCAGCAGGGTTTGGAAATAGAGGTCCTAGGTTTGAATTCATTAACCTTTGATATGTCACTTCGGACTTCAGTTTCCTCATTTGTCAAATGAGAGGTTGGACTAGATGACCTCTGAAGTCTTTTTTACAATTGAGTTAACTAAGGCAAGCAGGGGTAAATGTCATGTAGTCCAACCTCCCCTCATTTGACAGATGAGGCAACTGAGGTTTAGATAGAAGAAGTGACAGCCAAGGTTACATAGGGAAAAAAGTGTCAAAGTCAAGATTTGAACTCAGGTGCTCTGACTCTAATTCCTTCTTCTTTCCTCCGAACCTCATTGTGATTCCTGGTCTCTGTCCTGTAACCATTCTGAAGCTGTTAATCCACTTTTGCTTGTGTAAAGGATTGTGTGCTCCTGGCCCACAGTGAGAAAAGGCTGCTTTTTGAGTAGGAATATTTTTACATCTGTTCTTACTTTCAAAAACTCAAATTTCTTAGGTCAAGATTGGAACATGACTGAATATCAGATCTGAAGATTTTAGTGAACTGTGAGCTTAAAAGGAGTCAACACTATGATAGACTTTGTAAAGATATGTGTATAGGTAGATAGATAGATAGATAGACAGATAGATAGATGAGTGGATGGATGGATGGATGAATAGATAGATAGATGGATGGATGGATGGATGGATGGATGGATGGATGGAAACATAGACAGACAGATAGATAGATAGATAGATAGATAGATAGATAGATAGATAGATAGATAGATAGATATAGATAGATAGATAGATGGATAGATAGATAGATTGATGGATAGATATAGATATAAGGAAGGTTAATGTACTCTTAATTTGCATTAAGAAGCTTCTAGCCCAGGACAAAGAAAATGATCAATGAGCAGAAAGAGGTAAAATTAAGCTTGACAGTCAGAACATCTTTCTTAACAATCTGAGTCATTCAAAAGTGATATAAACTGCCTGAGGAGGTACTCAGCTTCCCCTCTCTGGAGGTGTTCTGATAAACGTTGGATGACAACTTTTGAAGTGAGATGTAGAGGAGAGCCTTTCTTGAATTTGATGAGGTGGCCTCTGAGACACTTTACAACTAAAAATCTAGAATTCAATGATCCCTAAGGTCATTTCCAGCTCTAAAATCCTATGTAAGCAAAATCCTAATAAATTCAAGGCTGGATATGAATAGCTAGAGTCAAAGCTGTTGCCAATTTGGATAAAAAAGCTAATGCATAGTGACAATAACTGATTCACTTTTTCTAGGTCACTAGGAGACTGAAAAGATTGGGCTTCCTTACTTTTTTTTCTTCCTTCCTCTTGCTCCTTTTCTCTTTCTTTTTCTCTCTCCCTCCTTCCCTCTCTCCCTTCTTTCCTCTCTCTTTCCTTCCCTCCGTCTCTATTTTTCTTCCCTTCTTCCTTCCTTCCTTCTTATCTTTCTCTCTCCCTTCTTTATCTTTCTCTTCCTCTCTCTCCCTATCTCTTTTCTTTCCTTTCTCCCTCTTCCTCCCTCCCTTCCTTCCTTCCCCCTCTTTTCTTTCTTTTTTCCTTTCTTTCTTTCTTTCCTTCTTCCTTCCTTCCTTTTTTCTTTCCTTCTTTCTTTCTTCCTATCTTCCTTTCTTTCTCTCTCTCTCTCTCCTCCTTTTTCCCCAAAACTTGTAAAAGTCCAGAATCCCATGTACTGGTCTCATGGGGAATAAAAGATTAAGGCCCTATCTAGCAGAGAAAAGCTTATGGAAAATAAACCTCACCATTTGACTTTCCCAAAGTGGAATAGGCTACCATGGAAAGTAATAGATTCTCTCTTGGATCTCCAAACAAAAGTTAGGGTTATGATGTATTAGGGATTCTTGTCCAAGTATAGGGTGTCACACAGGATGGTTGC
>CM053773.1:215452356-215480260 GCA_028658325.1 Potorous gilbertii
ATACACCCTCAAAAACTTTTGAATAAGGAGTAATGGCATCTTCTACTAAGGTAGCATGGGAATTTTCCTGAATGCTGAGTCTCCTAATATAGCTCTAGATCCCCAAACACCATTTTTTTTCTGGTTCATTGCCTAGAAACTCATAGCAAGTAGAGAGACCAAGCTCAGAAAACTTAAGCTCTTAAATAATGAAGTCTCTGTCCAAGGTATTTTTATAGGTGACAACTTCATGCTATGGGAAAAATTGAATGTCATTCTTTCTCTGTTTCCACATGTTCCACTGGGACAGTCCTGCACATACCCATGTTCTAACCAGTCAGCTCATGATGTATGGCCACATTGGTATTAGAAATTCATGGAAAGTCCAAATTAGATTTTGATTCATTGCTTTTTGGAGTTCTGAATGAGATCTGCATTCCCTTCCCTCCTGGCTCATAGGAACAGTAGCCATCCCACCCAATCCATCTCATTTGACATATACAGAACTATCCAGTGTCACATAACTAGTAAGTGACTGAAGTGAGATTTGGTCCAACTTAATCTTGACTCCAGGCCCAGCACCCTATCTATTATAGCATGTTGCTATAACTGGTAACATTACAGGAAAGCAGGAATTTTAATAAATTTAGCCATATAAGAAAGACAAACTCATTCCCTTGCCATCTCTTTATTCTCAGAGTTTCACTGTACTTGATTTTAGGGGACATAGCCAAGATGATGGAATAGAAGCAGGAGCTGCTTGAGCTCTCCCCCCAACCTCCTCAAAAAACATGTACAAATGACTCTAAAATTCTAGAGCAGCAGAAACCACAAAATGATAGAGTGAAACAGATTTCCAGCCCAAGACAATCTGGAAGAATGATAGGAAGGGTCTATTGCACAGTCTGGGAGCAGAGTACAGCCCAGCGTGGGCCTTACCAGCATAGATGAGAGTGGAGCAGGCCAGTGACTAAATCACTGGCAGCTATGGCAATTTCCAGACTTCTCAACCCACAAACACCAAAGACAGATTCCAAAGTCAGTGGGAAAGCTCTCTCTATTGGGTGAGACAGGAACATGGTCTGGCCCCAGCCCTAGCCCAAGGGCAGCAGCAGTGGCTGCTTCTGGAGCTCTTGGCCTACAGACAGTGGGGGAATCAAGCAGCTGATCCAGGTCGCAGTCCTAGGTGGTGATCCCTGAGGTGAGGAGAAGCGCTGGCATGGTGGACCTGGTGGCAGCTGTGAAGGGGGAAGATGATTTGCAGCTTCAGGGAAGAAAAGAGTGTTTGTAGTGGCTCACAGATCAAAATTCATTCCAAGACAGGAGGAAACACTGCTCCTTTGATCATACCACTTTGGAAGAACTGAGAATTTACAGGTCCCTAGAGATATTTCTGAAAACAGGTAGACAAAACCCCTGAAACTTGGGACAGTATATACTCCACTTAACAAAGTCAAGTAATTGAGTGGGAAAATGACCAAACAGGGGGAAAAATAAGATTATAGAAGGTTACTTTCTTGGTGAAAATGTGTTTTCTTATGTCCTTGGGAATGAGGTAGATCAAAACATACAACTGGAGAAAAACAACAAGGTCAAGGCTCCTACATCCAAAGCCTCTAAGAAAATATCAAATGATCTCAGGCCATGTAAGAACTCAAAATGGATTTTGAAAATGAAGTAAGAGGAGGAGAGGAAAAATTGGGAAGAGAAATGAGAGTGATGTAAGAAAATCATGAAAAATGAGTCAACAGCTTACTAAAGGAGACCCCCAAAATGCTGAGAAAATAACATATTTTAAAATAGACTAACCCAAATGGCAAAAGAGGTAAAAGAAAAAAAGTCAATGAGGAGAAAAATGCCTTAAAAAGCAGAATTGACCAAATGAAAAAGGAAGTCCAAAAGCTCACTGAAGAAAATAATTCCTTCAAAATTAGAATGGAGCTAATGACTTTATGAGAAATAAAGAAATGATAAAATAAAAGCAAAAGAATGAAAAAATAGAAGAAAATATGAAATAGCTCATTGGAAAACAACTGATCTGGAAAATAGGAGAGATAATGTAAAAAATTATTGGTCTACCTGAAAACCACGATAAAAAAAGAGCATTCATACCATCTTCCAAGAAATTATCAAGGAAAATTGCCCTGATATTCTAGATCCAGAGGGTAAAATAGAAATTGAAAGAATCTACCAATCACCTCCTGAAAGAGATTCCAAAAGGCAAATTCCTAGGAATATTGGAACCAAATTTCAGAGTTCTCAGGTCAAGGAAAAAAATATTACAAGCAGCTAGAAGGAAACAATTCAAGTATTTTGGAAACACAATCAGGATAACACAGGATTTAGCAGCTTCTACATTAAGGGATCAGAGTGCTTGGAATATGATATTCCAGAGATCAAAGAAGCTAGGATTAAAACCAAGAATCACCTGCCCAACAAAACTGAGTGTAATACTTCAGGGAAAAAAATGGAATTTCAATGAAATAGAGAACTTCCAAGCATTCTTGATGAAAAGACCAGAGCTGAATGGGGGATTTGACTTTTACATGCAAGAATCAAGAGAAGCATGAAGGGGTGAAAAGGGGGGATAAGCCATAGGGGACTCATTAAAGTTGAACTGCTTACATTCCTACATGGAAAGATGATATTTGTAACTCATGAGACCTTTCTCAGTTTCGGAGTAGTTAGGGAATGTATACATATATGTGATGCACATATGTGTATATATGTACACATATGTATGTGTGCATATGCATACACATGTGTGTATATATGTATTGTATAAGGGTATGCATGTGTGCATGTATGTATATGTATATATGTGTGTATGTGCGTAGAGAGGATAGGAGGATACCTAAAAATAAAATTAAATGTTGAGAGGAATGTACTGGGAGAAAGAGAAAAGGAGAGGTAGAATGCAATAAATCATCTCACATAAAGGAGGCAAGAAAGAGCTTTTACAATATAGGGGAAGAGGGGAGAGCTGAGAGGGAATAAGAGAGCCTTATTCTCATGGGATTTGGCTTTAGGAGGGAATAACACATATTCAATTGGATGTGGAAATCTATCTTATCCTGCATGAAGATAGGAGGAAGAGGATAGGAGAGGAAGGATAATAGAAGGGATGGAAGATTGGGGGAAGGCGTAATCAGAAGAAAATATTATTGTGGGGGAGCAGGACAAGGGAAAGAATAGAATAAATGGAGGGCAGAACAGGATATAGGGAAATGTGGTTAGTCTTGCTCGATATGACTGTTACATGTGTTTTGCATGACTACACATGTATGACCTATATTGAATTGCTAGCTTTCTTAATGAGAGTGGATAGGGAGGGAGGAAGAAAGAGGATGTGGAACTCAAAGCTTTAAAAATGAATGTCAAAAATTGTTTTTGCATGCTCCGGGGAAATAGGATGTATAGGCAATGGGATATAGAAATCTCTCTTGCCCTACAGGAAAATGAGGGGAAGGGGATGGGAGAAAGGGGATGATGGAGGAGAGGGCAGATTGGGATAGGGGTGTTTAGGATGCATACTATCCTGGGGTTTTGGGAAAGGACAGGACAGTGCAGGACGGGACAGTGCAGGATGGGACAGGGGGAAGGGAAGGGAAGGGAAGGGAAGGGAAAGGAAGGGAAGGGAAGGAAAGGGAAAGGAAGGGAAGGGAAGGGAAGGAAAGGGAAAGGAAGGGAAGGAAAGGGAAAGGAAGGGAAGGGAAGGGAAGGAAAGGGAAGGGAAGGGAAAGGAAGGGAAGGGAAGGAAAGGGAAAGGAAGGGAAGGGAAGGGAAGGGAAGGGAAGGGAAGGAAAGGAAAGGGAAAGGAAGGGAAGGGAAGGGAAGGGAAAGGGGAAGGGGAAGGGGAAGAGAATGGAAGGAGCAGGGCCACTAAAACCCAAGTCAACTGGGCATCTTTTGGCCATCCAAATTTACCTTCCCCTTGTTGAGGTCTGAAGCTGGGACGCCAATGGGCCCCTGCCTAAGGGCTCTTTTGGATCCTCCTACCTTTAGAGTGACTATCAATAGTCGACTGTTGCTGTTTCCCTCACAACCTGATGTCTTTCTTTTTCATGACCTCATTAAAGGAGCCATGCCCTGGCTACGTCTTAAACAGGCCTCTTCAATGAATGGGCATTTCCTCACCCTAAGTGAGTACTTGCAAAGACCTTGACCTAAAGGGCCCAAGGTCTCCCAGTGCGTCCTGAATCATCTCCAGTCATCCTGATGAATATTTGGTAACTTGATTCAGATGACTCTGGAGGAGAAGTGAGGCTGGTGACCTGCACAGCCCTCACTCACTCAAAACAAGGTCAAGTGCAAGTCATGTCATCATTTCTCTGATGGCATGATCTTCTTTGGCAACAAAGGACGAACGCAATATCCTGGGGTAGGGTGAGAGTAGAGATGGGAAGAAAATTTGGAATTCAAAATCTTGTGGAAGTGAATGTTGAAAACTAAAAACAAATAAATTACATAACAGAAAATAAAGAACTTCACTGCAATGCCTGAGCTATAGTCTCACCCTGTGATCTTCTTTGGGCATTTGGAGCCTTGTCATCCTAGAATATACCTCCACCATACAAGCCGCCTACTTTAATTGGTGAGTTCCTCCTAAGTCCTCAATTTTGGGGACTAGCCCAGACTGGCCTTGCTTTATTCTTCTCCTGACTCTGCTTTTGACTCATAGAACTTGTCTACCTCCCTCCCACTTACCTACCTTGCTCCCTCTCCTTCTCCTTCCTTTCCCTTCCCTTTCGTTGTCGTCCCTTATTAAAATGTAAGTTACCATTAAAAAGAAAATTCTTTGTTCATTCAGACTTTTGACCTGATTAATGAGGTAAAACTCAAGATAAAGAGAATTTAAAAGGAGATAGTTAAGATAGTTCAATGCAGTAACATGGTGCTGATCACTGGAGATCCACAAGGGATTCAATATGGAGCCAGCTTTTATTGATACCTTTCATAATGACATAAAGATGATTCAGATAGGTCCATGGGCCCATGCATCTCAGTTCCTCTTCAATTGCCTATATGTGAAGTTTATTAGGTAGGGTACAACTTCACAGCTAGTGGTAGGTGTCAAATAACAGGTAATAGAAAAGCTATGGCCTGGGTGATGCTTCTCACATGTCTCTCCGAACAGTGATTTACAATCAGAACTGAGGACATTGGGGTCTCTGACTCGGTATATCTTTCAATATTCCCTACTTTCTACTTGTGTTTGTAACCCTACCACTTAGCATAATGCCTGACATACAGTAAGTACTTAATAAGTGCCTTGGACCTTTCCTTGCCTTTACTCAAATGAAATGCTTTGATATTTGAAAGCTGAAATCTTCATTTCATACTTAATAATATCTATCATTTTTATGGTTCTTATATGCTAGGCATAGTCTTAAAATTGTTATTCATTTAATCCTCACAGCAATCCTAGGAGGTAAGTGCTATTATTTTCTCCATTCTACAGATGTGGAAGCTGAGGAAAACCCTTGTCCATGATCACACAAGTAAGTATCTGAGGCTGGATTTGAATGCAGGTCTTCCTGATTCCAGGTCCAGTGCTCTATCCACTGAGCCACCTAGCCTAGCCTGTGACTGCTATCTCCATGGCTTTTAAGAGCAGACTTGGAATAGCTTTCCAGTAAAAAATGGTGTGATACTTAATAGTCTAATACTACCAGGGTGGCTTCTCACTCCTTCTGAAGTAAGCTGACAAGCAAGAGACTGTCAGTTTATCAGAAGTGTCAGGGCTTGAGAATCTTCCAACATGTTAAGCCGTAACATTGTGTAGTTACTTTGAAAGCTCAGTAGATTAATTACAGACCTTTGGGACACCAGTTTCAACCTAAAATGGACTAGAGTGATTTAAAATCTTAACTAATGGCTCAGTGGTACCAAATTAGCCAAACATAGTTCTTTTTTCCAAGCTGTAGAAAATGAATTTCTCTCCTCATTATCCAATGCTCTCAAACACTAGAATTTGAAAAAAATCCAGTTGCGAGGAAGATGAATGAATTGTTTTAAGACTAGAAGATGTTGATGGTAAATTGTAATTTTCTTTTAAAGATTATAATAACTAGCATTTATATAATGTTACAGGGCAGGTGGGAGGCACAGGAAATAGAGAAATAGGCCTGGGATCGGGAAAACTTCAGTTCAAATCTGACCTCAGAGACTTAGTACCTGTGTGACCCTGAGCGAGTCATTTCACCCTGTTTGCCTCAGTTTATTCAACTGTAAAATGGACTGGAGAAGGAGATGGCAAACTACTCCAGTATCTTTTCCAAGAAAACCCCAAATGGGGTCATGGAAAGTTAGACACAACTGATAAATGACTCAATAACACCCAACATATAATGCTGTAAGATTTGTCAAGTACTTCACATATATTAACCTATTTGACCTTAGGAGATAGGTGCTATTTTTATACCTATTTTATAGATAAGAAACCTGAGATAAACGGAATTTAAGTACCTTGCCCCAGAATTTAAGTACCTTACACAGCTAGTACGACTCTGAGGCTTGATTTGAACTCAAATTCCTAACTCCAGCTCCTGTGCTCCATTCATGGCACTATCCCTTCATTTTATTTGAGCAAACCATTATGTAGGCAGTGTGAATGCAGAGGAGAAAAAAAATGGCACAGATATCTCCCAACAGAATGTAAGCTTTGTGCAGGCGTGTTTGGCTTTTTATTCCAAGCATGTAACACAGAACCACACATATATTCAAACACTCAGATTTGTGCTCTCACTGGTTTGTGTGGTCCCTCCAACAATACTGATTGTGTGCATATAGTATGAACAACACATGAAAAAATTTGTCTTTGGTTGGATTGCATTAGAGCTAAAATATCTGGTTTCAAATCCTAGAATAAAGATGAAACAGACAAGTTGCCTCCTGTTTGAAAGATGATGAACTTCACTCAATGTGACCCATGTAGAAATTTGGTTTTTTGCCCGACGATGCATGTATATATATATGTATTAAAGATTTTATTTTTCACTTTTGAGTTGGATTTTTTTCATTTCATATGCTTCATTGCAAAAATTGGTCAATGAGGTAATGGGAAGGACACATCAATAAAAGACAATGAACAAACCCTAGTTCTGCTACTCATGACTTTTGTAACCTTGGGTGTGTTGTTTCAGCTCTCTGTGCATCAGTTTCCTGATCTCTAGAAGGAAGAGGTTGTAATAGATTGTATGTAAGATCTCATCTAGTTATCAATCTATGATCCTATGAAATCAATGAAGAATATATAATTAGTGCCTCCTGTTAAGTGGATGTGAAGGAACAAGGCTTCCTTATCCATTCATTCCCTTGTCCCAATCCTTCAGATGGATCTTTACTCCTGTGAAATGAAATTCACAAGGCAGGTTCTACTTTTTTTGGATTAATCTTTTAAATCCAGAACAGTTCCATGGAAAAATAAAGAAACAGTTTGTCAAAGACTTGTCATCCGAGATGGGTGCTTCCATGTGGAAACCAATCATTAATGGCTCAGTGGGAACTGAGCGTTTTTTCATTAAGATGTCTAATATAATTTCATCAGCCTGGAATTTATTCCTTTTTTTTTTATTTCATTCTTTCTGGTTGGTCAGAGTCCAGTGACTAGAAAGTCAACAGCTCTATCTTAGCACATACCCATGTCCTGTGTGCTGGCTGGTTTGTCTGGGGAGATCTAGGAAAGGCATATGGTGTCTTTCCTCTTCCGACTGGAAATATGTTGATTTCTGAATGTGTGCTTTCCAAACTTCCTCTTTCTGTTGGCTCTGATGCCTCAATGCTATCCTTTCTACTGCCTACCCACTCCCTGATTTATTCAATTGTCAATTCAATTCAACGAGCATTTGTTAAGGACCTACTGTGCCAGAAACAATTGTTAAACACCTTCGCTTAAAAAAGCCAAGGGCTCCCACTGCATTTAATGCCATATCATGTCTTCTTGAGCTATATTTTGTCACTGGACCCAGATGACTCCAGAGGATAAAGTGAGGCTGGTGGCTTTGCACATCCCTCCCTCACTTAAATTCAATTCACTTGCATGTCATGGCATCACCTCCCTGATATCACGGTCCTCTTTTAGAACAAAGGACAAACAACAGCTTAGTATTAGACACTTGGATAAGAATACAAAGAAAAATAAACAGTTAAACCCTTAAGGTGCTTGCATTTTAGAAGGGAGGGGAATAATGCATAGAGATAAATAAATATAAAATATATGCAAAGTAAGGGATAAGAATTCCATCTGTGACTTCATTGGCATTGGAAACTCCTGTTGCCAATACAAATCAGCACCTTAATCTTACAGCTGGCTAGAATGGTGTCAAATTCAAATAGAAATAGGGACCACTGAACTATATCTAAGGATGCCTGTAGGCTGTATATTGGCTTACAAAACCACATATTTTCATTATCTATATTCTGTGGTAATTTTATTTTCTTAAATATTTCTCAATTACATTTTAATCTGGTTCAACAGCACTCTGGAGTTGTTGCTCTACAAGGTGACCAAGATGACCACCATTTTGATCTCTCTGGGTTAGTGTACTGAGAGGTTAAGTTACTTGCCCAGGGTCACGTAGTCAATATGTGTCAGGGTTAGGGTAAAAAGTGAACCCATTATTCATGCCCTAAAACAATAAAAAATAATTCATTTCTTTATTAACTTAGGAAATAACAAGAGCAGGACCTTCCCTGCCACCCTTTCATTTGATAGTTCATACTATAGATCCCAGTGCATAACAAGAAAAACTTGATGAAAGACAAGTGAGAAAACCCTGTGGTAAGTTTTTATTAGCTACAGAACTTTTTTCATAATGTTTAGGACAACATTGATAGATGTCCCAGACGACAACTAGGAAGAACTAAGAAAAGTGACTTACACTCTTTGAGACTAACTTTCCTCACTAGTAGTATGGAGACAATAACAACTACACTATCTACCTCAGAAGACTGCTGTGAGTGTAAGCTATAGCCCATCATCCTTAGCTCTAGGCTTATATAAACTAAATTTCATATCAGAACTATCCTCCACAGTACATATATACATACATACGTTTATATGTATACACACACACACACACACACACACACTCAGGGATATTTCAGGGATAGCTTATTTTCCCCTCTAGGATATCTCAGAACACTGCTCAAATATAGATTTTGTCTGTCCAGATGTGGGGTCCCTAGCTGATGAACAAATCACTCTAGGTAATAATGCATACATTAGAGGCAGGACAGCCTTTATTTTACTCCAGAGAAGATGTAAAAACAACAAAGAGGGTTCATAGTCATAAAACTGTTGGTGAGATTTATTTCCTTCTCTGTGAGTTTCCATGCCCTAGAGTCCTAACGCCTTTCATAATCATACCAGTACTCTGTGGTTTAGACCCCATTCAGAAAGGATATGAACTTGGATTGCTAGTGAGGCAACCCCCTAATATTCCAATGAGTCCCTCTTGTACTCCAGTGACCCATTCTTAGGTTATTGCATTAAGGGAATCCGAGGAATATTATATAGTTAGCTCTCTTCCAGAGGACATCTTATGTGATAGCTTTCCTAATCCTCTCAGTTTCTAATGTCTCTCCTTGAATTAATCTCTTAATTTTTTGTGCAACAGCTGGACCATGTAACAAAATGTAACAGATATGTAGATAGAAGTGGAGATGGCCCACTCTAAAACTCTAAGGGGCACTGGATTTCCATTGTTATTGGTAGTTGGAGGATAGCCATTGCTGGACTATCTCTCACTTATTCTCCCATCTTCAAAAGGAATATTGGACCTCAATCATAGCTAGCTTTTATATAGAAGACATTTGAAATCTAGAAGAATTATTCTTTTGGTGTTCAGGACAAAAGCTACTTCCCTTGATTGCTCTAAGAGAAGATAGTTCCTCCCCAAACCTGAAGGATAACAGCTTTCCTTCCCACCATAATCTTATTACACCAAAGTTAGTCATGGATATAGAGTAAATCTATTCATCAAAGCAAGCCAGGTAGACAGTGATCAGGAAGCTACACAGATTGTTTTAGGTGACAGAATGCACAAGAATTAGCCTGAGAATGAGATTAAATTTCAGCTCCCAGATAGGATTTTACCTAATGAATTCATTCTCGGCGATCTCTAGGGGTGCAAGGGCGGAGAGTTAAAGGACCTGAGAACAGGGCGTTATCTTGTCTAAGACACTCCTGGTTCCCCTACCCCGCTGCCTTACAGAGTTCCCTGCATACAGCAGGCAGTTCATAAATGCCTGTGAAATTGAACAAGAGATAAAGCCAAGCTATTTTACATTTATATAGTGTATTAGGAATGACGAAACGTTTTTCACACCCAACATCTCACTGAATCTCCACAGGAACTCTATGAGGCAGGTAATAAGAATGAGTGTCATTCACATGGTGGCACAGGGGATAGAATTCTGGACCTGAAGTCCAGTCAAATTCAGCCTCAGGGACTCACTAACTGTGTGACCCTGGGCAAGTCACTGTTTGCCTCATTTCCCTCATTGGTAAAATGAGCTGGAGAAGGAAATAGCAAACTACTCCAGCATTTTGCCCAGAAAACCCCCACTGGGGGTCATGAAGAGTTAGACATGACTGAACAACAATGTATTTACATAATACCTTAAGTTTTGCAAAGCACTTTACAAAGATCTCGTTTCATCCCCACAATAACCCTGCTATTTATTAACTTTAAACATGGGAACTTTAAACTTTAAATATGAGAAAACTGAAACACTCAGAGGTTAAGTGACTTGCCCAAGGTCACACAGCTAGTATCTGAGAGGCCAGATTTGAATTCATCTTCCTGACTTCAGGCTATATTATTATGTATATTTTTAAAATGATGAAACTGAATCTTACAGATGCAGCCTGATAGAATAGATAGAGTGGGGTGCTTAAATTTCTAGTTCTAGAGCTGGAAAGGGACCTTAGAGGCCATTTAATCTAAACTCCCCTCCTCTTACAAATGAAGAGACTGAGACCTAGAGAGGTGAAGGACTTTGGACAAAGCCACATTGGTAGTAAGTATTAGAACTGGCCTTTGAACCCAAGTCTTCTAATTCAAAAGATGCCAGTGATCATCAAATCCAACTCCCTCCCTCCAAAAGAAAGTCCTCACTGTAATACACTGGATACTTGTCATGAGGTCTTTGCTTAAAGATTCCCAGTGACCAACTGCCCAGACAGTCTAATCTGCTGATGGCTTTAATCACCAGGAAACAAACAAACAAATAAATACACACAAATATGTATGTGTGTGTATACATATATATGTATGTGTATACATATATATACACACATTTATATACATATGTATATAATCTCTTTCTCTTTTTTTCTCTCTCTTTCAATATATACTGGTCTTCCATCAAGGCTACATCTGAAGCTCTACAGGTAGGTCTTATGAGAGGATATAAATGCTGTCACTTTTTGTCTCAACAGTCTACCTTTTGCTGTTGGGTATCAGTCTATGATGTCCTTCAATAGTAAGGAAATTTTTGTAAATCATTGTCTCTTCTTGTGGCTAGCAAGGACTGTTTTTATATAGTGGCCTCTCTATTAATAGGGACCATCTCCAGTCATCTGGAGCTATATCTGGCCCCTGGATCCAGATGACTCTGGAGGACAAAGTGAGGCTGGTGACCTGGCACAACCTTGCCTCACTTAAATCCAATTCATTTGCAAGTCATGGTGTCACCTTCCTGATGTCATAGTCCCCTTCAAAAATGAAGGACAAACAACAACTCTATTAATGTTTGCAAGGATGAATGAACAAATCCTATTAAAAAGTAAAACTTTGTGGGATCTAGGCAAGAAAGAACCCACCTACTTTCTACAAAATTTCCACATTTTAAGAAGGATGTTGATAATCAATCAATCAATGAACATTTATTAAGACCTTACTATGTGCCAAACACTGTGCTGAGCATGGCCCTCAAAGAATTTATAATTTAGTGGGGGAGACAACATACAAACAACTACATATAAAGCAAGTTAGATACAGGATAAATGGGAAATAATTAACGGAATGAAGGCACTGGAATGAAAAGGAGTTGGGAAGACTTTCGCTGGAAGATAAGATTTTAGGATTTAAAGGAAAATTTCCAGATGAAGGTAATAGAGACAGTCAAACACCTCAAGGTCATGTCCTGGCAGAATCAGGAGGGACTGGGGACGTTAAGGCCAGGGAAAGAAAGACTTAAAGGGACTGTGCTAGCTGCCTTCATATATTTGAAGGCTATCATGTGAAAGAAGGATTTGCTGTAGTCCGCTTATCCCCAGAGGGCAAAACCAGAATGAACTGGTTATTGGGTTTGTCCTTTTTCAAAAAGGACCATGACATCAGGATATGATGATGTGACTTGCAGTTGACTTTGAGTGAGGGAGGCCTGTGCAAGGACATCAGTTTCACTTTCTTCTCCAGAACCATCTGGTTCCAGTGGCCAGATATTCATCAGGACAACTGAAAATGGCCCAGGATGCAATGGGACACCCTGGTCCTTTTGGGCTAAGGCCTTTTCAGGTTCTCATTTAGAGTGAGATAACACCTGTTCAGTGAATAGGCTTCTTTAAGAAGTGAATCAAGGGATAGCCCCTTTAATATGAAAAAAGAATCAAGCTGGGAGGGGAACACCCTCTGGGTCACTGTTCCAAAGAGAAACAATTACCTTGACATTGACTAACTTGTGGACATTGTTGAAAGGAAGATTTAGGCTTGATATCAGAAAAAAAGTTCCTAACAATTAAGGTTTTTCTCAGGTAGAATGGCCAGTCTATGGCACAGTAGGCTCCTCCTCATTGGAATTTGTCAAACAGAGATCAGAAAGGCCCCAGCCTGGGATGTTCTAGAGAGCCTTGCTTAGATCCAGGTTGGACTAGTTAAATCCCTGAATTCCCTGCCCACACTGGGATTTTGAGACAACACTCTAGAGCAGGTCCGAATGGCTAACTGGAAAAGAGTCAGATCATAAGCTAAGATAATATACCTGTAATGAAAGTGGAAACAAAACGAAAACAGCTGAAATGCACAGTTTTCTCTCTGAGCTGTTCTGTAGCCAGTCAGAAAGAAAGCAAAAACTCTCCTGGCATCTGAAGGAACTTCCTGGTATCAAAGGCTTGGTCACTAGAGTATGAGAAAATGATGAAGTTGGGAGACAAAAATCATCCATTCAAAAATGAAAAAAAACCCAAAAAACAACCCACAACCCATGAAGAGTCCCTTAGTGCTCTCTGATGAACTGGAGAAGGCTGTAGCTGCTCTCTTTCTCAGATCACCTGCCTGTACACATTCCTCACCCCTATAAACTGTTGCTAAGTATTTTTAGTGAGGCCAGAAGTTCCCTTAAGCACCGTAATTATCTCAGTTGGGGATGTCAGGAGAGTTTACAGTGAAAGAAGGCTCCTGCCTGCTGCAAACATGATAATAAGGTACATTCTGCTCTGTTTTTAGAGCTGTGCAACAGAAAGTCACTGCCTACCACTCCTACATATGGACCAGGGGATTCTATTGTCCTATAGGGAGCCATTGACATAACATCTCTACTGTGGAACAGAGTAAGGTATTCGCCTTGCACCAATTACATCCTAGGAGGGAGCAAAAATGCATTCACATTTTGCAGAAAAATCTTTTCTCATTGCTTGCTGGCTGCTGCTGAGGCTTTTGCTTTTAGGGAGAGGAAGGAATGTAAACTAGCTTCCCCCAAAGACTGAACAAAACCCTGAAGCCACTGAGAGCAGAGTGTGCCCATAACAAAAAACCATGAGGGTAGAAGTCCCAAGTCTAGCACTGACTTTCCAACCTACCACATAAGAACCTG
This sequence comes from Potorous gilbertii, assembly GCA_028658325.1. NCBI lineage: Eukaryota > Metazoa > Chordata > Mammalia > Diprotodontia > Potoroidae > Potorous > Potorous gilbertii. Next base: position 215,466,157 of record CM053773.1, read on the forward strand.
CAAAATGCACACACACGAACATGGTCCCAGGAAAGACCCAAGTGAAGTCATAATGACAAAGCCTCTGCTTTGTTCTGTGCAACCACACAGAAAACTGTGCATGTGGTTGTCTTTATGGAGAGGTCCCTTCTACATTTTTCTTCTCTGTGGCACAGATGGGTGTTGTCTTTCCCCATTGGAATGGATGCTCCTTGGAGACAAGGAGTGTCTTTCTGCTTGTATTTGGATTCTTAGTACAGTGATAGCACACAGTAAACACTTAATAAATGCTTTCTTATCTATCTTTCCATCCATCTCTCAGTCTCTCATCTACCTTCTATCTTTCTATTGCCTATTGCCTATCTGATTGATGTATTATCTGTTATTTGTCATCTGCCAGTCTATTATCTTTCTATCCATCTATTCAGATATCTATCTATTTATCTGTCTGTCTGTCTATCCATCTATCTTCTATTTATCATCTGCCTTCAATCTTTCTACCATCTATTGATCTGCTATCACCTATCTCTTTATTACCTATCAACTTGTCACCTGTCTCTTGTAATGTGGTGGTCTATAATCTATCTTTCTGTCTGCAATTTATTGTCTTCATATCCATCTATTCATCCATCCATCCATCTATCTGTCTGTCTGTCTATCTATCTATCATCTGTCATGTAGTCCAAACCTCTCCTTTAATAGATGTAGAATCTAAGACCCATAGATGTTAAGTGACTTTTTCAAGGTTACATAAACTGAATATTTTATTAGCAAGTATCAAGGGCCTATGTACATGCTATTTAGGTCTAGTAGGGATAGGATTGAGTGGGTATAAAGGTGTCTGACCTGTAAGAGCTTATATTATGGTGGGGGAGATAATCTATTTACACTAGTAACTATAGTCTAAATATACTAAGTATATGCTTGATTTAATTCAATAAACATTTATTAAGCCCCTATTGTGTGCTGTTCTACTAGAGGCTGAATATGTGAAAAAAAAACAGTCTTTCCCTTCAAGGAGCCTCTGCTCTGCTGGCAGGGTGCAGTATGTACCCTGGTAAGGAAACTCAGGACATATACAAAATAAAGTTATAGGAATCTTGTGAGACTGGGAAATTAGCAAAAAGAAAGAATCAAGGTAAGTTTCTTGTAGGAGGCAATAATTTATCTAAGTCTTGAAGGGAAGTAGGGGATCTACTATGAAGAAGTGATGAGGAATAACATTCCAGTCATGAAAAACAAGCTTTGCAAAGACACAGATACTGGATGGAGGACTGCTTGGGGATGCAGTGAATGGTAGAACTTGGGGTTCAAGAAGACTTGAATTCAAATCTGGACATAGACACTTACCAACTGCATGATTCTGGGCAAGTCACTTGGTCTGTCTACCTTGGTTTCCCTCTCTGCAAAATAAGGATCACAGTAGCACCTATCTTCCAGGGCTGTTGTGAAGATAAAATAAAGGAATAATTGTGAAATATTTGATGCATATTAAGTAGTATTATATAGTACCTTATAAGGCTATAAATATGTTACATTATATTGTATCATATTATATTGCATCACATATATTATATTACATTACTGTTATGTTATATCATATCATAATATTAATTATATCATATCATAAAGGTGTATATACATACCCTTATAAAGTTATTGTTGGATACAATGTTGCATACCAGGAATAGTGTTTCATCTTATTTGTCTAAAATGTAGAACATGTAAGGGAAACTGGTATATGAGTGGTCTGGAAAGCTAGAGTAAAGCTAGTCTGTGAAGGGCATAAGATGCCAAACAGAAAGATTGTTTTTATCCTAGAGACAAGAGGGAGCCATAGAAATTTCCTGAGCCAGGGACTAGCATGATCAGATTCCTTTAGGAACATGTATTTGACAGCCTATAGAATTTAGAGCTGGAGAGGAGCTTAGAGCTTATCCAAGTCCAGACCAATATAAGTCACAGAGAGGGGAAATGACTGAATGTACATAATAAGGGGGAAAGCCGGAATTTGAACCCACATCTTTCAATTTTATTCCCAAGGTTCTTTCCAGTACACAAGTGATCTACTCTGAGGGCTTCAGGGAAGGAAAGCTCATTTCCAGTTGTGCTCAGTGAAGGTTTCATGGAGGAGGAAATGTCTGAGCTGCATCTTGGGGAAGTGGAGATGGCAAAGAAGAGTATTCCAGATCCATAAAAGTCCAAACAAAAAAACAATCTACAGTCAGCAAGCATTTATTAAACACTTACTGTGTACCAGGCACTGTGCTAAGTACACATGATATAAAAAAGACAAAAAAAATGTTCCCTGCTTGCAAGGAGATCACATTCTAATCATGGGGACAAAATTGAAAACTTCAACTAAGTATCATACATGCTGAGTAAATAGGAGGCAATCTCAGAGAGAAGGCACCAGAAAGTAGCTGACTGGGAAAGGTCTCTGTAGAGGATGAGATGGGTTGTGTTGAAAGAGAACAAGGAAGCCAGGAGGTATCAGTGAAGAGAGAGAGCATGTTGAGTGTAAGAGGATACACATGTAAATGCACTGAGTCAGGAGATGGAATGTTATCTGAGGATTAGGAAATAGGTCAGTGCAAGTAGGCCAGTGTGGCTGGATCAGATTATATAAAGTGTAAGAAGATGGCAGGGGGCACCTAGGTGGTGTGGTTGATAGGGCACCATCTCTGAGTTCAAATCTGGCCTCATATACTTACTAGCTTTGTGACCCTGGGCAAGTCACTTAACCCCAATTGCCACAACAACAATAAAAAAGACTGGAAAGGGTGTTGTAAAGTGCTTTAAATGACACCCAGAGCTAACTATGTGTGTTATTGTGGATGATAGGGAGGTAGTAGAATATAGGATTCTTGAAGGTAAGAATTTTTTCTTTATATCCCTGTACTATCAGAGTATCTGGTTCATAATGAAGATAAATAATGCATTTCTAGAGAAGCGGGGAGTAAAATAGTCAGATTTGTACTAAAGATGAACATTTTGGCACCTCGTAGTGAAGGATGAAATGGAGTTGGGAGAGACTTGAAGCAGGGAGACTTTAGACACAATGAATAATTCAATTAGATTAGATAAAGCATTTATTATATTTCAGGCAATGTACTGAGGTCTGGGAATACAAGTACAAGAAAAAAAGAAAGTATCTGCTATATGTCAGGCACTGTGCTAAGCTCTGAGGATAGATACAAAAAGAGTCAAAAGATAGTCCCCATCCCCAAGAAGCTTATCTTCTAATGGGAGAAGTCAATACTTAAAAGAGAAAGGGAGAGGAAAGTAGAGAAGTAGTCCTGAGGGTCAGGAGCTGAGCCAGATTTGAAGTAAACATGGCTGGCACAAGTTTTCCTTAAATGAAATTTCCCGTAGGTACTCACCAATAGGAAGAGAAAACCACAGGGTTACAGGAGTCTCCAACACAAAAAACTGCTGGAGTGGAGATGGAAAAGTCATTTGGAGAATAAAGCACTATCTTATTTTGTCTGGAAATTAAAATATACCTAGGGGTGCTGAAAGAAGTAAAGTCAGAAAGATATGGAAAAATATTGAAGCCAAAAGAAGGGTCATTCAGGTCTTGGCTTTATTCACTAATCCCCACTCTTTCTATAGAGAAAATATATACAAAAATGAAAACAAAGTAGTTTAGGGGAGCTCTAGCAACTGGGGAGACTAGGAAAAGCTTTGCAAAAGGTGATGCTTGAGTCTCGATTGTTAGAGGGAAGATGGTGAAGGAGTTCTTGTTTGGCATGGGGGACATGGAGATGAGAGATGGAGTATAATGTGTGAAGAAAAGCAGAATGTCTGACTGGATCAAAGATTGTCAATAGGAGAGTCATGGATACAATCAAAATGTAGTTTGGAGCAAAGTTGTCAAAAAATTTAAAAGCTAACGAGAGGAGGACATGAAGCTAATGTTACAGACTGAATTCCTAGGACCATTGACCCTAGAGGGTGGGTTAAAGGACAGACCTAGTAAAAGAATTCTTTGCTTGGTATAACCCATCCCAATTCCTGGAAATCTAAAAAGAGTTATTTTTATAGAAAAGGGATACCACCTTTTTCATGTGTTTTCTTTTTAAATGGCAAACATGAGAATTGAGAGTTGTCAGATCTGTGATGTGCAGAGACAAGGGAAGATTTATGACTCATAGAACATTATACACTTCAAATGGAGGATGGATACATGAATTTCAACCCTGTGAGAGGTTTTCCATAATTTTCCAACTGAGGCAGAATGGGCCAGATTGTCCTACACTGCCACCCTAGGGAAGGAAGGTAAATTGTTTACATTTGTAGCTCTTGTGTCAGAAGCCCCCTACTAACCCAAGGAATCATAGCCATAGATTTAGAGTTCAAAGGGATCTTAGGGGTCATGGAATTAAAACTCCCTCATTTTACAGATGAGGAAACTGAGGCCCAAAGAAAGGAAGTAATTTTTCTTAGGATCACCCAGCTAGTAAATATCAGAATGAGTCAAACCCAAGTCTTCCTGATGATCCACCATGCCATCCAGCTCCTAGAGTATGCTTCAGGGACCTTACATTTCTATAGCTTGTTGCCTTATTATAATTAGAGGGGACTCCAGAAGTCAACAGTTCAACCTATATCTGCATGAGTATCCCTTCTACGATACATCTGATAAATGATCATCCAGTCTTTGCTTCAAGACTTCTACCCAGGGGAAACCAATACCTCTAAAGGCCAACCATTCCAGCTTTGGAATAAGTCCAATTGTTAGAAAGGTGGCCTTCATATTAAGCCTAAATTTGATTCTTTGCTGTCCACCATTGTCCTGGTTCTGACCTCTAGAGACAAACAGAACAAATCCAATACATCTTTACAAAATTACCTTTCAAACACTTGAAATGATCTTCCTCTGGATCTCTCTCATCTTCTCACTTCAGTCTTCTCTCCTGCTGGCTAAATATCTCCAATTTTTCAACCATTTCTCATATGGCATGGAGTCAATAAGGCATCATCCTTGCCTCTCACCTTTGGATGGTCTCCAGGTTTTCAATGTCCTCCCAAAATATGGTGCCAAGACCTAACACGATACTGGAGTGTGACCAGTACAAAGTAAAGCAGAACCTCATCCTCATAATTATTACACCAGGAAACTCAGTGTTATTTACCACTCTTCATGGAAAACCATTCAGGCTCATGAGACTTCAAACATAAAAGTTTTTTATTTACAAAGCAAAAGACACAGGAAGTAATAAAAATTTCCATTTATCTAGTGCTCTCAGGTTTACAAAGTATTTTACCTATGTTATCTCATCGGGTCCTCCTGTAATGTAGGTGTTGTTATTACCCACTGACTGAGACTTGAGAGTAGCTAAGGAACTTGACCAGCATGGCCCAGATAGTAAGTATCTGAGCCAGGGTCTGAGCTTCAGTGAACATGCTATCTATTATAACATGTAGCTGCCTCTATAAAGGACTTGGATTTGACATCCTAAAAATTTCAAGACTCTTCAGAAAGTGACACTGCTCCATGTGTACAGAATACACAGCCTATCATATTGCTCCAAATGGCACTCCAACATGTTGGGAGAAGGGGAGGAGGAAATATCATGGTTTTCTCCTCTCAGGTCACTTATCCTGGTCACTGGGAGCTGTCCAAGGATCGATCTTCTCGGATGTTCTGTGGTGCTCTTCTCCAGCCTGATAGGTGGCATAGGTTCTATCATTACAGGTGCTGTCCTGGGCTGCTGCTGCCATCACATTACAATCTGAGTTGTGAGTCTTCTTGCCCCTGTTGTCATCCATCTCCTCTGACTTCATCTCCCTCAGCTCCTCCCTCCTGTAACAGACTGAGGCTCATTATGTTCTCTTGAGTAGATAACAAGAGTCTTAACTTGTTTTCAGATGTCTAGGCCAGATCTAGCTTTCCTTTTGAAATCTTCTGTTAGAAACCACAGGCCCAGCCTTTACACAAAAGGTCTCTTCAGGTTATCTGGGAATTCCTCCCTCTTTGCTTTTTTTTTTTTACTTGAGGATAACTCATGGTGAATATGTCCCATTTGCCTCCTCTCTCCCTTAAGCCTGTCTTGTCTTGGATTTTTGTCTTGGGCAGAGGGGCCATACCTACTCTTGTTCCATTTGTATATCTGTCTCCTGACCCTGGAAATTACCCAAGAATGATTCTTAAAAGCTTTCCAAAAGAGAGATTGTATAATTGTGAACCTTATGGCTCCCCATAGATTGACAATAGATTGACAAGTCTTTCCCAAGGGCAAAGCTTTGTGTCTTCCTTATACACATATTTAGAAACCTATTTGGAGTAATGTATTATTTCTATTGCTTTTGTTTAGTCATTTTTCAGTCATGGCCAACTCTTTGTAACATCATTTAGGGTTTTCTTGGTGAAGATACTAGAGTGGTTTGGCATTTCCTTCTCCAATTCATTTTACAGATGATTAAACTAGACAGACAGGGTTAAGTGACCTGCCCAGGGTCACAAAACTAGTGTGAGGTCACATTTGAGCTCACGTCTTTCTGAGTCTTCCTGACTCCAGGCCTGGACCACCTAGCTGCTCTTATTTCCGTAGTATCTCATTAATCAATTACTCAATCAATCAACAAAGATCTATTAAGCACAAATATTAATTTGTCAGTCAGTCAGCCAGTATACTAAGGAACATAATAGCATAGATTTAGAGGTGAGAGAGAACTTAGAAGTCAGATAATCTAGCCCCTTTACTTTAAGGATGAAAATTGACAGTAGGAAGTATTTATATAGTCATTAAAGATTTACAAAATTCTTTACCTATATCATCTTTTTGATCTCACAACAGGTAAATGTTATTATCACTCCCATTACTGTGGCTAAGAGAGCCTCAGGTAAGTGATTTGCTCCAGATCACCTGGCCAGTAAATGTCTAAGGCACAATTTGATGGTATAGAGGCATAGAGAAACTAAGTGACTTCCCAAGGATATACAGATGATAATTAGCAGAGCTGGCTCCTCGGACTCTCCATTCATTTCTCTATATCCTGTGCCATGGTTCTTTTTTCATGCACAATCTTGGGTTAGAAAAGACTTCATTGTAAAGATGAGGAAACTAAGACCCAGAGACGTTCAATTCCTCAATTAAAGTCATCCAGCTAGTAAGTAGCAGAGAAAAAAACTTGATTCCTATTCAACATCATTCAACAATCATTCCTGGCATCTACCCTGCCATGGAACCTCATTTCTGTCTATTTTAGTCTTTCCATCTTCATTCCTTTTTTTTCCAACCCATCTGCCCCTTATTGCTACCAGACAAAGCTTCCTTATGCATTGATTTGGCAATGTTATTGATTGGCTCAAAAACCCTTCTGGGTCTCCCTACTGCTTCCCAACTGAAGTTTGAAGTCCTTTGCCTGACATTTCAGGCTCATCAGTCTCATGCCACATGCTATTTCAACCTCATCTTGCAAGATTCTCAACCATTCACATGATCCTTGTACATGTTCTGTGCTCTCCTTCCTTTATAATATTGTTTTTTGCTCTTTCCTATAGCTGGGATATCCTAGTTACCCCTTTGGCTTTTGTTGAACTCCTACTTGACCCTTTATGTCTGATTCTCATGTCCTATCCTTCATAAAGCCTTTCCTTTTTGTTATTGTTGGAAATAACATTTCAAGCTGATTTTGTATCTTTCTCATGCATAAGTCTTATAATGTTATATACTATATATACTGTAATGATTAGAAAATGTCTCATTCCCCTTTCACCCATTAGACTAAAATCCAATAGTGAGGGAGGTGTGTCTTTTTCAATCTCACCACCTTGGGGATTTCCTTCTGGAGCCTCCATTTTGCAGACCAACTCCAGCTGGCCATTCTCCTTGCACTGTGCTTCTGAATCTATGGACTTCTCCATGGTCCTATGTGGGTACCTTATCCTTACTCTTATTTTTCAGCCTTCTTTGCTTGTTGTCTTATACTATTAGAATGGAAAATCTTTGAAGGTAGGGACTGTCTTTTTTGCTTATATTTGTATCCCCAATGCTTAGCATAGTGCCTGACCCATAGTAAATGCTGAATAAATCCTTGTTTTTCCTATACACTGTTAGTGCCAGTTAATGCTTTCCAAATTGAACTGAATACCCTACAATCCCTCTAACAAGACAGTAAGCCATAGTGGTGTAGGTAAGTCAGCATAGAACAGTATAGTGGGAAGAACATTGGTTCTGGAGCCAAAGGAATCATGTTCAGGTCCCAGATCTGGTATTCTCTTCCTGTATAACTTTGAGCAAGTCACCTAAACACTTTAGGTCTCAGTTTCTTGATCTGTAATATAAAAGGGCTAGACTAGATGGCTTGAAGATTACTCTCAGCTCTAAATGGATTATCTTTTGATCTTTGATAGATACTCTGGACACAAAGACAAAGGACTTCTTGCCCTCAGAAGTGTACGTTCAACTAGGAAGAAATGATGGTTATATAGTTTGAAAAATACAAAATATATAACAACTAAAATTGAAGTAATTGGCAGGTAGGGGCAAGGACCTTAATAGCTGGGCAGCCTGGGAAAGTATTGAAAATGGTCTTTGAGTGGAGCCATGAAGGGAAAAGTGATAGAGGTGAGGAGACAACAAATTTAATGCTAGGAAAAGGCTTATTTCAGGGTTCAGAGCACAGAAGATGAAATGCTGAGTTTGGATAATAGTGAACAGGCCAATTTATCTGGAATCTAGGGGATGAAGGCACAACAATCCAAGAAAATAGACTGGAACTAGAGTTTGAAGGTCAGCATGACATTAATAGGTAGTACATGGGCCTTGGAGTCAAGAAGACCTAGGTTCATCTCCAACTCAGACACTTTACAATAGTTGTGTGACCTTGGGCAAGTCATTGAACTGCCTCTCAAGCTCCAGTGTCCTATTCATTCAAAAATACCTTGCATTTCTTTTCCCAAAGGTCTTTGTGAGGATTAAGTAAAACTTACTAGGCAAAATAAGGACTCAGCAAACTTTAATGAACTCTATAAATATCAGCTTTTATTTTCTACTCTGTGAAGGATCAGCAGGAATTTATATCACATACCTTCTCCTCAGGTCTCTGGCAGCAATTATAGATTTGCCCTGATGCCCTGTCTCCTAGCCTCCAAGAACTAAGGTCAGCCAGCCTTCTTGGTACCATCTTGCCTGGAAGGAGAAGGATTTTCATTTTTCTAGTCAAGTTACAACCTCCTTCCAGTTCTCAGCATGTTGGGATAGGATGTCTGAAAGTCAGACTACCATGGACAGAGCCAAGCCCTTCCCCTCCTCCCCCAACTCTCCCACTCTGCAGCAGTTAGCTAGAAGAGTGGCTGAGACTAATACCTGCTGAATTTCCATAGGACCAGATAGTAATTAACAACTTGCTTTTAAGAAGAAATGGTAGCTAATGAGCTGGCTCTGGCTCTGGCCCTGACCCAGTCTTGCAAAGGAGAAATGATATATGAAGGAGTAGGGGAAAGGCAAGACTTCTCCTTCTCCCCACCCCCTTCCCCAACTCCTCTTCTGTGCAAAGCACATCCAGCTGGTCCCAAACAGCTTAACCATCCCACTGGCCTTTGGATACCAGGGCGATTTATGGGCACTGCAATATTTCGGTGGAAGACCCTGGCTGAGCAGGCAGAGGACAGCTCTGCAGGACAATTAGAATGAAAAACTGCTTTGCTTGCTTTTGGCAGGGTCCTTTTGCATCTGTCAACCAGGAAAATTGATGCTACCAAAGGAGCAGGATCTTGGCTAAGAGGAAACCAGAGGACTGAGGACCCAGTTGGTCAGGAAGTTCATCTTGCAGCTCAACAAATGGTGCAGATAGGTGTTTTGTTCACCACCCCTACTTTCACCAATCCACTGTCCAAAATGCAAGGATGCTGTCCATTTTGCAAGTCCTGCATGAGATGGTTCCTTTATCTTCTCTGGGCCTCAATTTCTTTTTTTGTAAAGAAGATCTCACATGAAATGACCTTCCAGCTCTAGGACTGTGACACTAAAATAAGTCAATTTAATTAATGAACACAGGCTGAGTGGAAATCAAGGATAGAGGAGTTATATAATATAATAATATAATATAATAACTGTAGTTGATCCTTGAAGGATCTGGATTAGGAAGCAGAGATGAGGAGAGGTGGGGAATCTAGGTAGGATGAAGTTTCCAGAAATGCACGGAGGCAGAAGATAGAATGTGGGGTTCAGGGGATAGTTAGTAATTCAGTTTGGTTGGAATGTAGGGGAGATAGTAGTAGTAGTAGTAGTAGTGGTGGTGCTGGTGGTGGTGGTGGTGGTAGTAGTAGTGGTAGTAGTAGTAGTAGTAATAGCAGTAGCTAGCATTTTGCAAGGTGGCATAGTTGATAAAGTGCTACCAAGCCCAGAGTCTGAAAGACCTGAGTTCCAATCCAGCCTTAGACACTTACTAGCTGTGAGACCCTGGGCAAATCACTTAACCCTGTTTACCTTGGTTTCCTCATCTGTAAAATGAGCTGGAGAAGGAAATGACAAACCACTCCAGTATCTTTGCCAAGAAAGCCTCAAATGGGGTCATGAAGAATAGGAAACAGCAAGCAACTCTTTATGTATTTTATATATCATATATTTTACATTTTTATAACATTTTGTTGTACTTTAAGGTGTGCAGAACATTTAGAAATTCATTGCATTAAGACTTTCAGGATAGACTATATCCCAAAGACACAGGTATTACACTGACTTGCCTAGGATCTCAGAGATAGTAAATGTCTAAGGCCAGATTTAAACTCAGGTTTTCCTACTTTGGACCCAGAAGTCTCCCTCTTTACCTTACCACCTTATTATCCAAGTAACATGAAATCACTGGAAAGGGTGTTTGGAACCCCCTAGTAGGGGTATTATGCATTTCATTCTGAAAGGAATATGAACCCCTGAAAATTTTAGGGTGACATGGTCGGGCCTGTGCTTCAGAAATAGGCAATGGATAGCTTAGTGAAGGGTGGATTGGAGACAGGGAGGACATCTCAACAGTCAAAGTGAGAAGTGATGTGAATCTGAACGAGGGTAGCAGAATCTGAAGGCAAGTAATAGGACTTATTTAAACTTTACCTTGCATAGGACTCTGCACATAGTAAATGTTTGTGGAATGAAATTGATGAATGAATGAATGAGCCTGTTTATTTTTCCTGAACTCACCTCCTTGCTCCACCCAAAACACACACACACGCACACACAGAATTTTCAAATACATCGAAACACACAGTTATTTAAGCAAAGCAAATAATGGTTAAAAGATGCAAAGAACTGAACGTTAGCTTATTAAATAGGATGCTTCATGTTTATTGGCCTTATGCCTTGGGAGTCAGGGGACCTGAATTCTAATCCTCACTAGTCATGTAACCTGGAAAAAAATCCTTTTCCCTCTCTGGGCCTGTGTTCTCCTCTATTTGATATGGAAGTAGGAATAAATAATCTTTTAGCTCAGACATCATAGGGATCTGTTAAATGATTTACTTGGTATCAGTCAGTAGGGACTGACAAGTTTTTTGAAATCTCGACCAAGAAAAGTAAGAAATTACTCATCCTCTTTGAGGCCAATTACAGAAGGTACAATTTAAGCTGAGATCTGAAGGAAGCTAGAACTTTTAAAAGGTAGATCAAGACTGCCTACATCTTGAAGAACTGTGTCTACTACTGCAATTATCTTTTTCACTTGCGTCAATGGAAATTTTTAAAAAATGCCCTCTCTGTTGGACATATCTGGACTGTGAAAATTCGCTTCCTTCTCCTACCCTTAAAAACATACAGGCCAAGTAGTGTCTCCTTATCTACCCCACCAGTAGCTTAATTGGTTGGGCTAATGCACTGATATAGTCACTAATGAAATGTTTCATTCCATGTATACTCTTTGTATACGTGCGTGTGTGGGTGTGGAGAAAGCTTGCCCCAATCTACAAATCAAATTAAATAGCTCCCATTCCCTTCTACAGGCCATATCTGTTTTTTCTTCCTCTTCTGTGCCTTCTATTATCTGTACATGGCAGACACTAGCAGAGGGAAAAATGATGGCACCTTCTGAAAGAACTTAATGGAGTGACTCCAAAATATTGTATCAAAATAAATGAAGTGAATAACATTGGAGCTCCTTCCTGGGCCTCCTGGATGGAAGTCATCACGCTTGGTGCCTCAAAGGAGTCAGTGGGAGATGGATAGAGGAATGGGAAGGTGCTACCCTAACGAAATGCAGACTAGGAGACAAAGGGTAGATGGAATAAGAACATTTAATTGGAGCCATTCTAGAGAAAGGAAGATGGGTTAGTAAGAAGGAATAGCAACAGTACATTGGAACCTCTAAATGATGTTTTGCTTTTGATTTCATAAGGTAACAACAGAAACAGCCCAGCCTCCAGGGATTGAGTTTTTATTCCTTGCAAACTTGATGCCCAGCAGAGTCTGAAAAAGAGGGAGAAATGGGCTCTTTTAACTGTTGCCTGTTCCTAAGTGAACAAGCCAATCTAGCATCTGCATCTGTGCCCTTCAGGGTGGGCAAAGGATGGAATTTAGAGGCTGATTTTAAGGAGCATAAAACCCATTTGGACTGCAGACACCAGAGATGTTAGTCCTCTTTGAACATCTCATGCAACATTAAATATCTATTTGGTTCCATGAACTAGTTGTGGTTCAGGAGTTTCAAATGGGTCTGACTCTTCATGACCCTGTTTGGGGTTTTCTTGGCAGAGATATATTGGAGTGGTTTGTCATTGTCGCCTCCACTTTTTTTTTACAGGAGAAGAAATTGAGACAAATAGGTTTAAGTGACTTGCTCAGGGTCACACAACTAGTGTCTGAGGTTAGATTTGAACTCATACCTTTCTGACTCCAGACCTGGTGAGGTTGGATTTGATCTCACATCTTTCTGACTGTAAGCCCAGTGCTCTATCTACTGAGTCACCAGCTGCCCTAGGCTAGGTGGTAAAGATTCAAATACAAACATTTCTTGCCCTTAATCAATTAATTAATAAACATTTATTCATTCCTACTCTATAAAGTCCTTTCCATCTTTAAATTTATGACTCTGTGCTAGATGTTAGACATTGGGAAAAGAATTACAAAATTCCTTGACCTCAAGGAATATACATTCTATTAGATAAATAGAAGACAGATAAGAAGGAGTACTTTGAAATCAGATTGGGAGAGCATCAGCCTCATTCTTTCTATCTGAGTCGTTGGAGTACAATGGCAAGACAAAAGTCATGATGACTGGTGATGACCCAGGATGCAGTGGATGACCTTGGTGACTTTGATGCCTAACCAAGCTCACCAAACACTACAAATCAGGGTTTGATTTATTTCTTTGTTGATGTTTTGGGATTAAGACAGTGATGGAAAAAAATTAATGTAGATTAAACTTAAAAGCAAGAGTCAGTTGTTAAACTATTTACCCATACACCCTTCATAGATAAGTAAGTAGAAATCATATCTAAATTTATGCAAAAATATGAGAAGAAAAGGACACTGATAAATGATAAGACCAAGGAAGGTCTTGTATAGGAAGTAGTACCTAAACTATAATTGAAGGAAGCCTAACATCACAGGGTCTCAGTTTCCTCATCTGTAAAATGTAGGGGTTGGAGCAGATCACCTCTAAGATCATTTCTAGTCAGATATCCGTCATCCTATTGTAAGTATGGGGGTTGATTGAGTCATTCAAATTACCCTACCCTACTTAAAGTTTGTGACAAGATGTACACCTTGATTATTTTGCCAGGTAAGAACCAGAAAGATGATTGTTCACTAGATGTGAACACAGCCTTTTTATTTGGGCATTTTGACTAGATACAACATGAAGTCTACTCAAATTGCTTAAAGGACTTAGTCACAATTTGTAGAATTTTCAGGAAACTAGCTAGTTAGTTTGAAATAAAGGATCCTGAACAACTGGCCATGTAAATGGTCAAAGTCTTCTAGTCACATCCCTGAAAAGGAATTGCTTGGGTGAGAGAAGAGCCATGGCCTTGGACTCCTCTTTCGGTGTTCCCAACCCCCTCGGCGACAGTTCTTGCAAGTTCTGGAAGCTTTTCAACTTCTTGGAATTCTAGTAGTATCCCTGGAACAACTAATAACACCGCTTGCATTGGGAATCAAGGGCAGAGTGAAGAAAGGGAGATCCTAGG